>BDMV01000008.1:34894139-35403226 GCA_008326285.1 Oryza officinalis | reverse complement strand
CCCAGAGCTAGAAGTTGACTGGTTATGGAGCTTGCATCGACCACCTCGGAGAGAAGGAGCTCGCCGAAGTCCCTCCCATATCGCGCAGATCTGACGAGGCACTCGGGGGACGAGGACAGGGAGGTGGATGCCCCCGAAGCACGTCCTTTTGCAGTCGACGCCGCCAGTAACGCTGCCCAACGAGCTCCGCGCCTCTCCGCTACCGCCCGGTCAGGTGGCTCGAGGTGTGCTTGAGACTGGGTCCCTCATCCGTGAGCTCGATGAGGAGAGATGCGGCATTTGCAGCGGAGCTCGGGACTAGCAACTACTGAGGCAAGAGCTCGGTGGAGGCAGCGAAGCTAGAGCTTGATGGCAAGCTAGGGAGGAGGAGAAAGGTCGGATTGGGGGAGATTGGTGCGGGTGGCGTGGAGGTCGGCGGCGAGTAGGCGAGCTTGAGCTCGATTTCTTCCTCCGCTTTGTGTTGGAGGATATCGTAGGCAGGCACCCTTCTGGTCACCGGTCTCCTGTTCTTCTTCTTGGCGGTTGTCGGTCCAGTCCTTCTCCGGCGATGGCGGTGAGGGTGGGGTGTCCTTTGCCGGTGATGGGGGTGAGGGTGGGGTGAGGTCGCGATGCTTGTTCTCTCTACCGCTGCTCGATGAGGTGGTGGTGGTCAGGACGTGGAGCTCAGCAAAGACGGAGCATGAGCTCAACTAGGCAGTGGCGGTTAGGGGCGCTCGAGTTCGACGATGCGGCGATTGTGGCGGCGGCCAAGTAAGAGAGGAGGCTGAGAGAGAAGAGAGGTAAGAGGTGTTCCTGACATGTGGGCCTCCATGGTTTTTTTATTTTCCTTCGGCTGACTGGATCGTCTCGTCAGCACAACCCACCTAAGGGGCGTAAATTGCATGGTTTTAAAGTTCGAGGGTGTTGGATGTATTTTAAACTAACCCAATAGTTGAGGGGTGTCAAATGGACTTATCCCTATTATTATATATTTTTTTACCCATAGCAAAGCATATGGGCATTTTGCTAGTTATGAGAAACAAGTGGAATATAATCTGATATTTTCATGAACTATTTCAGAAAGTGGAGCCAGGAAATATCATCGTCCGCCAAAGAGGAACCCGCTTCCATCCTGGGAATTATGTTGGCATGGGGAAGGATCATACTCTCTTCTGTCTGAAAGAAGGACACGTGCGATTTGAGCGTAACAAGCTGACTGGCAGAAAATGGGTTCATGTTGATCCTGTTGCTGGGCACATGCTCCACCCTGTCTACGCCAGTGATTCGACCACTGCTGCTGAATTGGAGCCACTGTAATGGCTGATAGCTCTTGTCATGTTCTTAAGTAGTACCTTCTCAGCTTTCTAAATGAACTTGTTCCAATGAACTACATTGTAGGCTGAAATTGGTTATATAGCCTCTTTGGTCTTGTTCCCCCATAAAACACCTTATTATACCTTTTGGTCTCGTTTTGCCATTTATTTTTGTGCTCATACATTTTGGCACCGGACAAATTCAAAACGACTTTCAATGTGATAGAGGGAGTAGTACCTTCTTGGCTTCACCTTCTTTCCCTTCTTTCTTCTCGGTAATAGTAGTACTGCTTCCATATTATGTTTTTATAATGTATTGTATATCTTTGTAATTGATATAAAAATTAGTGCTCTAAATTTCGTTGAAATAACGGTTCCCATTTATTTTCTCCCTAGGCCCCCCAAAATGTTAGGTACAACCATGGTTGTCTGAGTACAGGCAAACCAGAGTGACCATGCAGGTAGAGACAGGGAAATGTGAGTGTCGACCGGATTTGAACCAAAGAGAGAAAAAGGGTTTAAAAGCTTTCCCTTTTAGAAAATCACCGAAATGATCGTAGGCTTATTAAAAGTAATTATTGTACTCCGAATTGATTTTATTAAATGTTCTAGAGCATCTCGAATTTATTAGAAATATTTATAGCCACAGTTTATTAAGAAAATTGTATTTCCTCGTTTCTCTACTTGTAGAGTTTCATCTAATCTAAAAAAGTTTAATTATTTTTAGATTATGTAAGTGCATTACTCTCTGCATCCAAAAGGTTTAAGGCATACTTTTTTTTAAAGAAGATCAAGAAAAAAATTAACTCATCCATCATATAACAAAACCAAAAAACTATGCGAATATATGCAACTAATGAGTTTGATTCTAGTCAACATTTTAATTTAGCACATAAAGACTACAATTTCTCAAACCTTTGGATGGATGGAGTATGAGAAAAATACTAAAGCCCAAAAAGACCAGGGTGGTTGTCATATCCAATAACTGCCTTCGTCTACTGTCACTTACATGAAGGGACTAGTTATATTTGTGGTGCAATATTTTTCATTAAAAATAAAAAAATATATTTACATAGATTTACATTGTAAATTTTGAAACGTAGATAGTAAATTTCAAAACTTACGTTGTATTTGGATTTTCTAGTCCACAATATATTTCTTTTATAAACATAATATAAATGTAGGCACATACGTACACAAACTCACCCCTATTCCTTTGAAATACACACTATATAAGAAATTAGGACAAAATAAATGATTATCTATTTGAAAGAGGAGATAGGACAGACATGTGTTAGAGCATCTCTAGCAGGGGTCCTAAACACAACCCCTAAACATTTTTTGAGAGTTGAGAGCAATTATTCATCTACTACTGGAATTTGAATTTATTTTATCGATGCAAATTGGATTTGGATAGAAGGGTACATTCTTTTATTTTAGAATGAAGAAAAGTTTATTCTATCTAAAATAAAAGAATTTTTAAAAAAAATTCGGTCCAGCAAGGCCCCTACTAAAGCCCCTAGAATAGAAAGCCTCCAAATTATCCCCTCGAGCCCCTGGACCTTGGGGCTTTCTCCCTAGCCCCCATTCCACACACGGGAGAATTCCCATAGCCGCACGCTCTTCTTTCTTCGCGCGAAAACTCTTGCTAGCGCCACCGCTAAAGTCGTCTCCTCCGCATGCACTATTCACCGCCTGGATCAGCGCCGCCCTCTCCGGCTGGCCACCTCCTTGCCCGCTGCACTCCTCCCCGGCAGACCACCTCCCTGGTCGGCGCCCTCCTCCCCTGCCGGCCACCTCCCTGTTGGCGGCCTCCTCCCTGGCGCCCTCCTTCCCTGCTGCCAGCCCGCCCGACGCCCTCCTCCCCGGCAGGCCACCTCCACATCCGGCGCCCTTCTCCCCAGCCGGCAATAGTTGAAGGTATTTTTTTCTTTTTTCAATGGATTTGTGGATGCAATTTTATAAGACCTGTTGAGATCTAGCTTGTCGGGGAGATAAATTGGATGTGTGTATAGAAATCTATGGTTAGAGCAAGTTTTTTGTCTGTTCAGAGATAAGCATGCGAAAGATTCCTGTTCTGTTCAGATATTAGTAGGGGAAATTATATGGGATAGGTGGTTAATTGTGCCCAAACTGATCGTGAGAATGAATTGGTGAGAAAGAATCTGGTGGTGGGCACTTTGTTGTATTTTAGTGATCATAATAAAAATCGACAATATCACTACTCAGTAGAGAATCAATACTATAACTGAAATTAGCAGGGGGAATGATAAATTGGATCGAGCTAATATGGTTTTGGGCAATGTAAGTTTTGGGCAGCGCTATATGGTTTTTCAGTTATGTAGAGCTCTACCATTAGCATAAGCTGCTTTGGGGTGCTATATGGTTCTGTTTTTAATTCAATTTTGTAGAGCTCTAGCATAACCTGTTCTAAATTCTGAAGATTGAAAAAATTTGCTACCATTATGCATTCTACCAACATATATAGCTAGTACCTGCCATTTTTCTGAGATTGATTGGAGAAGTTGTCAATTTATCTACTTATTGCAATGACTGGATTGTAATAACAAGTGAATGTGATTCCTTTGTGCGCATGATGTCCGAGGACACCCATGTTGAAGCATATTCCTTGCTAATGCAAAATGAAGACCTTCATACTTCAACAAATGGTGCAAAAGGAAGTGCCAAAAGATCAAGGAACTATACTCTTAAATAAAGGAGGACGTTCAATTGTGCATTTCATGGCATAGCATTAGCTCAGATCCTGTTATTGGCAATGAGCAACCAGGGAAGGCATATTGGCAAAGGATCACAGAGCACTACTGTCATGCCCAGAAATTCTCGAAATATAATTTCAAGCTGAATGTGTATTAAAACCCCTATCCAGGACCAGCCAGGGTACACAAACGACAATGTCGATACACAGATCCACGTCTTACAAACATAATAAAAGTCTTACAAAAATGCAGCGGAAAAACAAACGAGCTAAACAGTAAAACTTGACGCGCAGCGACTCCAAACCATGGACATCCTCGATGGTAGCAACTAAGCCTACTCCTTCAAGTAGTCTTTTTCTGAATAGTAATCCAACTCTGGTGTGAAAGAAAAAAAAGAGTGAGGCTAAATACTACCCACTGAACTCAGCAAGTCATACCACAAAAGAGGGTATGAATACAGATAATTCCAAAGGAGACTAAGGTTCTTTTGCATAAGTAAGGTATTTAAAACAGTAGTTGAAAGTAGTAAAACTATAGAACATTATTAAGCAATATTAAACATCACTATCCAACGCTACATCATGTTGCAACAGGCCCAATCAACCACCTGTACTACACCAATTTCAAATTAAATCATATTATTACTGTGAGACTAATCATGGTGAATCTGGTTGATCGCCCATAACCGCAGGCACGGCTATTCGAATAGTTTTACTCTGATTAGAGGTGTACAACTGTATCCACAAGACACAATCCCACAACACGTTACCGTGTGCTGACATACCACCACGATATACTGGAAAGGAATTGTGACAGGACCCTTCGCATAACCCTCCCTAACCAATTGCACCACACTTCAGAGTTTCACCCCTACCCTTACAACCAAGGTAGGCAACCCCCCTTGTGCCACAGTGAATCCGGCAACCGATCAACCGGTACAACCTCGGCCGACCCAACCCCATCACGCGCACCCTATCCTGGGTACGTCGGAAAGAGAAAAGTTACACTACAAGCCCAACCGTTGCCCACATTGGCTTGTGGTAAGTATGCTAATTCTTTCAAGGTTTCCCGCGAACCGGTCCTTAACTGCCATGAGCGCATCTAACAAAACCATGCGTTCACAACCCACCATTAGTCATAATTTTAGTTATATTATTATCATAATAGTACTGGTCCAATAATATCATTAATAAACCAAGGTAGAGAATTATATGTGAGATTTCCTATAGTGATCTAGTTGGTCTAAGCATGGCTACGCATTTCCTAAACCAATGTCTAATTAAATTAATACCCAAACTATCAATGGTATGAGGTAAACAAGCTAGGGCTGAATATAGGTAACCATCTCACATGACATTATAAAATAAATGTAATATTTAATAGAAAGCGAGATGTTTTATGAAATAGGTACAATATGATCAATGAACATGTATGACTTGCCTTGCTCTCGTGCTGAAGGGACCTCTACAATGACTTCAAAGTAAAATGGAGCTTCAAAAACATCGAAATCTAAACGACAAACAAAGCACAGAAGCAAAACAGGCTATAAGTCTACTGAAACAGGAAACAAAACCATTTTAATGGATTCTAGACATTTTTATGAATTTACTCAGACTTGAATGGACTTAAATGGAGCTCGGATGAATTAGTCATGAATTTTAAAAGATTCTCTGTGTTTATACTATAAACAGAAAACACCTTAATGATTTATTGCGCAATTTAATCCCAGCGCTAACATTATCAATGGGGTGTCAGCGTCGGCAAGTGGGCCCCACCTGTGTCATGGGTGTGTGGTGCACGGTGGACTAGGTCTACGGAGACGCGGGCGCGAGCGAACCATGTGGCAGCCACGACGACTCGGCCGCGAGGAGACGACACCGACGTGGCGCACACGTGGCGCCGACACGACGGCCACATGGGCATGCGGGCGAACGGCCCCGATCTGCCGCGTGGCAGATCGGACGGCCCCGAGACGCCGTTGACCGGGCACGGGGCGGCCCGAGCCGACCCGGCCGGCAATGGCGCGCGGTGGCATAAGGGTGGCCGGCAGTGACCGCCGGCGACACGAAAGGCGGTGATGCGCGGCACGGATAACGACGGAGGACGGCCTAAGGACACGACGCACAGTCGGAGGAAGAAGAGGAAAAAGAAAAAGAAGGGCAAAGAGGAAACCCTCACCGGAACCGACCGGAGAGGATGAAGATGATGGTGACGACAGCGGGTTTCGCGGCAGTCGATGACAGACGGGGTGCGGTCGAGGCGGCGAGTGCAGTGGTGGTGGCGGCGCTAGCGGCGGCCAGAGATCAGCGGCAAGCGGCGACGCGAAGATCAGCATCACGGCGATGATTTGGGGCACGAGCGGAAAACAAGAGAGGAGGGCGGCGGCGCACTTTAAAGGGGCGGTGGTGGCTCGGATGTGGCGGGATGGGGGCGCAAAAGAAGGCAGTTGCGGCTTGATCCGGCGACGGCGCGAGGATAGGGACGGGCCCGACAAGTGGAGCCCACCTATCGGTGACCTAGGGCGGAGCGGAGCGGCGGAAGCTGGGCCACGGCCTTGGGCCGGCCCAGCAGGAAGAGGGAAAGGCGTGCGCGCAGCTGGGCCACGGCCTTCGCCCAGCCCAACGGGAGGGCACGGCGGTGGGAGGGAGTGGAGCGGGCCGACGGCCCAAAGAAAGAAAAAGGAGGGAAAAGAAAAAGAAAAGGGAAAAAGAATTTTCCTACGATTAATTAATTATGAGAATTCAATTAATTGGTTTAAATTATTTTCAAGGCTCTAAAAATTCCACTAAAAATCTTGTTAGTGTAATTTAACATGGAGAACTCAAGAAAAATTTCACCATGCCAATTCCCATTATTAAATACATTTATTAATTAGGGTTTAGTTCTAGGTTAAAAAAATTAAACAATTTCTTAGTGCTATTTATTAAATGATTTTTAAGGCTAGAAAAGGGAACTTCACGGTGTGACAACTACCATTCTACCCGTGATTTTGAGTCTGATAGGAATGCAAACTCTCTTGAGCACCGTTGGGGTAATATTCAGAAGGAAGTAAGCAAGTTTCAGGGCTACCAGATCAAATTGAGTGTCGACATCCAAGTGGCATACCACATCAAGAGCTTTAAGTTAAAATTTTTATTCATTATTATTATAACAATCTTGTATGTATGTGAACTAACATTTGAATTTTGCTGTAGGTTCTTGAAGCTGAGGAGTTGTACTCATCCAATGCACCAAAGAATAGGGCATTTCAGTTTAATCACTGTTGGCTCAAGTTGTGGAATTCTCCAAAGTTTCAAACACTAGAATCCCACAAGAGGCCAAGGTCCAGGAAGTCTTTGACCCCAATTGAGAGAGCTGGTGAAGAAGACGAAGAAGGAGATGATGCTAGCAAGAGTACAATTCCTGACTTATCATAGCTGAGTGCTTAAAAGAGATCAATAGGTAAGAAGCAAGCAAAGGAGAAGTTGAAGAATGGAGGAGAAGATGGACCATACAAGGAGGCGATGAATGACACCAAAGAGAAAGAAGCGAAATTGAAAGAAGAGAGATGGAAGGAAACTAAGGAGATTCATGAGCGCAAGCTCTTATTTGCTGAGCGTAAGTTAGTGTGGGATCAAGAACAGAAGATCATGTTTTGTGATGTTTCCACCTTGGAACTGGATGTGAGAACATATGTGTTGGCTATGAGAGCACAGATTGCAGCTTCAAAGGTGGCTGCCCTCAACGGTGGATTTGATGGTAGTAGTGGCTTTGGAGGTGAGTTTGTGGCGGTAATGGAGAAGTTTGAGCACTTTGATGGAATAAGCTGGATTCTATTGGATGATCCATGTGCTAATAGGATATGTCATTTCCACGATTGGCCTTTAGAGTTTTTTTGTGTTAATTTCTGCAATAATCTAAGTGCCATTTGCTAGTAGGATATATATTACTTTGAAATTTGTTATTTTTATGATCGAAGCATGAATGCTTGTAGGATCTATTATTTTTAAATTATATAATGCATCACTGGGTTCACATAGCCTATTGAGGTGTCACTGGGTTCACATAGCCTATTGTGGTGATATGGGGACAAACAGTGACATCTTGGTGAGCAATTTTCATTTTCATTGGTGAATTATGAATCTTGGTTGCATGCTGTTGTTGTTTATGGCACTGTACCCACTCCATATTTACATGTTTGAATTTTGATTTTGAAATTGAATTATGGTGTTTGAAATTGTGAATTTAAGTATGGTTAAATTATATGCGTTAGAAATATTTATATTTGAATTATTATGGTGTTAAACGTAATGTAAACATGGATTGTATGTTAAAATACAAGAGAAACATGAGTAGGGGCTAAGAAATAGGGGCTACTGCTGAAGTTGGAGGCATTTTTTGGGTTTTTGGGAAATGGGGGCAGCTGACCTATTGCTGGAGATGCTCTTAGCTTGATCTCTGGCCACTGAACCAGAGAAACACACACAGGGGCTTGGCCCACCTCATGCCATGTGCACTTAACGGCGACACTACTTTAAAAATATCCTAATAGGGATGGTATTATAGGTGCTGGTGCATAAAAAACCCATACCTATAAGGCTTTCCTCGCCTTTTCATGGGTCTATAAATAAAAACAAACACCTATAATCACCAATAGGTATTGATTCTTATAATAAAGCTACACCTATGGACGCTGTATATATGTCGGTTCTTGTAATAAATCGGCACCTATGAGTACGACACAATAGGTCGGTTTTTATCGTAAAAGGCACATTTGGTCTTCACATATATGTCGGTTCTCAATAAAAACTGGCACCTATGAGTCCATAGATGTCGGTTGACAATTAAAACTAGCACCAATGATGACACTACTTATATATGTGTGTTCTATATATAATTTTTTCATATGAAGTCAGATGAAAATAACTTTATATCAAATTTATAGGTCTCGACATTATCTACAACTATGTAGTTGAAGTTGATCACTTTTTGATTTGAGGTTGTTTGGATGTCCGGAAATGTTATAATTAAGTTCTCAGGTCTATTTGGATAAGTGGATTTTTGAAATTTCTAAACGATCTCGGATGGAGACAAAATCTATATAAAAGCTGTATACTTAGTTGACATCTATAACTTTTTAGTTGACAAAATTTTTATTTGAGCTTACCTATGGTGTTAAATATGAATTATAAGTTCTAGATGAGAGTAGTATCAAAGAATAGTATTTGCTTCTAACAAAACAATTGTTTCTAAGTGAGATGGTAAGAAGATTTTGGGTGGAGAGAGAGGTCGTGGGTTCGAACCCTTCAAGCCACATCTGTGTGAAAAATCGCAAGTATATTCTTTGGATTTTTCTCATGCCCGTAAAAATAAAAAAAAAGGCGCTCCTATATATGCCGGTTCTAAATTAGAACTGACACGTATGAAAGTGTTATTGGTGCTGGTTTTAGAACCACCAATGAGGCACCTCATCAGTGCTGTCTAAGTGTGTCGGTTGGAAAATCCGGCCCTTATGTGTGATTCCCAAACGACACTAATGACACTTTCTGTAGTAGTGCGAGGACCGGGTCTTCCAGCCTCGCACTCACGACCCTTTATTACACACGATGATCGGACGTGCTGTCCATGCCATGGACTTGCCCCTGATCCCCTTAGCACACATATATATAAGGGAAGAAAATCCCTATACACCGGTGGTGACTTAAGTACGAGATTAGCTACCCTAATCCCTTAGAACCCGAATCCTGAGGTGTGCTGAATGGGACCGAAGGATGAACTCCACCGTGCACTGCAACCTCACCGCCGCGCGGCTTCCTACTCGACGAGCATCTTGACCAACTACAACGCCAACTCGACTAAAGACGGTGATAATGGCTTCATCCTCAACCGGTCAGTACTCACCTAACTCCACGTAAGCAAAATCGGTGATCATGCATAGCCTTAAGTTCATGTTTATAAAGGACCACCTATTGAGCAGTTGCCTGAAAAAAAGCAATCCATCAGTCGATTATCTAGATCGTCAGATCTAAATCCAAAGGTTGAGATCGCTGATTACTGATTGCGTCAGTTGGCCCGTGGACCATCCCATGTACCACTGGTCCACCTAACGGGTCACGAAAGGCCGTGTTAATGGGTTTCGGTCTGTTTATTGGCCCGGTTTGTCTTTTTTTCCCTTTGGATACAATGCATGCATATGTATTCTTAGTCTTTTTTTTGGGCCACAAATGTCCGTGGGCTGAAAATCTTTTGAATCTAATAGGCCGGTTGAGTTTTTTTTTTTGCCACCTTTATATGTATATTTTAGTATTAGTGTGGGGACATACTTGTTAGTGTGAAGAAAACGTACTACCAGTTGAAGTTAAATTTAACAATTTACAACCTACAGGCCTACATCCCAACCTTGACAGACAACTGAGAGGACATCAACAGCAAACACAATCTCTCAAGTGCTACAACTCGTGCCACTTTTACATAACTTTCAGAATCTTTCCCTAGACTTCTCCTTGTTCTGTTCACCTTTTGCATTTGCTTAATTTAGCTTGACAGCATCTTTCTGCTACAACATACTTGCACTGACTGTGTTGAAAATAATGCAAATCAAAGCAAGGAAATATTACAGGAAACTGAGTGAACGTAAAAGTTCAGAGATTAAACAGAACTTTCAGAAATTGCATCAGGTAGAAGCAGCATGCATGACTGCATGAACAGAAGTTCAGAAACCAAACAAGTATATAAACTATAGGAAAAAAGTCCAAATTGCCTCCCTAATTTATTGTGGCAGTACGTGTTATGTGTCTGAACCACAAAACCGGACATCCTTCACCCTCAACTTTTTATACTGGACGAATTACCCCTGACTCGCTCTAAAGCGGTTTTGGTCTTACATGACGTATACGTGGCAGTCTAGTCAGCATAAAAAAATAAAAAAGCAGCGAGGCCCACATGTCATATCTTCCCTATCCTCAGTAGCCCACGTATGACATATGGGCCCCGTTGCTTTTTTAATTTTTTTATGCTGCCTTAACTACCATGTGACTACCATGAGCAAGTCGGGGGCAATTCGTCCAGTATGAAAAGTTGAGGGTGAAAAATGTCTGGTTTTGTGATTCAAGAGGGTAATTCGTACTGCCACAATAGTTTAGGGGTAATCCGGCCTTTTTCCTAAACTTTATGAGTGATCGTAAATTTATATCATATTACATATAGAGTGCAAATCCAGATTTTTTGCTATGTCGATGTGGTTAATCAACTCCAAAAAGAGACTACAGCAGACATGTTGATATGGTCTTGCACAAAACTTGTATACCGTTGCACAAAATTTATCCTACGGTTGCACAAGTTAAAAGTGTTTAATTTATGTCAAAATCCGTTGCAAAAACAGTAAAACTACTCCATTTACTACCTTGCCATGCTCTTATTGAGGACTGAGCTGATAGCGGCAAAGCCATTAGGGCAAGGAAAAAAGAAGCACCAACTGCAGTGAAAGCCATAGGAGCTTCTCTTGATAGTTGGCGGCCCAGGCCCTCGATCTGCACCACCATGCCATGTCAGACCCTACTACAGAATCTGCAAAGTTACTCCCAAAAATTGTATATAGCCCGTGTTTAGATTAAAAAAATTTTGAAAAAAAAGTCACATCAGGTCATATCAGATATACGGACACACATTTGAAGTATTAAATATAGTCTAATAACAAAACAAATTACAGATTCCGCCTGTAAACTGCGAGACGAATCTTTTGAGCCTAATTAATCTGTCATTAGCAAATGTTTACTGTAGCATCACATTGTCAAATCATGGTGCAATTAGGCTCAAAAGATTCGTCTCGCAATTTACACGCAAACTGTGTAATTAGTTTTTTTTTCGTCCACATTTAATACTTCATGTATGTGTCCAAATATTCGATGTGATGGATTTTGAAATTTGAAGTTTGGAACTAAACAGGGCCTAGGCAGTTGAAGATCATACTGCTGCTACAGCATCCATATTTTACTCCCAAAATTGCAGCCAAACATACAAAACCACAAAATTGAATCCAAAACTACTAAAATAGCTGCATCACAGACTCCTCACCAATTTCAACAAAATACACAGATCACAAAACTTCACCATCGCTACCACCAAAAATTGCATACAAATAATAAAAAGTGTTAAACTCTTCCATAATCATAAAACTGTGGTATATACAAGCATAAAAATGCATCTAAGTTGATTGAATTAGTAAAAACAAATCAAACAATAAGTTGCACTCCGTTATACTCAAGTTGAACTTTTTCATATTATGCAAGTCGAGGTTAAGCTCTCTGCAAGTTTGGTCTATGCATTGTGCAAGTGTACGTGATAGACAATTAAGGAAAAAACAAACAACAACAAAACTTATGGTGGGAAATATACCAAAACATTCTAAGAGTTCTCATCATTCAATAGTTGAACAAATTTGTAACCTAAGTTGCACATATTTATAACTGAAGTTGCTCATATTGATAACTTAAGTTGCAGATGATTCATTTTTTTGTATCTAGAAAATCACAAACAAGGTAAAAAACCTAGAGGAAAATTTCCTAGATACACAACAGTAGTAAGCATTCAAGGGTGAGGAAATAAAAAAAAACTATTACTCTAGGTACATAGATACACATCAATAGCAAGCATTCAAGGGTGCGAAAATAAAATAAAATAAAATAAAAAGCAAACACACAAGCAGCTAAGAAGACCTAAGCTGTCCCTACTGCAATGTTTGCTGATATAATATAATATGACTGAGAACATTCAAATTTTTAGTTTTCAAAAACTTGCACATTCCAAAATGTTGCACAAGTTTTTGCTAAAAATTTGCACATTCCAAAAAAGCAACATCTAGTGGAGCAACAACCTGTCACATAGACTACGACTTCATGGTTTGAGAACATGGAGCTTACAGACAAACGCATGCACACAAAATGATGGTTGCACAAATTTAAAGCTGAAGTTGCTCATTGTTGGAAATGACAATTATAGCAACAGCAGGGTGAATCTGTATAGAGAAGTAACCATTATCAGTTCTAGGCTTTTATCATTAATCTGACAAATGTTGCAAAAATCACGCAAAGAGAGAATTATTTGTGTGACTTCAATCATGTGTGGATTCTGGTTCCATGTTATGAATGATCACTAGTTCAATATATATGTGTTGGTTGAGTTCTTGATTGAGGAGATCTCTCAGAAAAATATGGCTGGACATTTTTTTTATGGTTAATGTTGGGTACGTGAACAGTCATCTAATTATGACATGTTATTTTAGCCATCTAATTATGTGTGCGTGTGTAGTGCAACAAAAGGTAGATATGTTGTCTCAAAATCAAGCAAAACAGCCCCCAGAAAATCAAATTTAATGAAGCCCATCAAATCATTAGAGGTTGGTCTGCTTGTTCAAACTAAATTGGATTTTAGGCCAAACATGTTGACTGTAGTTGTTTCATTTTGAAATTGAAGGTATGGATGCAGAAGTAGTTTTTCGGGATCCACCCAAAAACACCAAAACTTATTCAGTCAGAGATATGAAATTGTGAAGACTGTTTCAGTGAATTAAATTCTGAAAATTGCTTCAGCCAAACCTTCTGTCCGTACTGCTCACCTGAATTTCTCTGCGGGGCACACCATCCAGCAATTCCACTCGGGCATTAGCTTCATCAAGCTTCCATGGGCATTTATGATCTGAAGATTGCTGCTGAATCCAGGTACTCTCTCCGTTTTCATATTATAAGTCGTTTGACTTTTTTTTTAATCAAACTTCTTTAAGTTTGATCAAATTTACATTAAAATATGTAACATTTCTAATATAAAACAAACATGGTATCAAAATATATTCAATATTAAATTTAATGAAACTAATTTTGCGTTATAAATATTGTTTATTTTTCTATAAATTTGGTTAAACCTAAATAACTTTAACTAAAAGGTCAAACGACTTATAATATGAAACATAGCAAACATAGCAAGTAGTTCTCTGCTGTTTCATCAGGCAATTAAATCATAAGAACATATGCTGAATTGAATTCTCATTGACAATGTGTCAACCAATAAGCCAGTCTCGAGCAGAATGAACAAAACGAGAAAAACTAAAGATCCTGAGAAGGCAGACTAACGACGATTCGGCAACCTTTGCCGAATTGCATCTGAACACATACATTTAACAGAAGGCAAAATTCAGAAGAGAAGAACCATCCTGCCGTGGACTGAATTTAACCTAGTGAAAGATGTAGCATAACCGCCATGGACTTTCTCGAGCCAGAGGTCACCTGCGAGATGGTCACCATGCCGACGGCCCTCGCGTCTTGGGTCCAAATGCCTCAGCGCCCACCTGCTCCACCCACGGTCAGCCGACTACGAGGTCGTTGGCAAAATAAGCAACGAGAAGCCGAGAAGCAAGGTCACTGGATCTAGCTGTGTGGATCCTTCCGATGATGGGGCGTCGCCGGATCTATCCAGTTGGAAGCTCACCGAAGAAAGGGCCTCGCCAGATCTGGTCGTGTGGAACTCAAAGGAGACCGGGCCTCGCCGGATTCGCGTGTGGAGAGCTCGCCAGAGATAAGGGCTTCATATGCGGCGGCAACGGTAGTGGAGTAGCACATGGCTTCTTGGGACAAAGGCGGCGGGCGGCTGGTGGTGAAGATAACCCCCGTCGCCGCCGGTATAATTGGGCGGCGACGAGATAGACACGATCACGGGAGGATGACGAGAGGGGAGGTGAATCGACGCGATCGGTGAAAAAAATGAAAACGAAAAGAAAAATGTGGAGCAATGCAGCCCACGGGTTAACGGGCCTGCTAAAATACAACCAGTTACCAGAATGTGGAATTTTTATCATTTTTAATTTTATTTATTTAAAGATTTGGATAATTTTTCGTTTCGAAATATTGCAGAAGTAATCTCCAATCGCCCTCTGGGAGGGCGAGATTTAAAAATCGCCCTCCCAGAGGGCGATTTTTATGACGTGGCAGAGCCGTTGGCGCCGTCTGCCGCGTCCTGGCTTTTTTGCATCTAAGTCCCTTGCCGTCCTCGGCAAGGGCGTTTTTTGACTGTAGCGCAGGGGGCCGCCTGCAAAAGGGCGGCCGCCCTGGCAATTTTGCAGGCGGCCCCCTTGCCGCCCTTACAGAGGGCGATTTTTGTCTGCGCAGGGGCCACCTTTAAAAAGAAAGATTTTTGATTTTTTATAAAAGTTAAACTATTTTCATTTTGTTTTTTTATAAAGTTAAACAATTTTCACTTTATTTAAGTAAGGTTATACAAATATAACAACATTTGTAACATTAAAAACTATCAAAATATATGTAACGTTAAATATAATAAAACTAAGTTGATAATATAAATGTTGCCATTTTTTTTATAAACTTGATTAAACTTTTAAAAAAATTGAAACGACTTGTAATATGAAACATGTAACAGATAAATTGTAGTATTTTTTTTGTAAAAAACAAATTTCCTTGTAATTTGCTACTGAAACACATCAAAGCTGATCAGTTTTGTGTTCTCGATGAGAATATGGAAAAAGTACAACTAGAACTATAGAGGGGTGCGGCAAATTTGCAAGTAGCCCTCTCGCCGCCCTTGCAGAGGACGATTTTTGGCGTAATCTCGCCCTCTGCAAGGGCAATTTTTGGTCGGCATCCCATAAAGCCCCAATGGCCCGAGGAGGTGCTCATTTCAACCGGTCACAATTGAAGGAAAAAAAAGAGAAAGCTAAGGAAGAAGGAGAAGAGCCGCGAAGCGTTGTTGCTGTGCTTATTCGATCGCAGGTTAGTACAATATCCCGACGTATGGTTATATTTTGTGTCGCATACTAGTGTAATTACCATGTATTTGAAATTTGTGAGTAGATCTGTAGCACTTAGATGTGGACCCTAAATTTTTTCCGAGTAGATCTGTAGCACTGTGAGTAGATATTTGAAATTTGTGAGTAGATCTGTAGCATTTAGAAGTGTGAATAATTTTAGGCTAGATTTGTTGTGCACACGTTTGGTTTGTAGTAGTACTATATTTGACCGTATGAAGGGCGTTTACAATATTTGATAGTTGTTTTTTAAACTGTAGGATGCCAAGGCTGGAAAAGCTACCAACTCAAGGTAACGTAAATCGTTTCTGTGATATTTTGTGTTATTCGTTGTGCGTGAAATGAGGAATCCTAGATTAACGGGTTAGGGTGTTTCATTTATTGTTGACTTGTAGTTATCGCCCGAAAACTGGAAATGCCTTCGACCCATTGCCTTTGCCTAGCGGTGTTCCAGTGCCCATGTGCTGGTGCGGTGATCCTTGCAAGGTAGCCAAGTCCGATGAAGAGGAGACATACATGCAGAGATACTGGATGTGTGCCAATTTTGAGTTTGAGCCAACACCTGAGATACGCCGCATTAACTTAATGGTGAGGAACTGATGTTTTCTAATAATTATTTGGTGTATTAAGTAGTGTTGAACAACTTATTTGATTAGTAAACATTGCATTTGTGGCAGACCCCTCCACCGCTATGTGATTTTGAGCAGTGGATCGACACCGAGATCAAGCCACAAAACAAGGAGCGGTTGGAGTACATGCAGCAATGGGATGCAGAGCGCAAGGAGAAGATAGAGCAGAGACGCAAGGAGGAGGCCGCAGAAAAAGAGCACAAGGCTGAGGCGGAAAGGAGGCGTGTTGCTGCGTACAGGGAGGAGCGGGAGCGGAAGCTTGAGCGTGCGCGGCGAGCGAAGGCAGCAATGGAGGAGAATCCCGATGCGCAGAGGAAGGGAAAGTGGCCTCGTTGCACTCAGTAGTATGCACGAGTTGGTAGTTGTATGGTGTATCGATGAATAATGTTGCGTACATTACAACCTCGCAACGTGTAGCGAACTAACGAACTTGAAATGTTATTTCGCGTGTCTTCCATTTTCCCTTCCCTTCTCGCCGTTGTACTCCGTTTGTGTTTCGCATTCACTTACTTTGATAGCGACCAATCGTAGCCCTCTGTTACGCGCCGAAAGTTTTTCGTCGTTTCGTTGAGTAGATGTAGCGAATGACATGAAATGTTTTCGTGACATATGAGTGCGGCGATCGAATAGAGTTATATACAAAGAGGTAACACAAAGTTACTAACTGTAAATATTACAAACATGTAGCACTAGTAGCCTACTGGCGAGGCCTCTTACCCCTATCCCTCCTAATGTGCCCCTGAGAGTACGTCAGCCTCTCAGCGGGCACGGCACGACTAGCGCGGACATCTGGTGCGGGCGTGTGCTGCGGCTGCTCCTGGCTCTGTGGTGGTGGTGCTCCACCAAGCTGAGAGGCGCCGAGAACGTCCTGCTCTGGCTCCTCCAGGTCGTCGAAGTCGTCGCCCTCACCAGACCCGCCCGCACCGGACCCGCCCGCCTGCGACGAAGACTCGCCCGAACGGAAAATCCCCGCCGGGTAGTATCCTCCTGCAGATGTCAAAAGTTAAGCAACATTCCGCCCGAATAGTACGTTTGTAGCACTCATCGAAAGACGCTTGCTTACCTGGCGGCTGACTGAAGGGAGGAGGGACGGACGAACCGCTCGCTCGAACAAAGGCCGACGTGCTGGGCGGAGTCGCGAACGGCCGAGGGATCGACGATCCACTCGCTCCAGCAGAGTGTCCTGTCGGCAGCGTCGGACCTAGTTGACATTCAGTTTGTAATAACATGGCGAAGGTTTTGCATAGTGAGAAGGTACGGAACTAACCTGTGGACGCACCAGCACCGTGCGATGTCGATCCTGGTGTCGGGCCGCGTGGACGTGGAACAGCAGCTGCCGGTGGAGGTACCGCGTCCACGGCTGAACGACAAGAGAGGACGCGCAAGATCGAACGCATCTTCGTCTGCATCCGCTCGAACGTCACCCTCTGCTCAACGTCGTTCAGGTGCAGTCCAGCGTCCAACCTCAGCATCACCGCGTTGATGTCGGCGTTCATGGCGCGTGCAGCGTCGACCTGCGGGAATCATTATTAATTAGGTTTGTCAGTCTCATATGTACCAACCGCGTAGTACGAAAACAAGAAGTCCGAGAAACATGGACGTACCCCCAGGAAGTACTCCTGGTCACGGTGCACGGGGTAGGTGTCCCTGACGCCTGCCTGGTGTAGCTGTGGAGCTGCCGCGGTGAAGGTGACGCGGGCACGTGTGCGCGGCAAGTACCACCGAAGGTAGGCAGTGTAGTTCTCCTCCGAGTGTGGGTGGACCTCGGCAATCACCTCCTCGGTGGCTACCAACCAGTCCTCGACGTACGGCAAGATCCGAGGTGCCCACAGTGTCCCTGCGTGCTGTCCCCGTCGAGTCAACCTGCAAAGAACATAATGGTCATCGAACGTTCCGCGCGTAGTCGACATAACAATAGTAAAGGTGAAAGAGAAATACTCACTGGTGGTCCTGGGGCGCGACGGGTATCGGTACGTTCACTGGAAAGCCCTGCCTCAGTCCGAACTGCCTCATAACACGGTAAGGGCAGTGAGGCTCGACGAAGATGTCGAAAACCAACGGCACCACCGTCAACCAGTACGCCGCGTCACGCGTGCACAAGGCAGACAGACCTAGAGGTGCTCTCTCCGCGACCACG
This sequence comes from Oryza officinalis, assembly GCA_008326285.1. Classification (NCBI taxonomy): domain Eukaryota; kingdom Viridiplantae; phylum Streptophyta; class Magnoliopsida; order Poales; family Poaceae; genus Oryza; species Oryza officinalis. The sequence continues at coordinate 35,384,663 of BDMV01000008.1, read as the reverse complement.
TGGTGCGTGTAGGGCTCCCAGACGACGTCCGAAGGCTGCAGACGGTCGAACTCGAAGACAAACTCCGGGTAGCTCCGTCTGACCTGGACGTGGGCGTAACGGCGCTGCGACACAAGGAGAACCAACTCGTCAGAACATCAGTCGCACATAATCTGAAATTTGAAATGAAAACAATTTGTACTTACGTTGCGGCGGCACCAGTACGTGCCCATCGTCGGCCCGTCGGCTGGGTGGTCGGCTGCCGGTCCTGAAGCGTACGCAGCGGTGTCGACGATCGGTCGGCCGATCGCGAACCGCTCAGCTGCCCAGAGCTGAATAAGCAGAGGGCAGCCCGCGAAAATCGCTCCAGGATCCGTCTTGCAGCAGGCCTCGCACAGCGCACGGTACGTGGCTGCGAGGACTGCCGAACCCCAGCTCCACTGCGGCACGGCCCCTAGCTCCGCATCCGCGATCGCCCGGGCGTAGTGGATCAGGCCCCTGTCTACTGCGTGCCCGGTGGTGCTGGTGAACATCACCCAGCCGAACATCCACAGTAGGTACGCCTCTAAGGACCGTCTGAGCGAGTACTCGTCGGCGTCGGGGTGGAGCTGGTCGGTCTACAACAAAAAGCAAACGATGTTAAAACTCGTAAGATTTCTAGGAAAGTAACAAAGTGTAATTTTTAGCATTTTTAATTTTTATTTTTTAAAAGATCTACAACTTTATAGTTAACAACTTTTTCATTTAAGATCGTTTACATATCCAAATATTCGTTACAAAATCTAAAACCTATTTAAAAGAATCTCATATCTACATTTTAAACGATATCGGATGGAGATAAACTTTATATGAAAGTTATAGATCTCACGAAGATCTACAGCTTTGTTATTAACAACTTTTTTATTTAAGATCATTTAAAGTGTCGAATAAGCATTATTAGTTTTGCAAATTTTTGAAACCTAAAATTATTTTTGCAAATCTTTAAAAAATAAAAATTAAAAATGCTAAAAAGTGTAAAAGTTAACTTACTGTGAACTGCAGCAGCCAAGCCTTCGTAGGCCCGGCGGTGGTGTACATGTTCGGGGGAGCAACTCCAGGGAGCCCAGGTAGCCTCATCACGGGAGCGAATCGCTCCATGATATCCTCCCTCCAGCCACCAGCACCGTCCACTGGGCCAACAGCCTCCCCGGCCAGTGGAAGCCCAAGCAGGTACGCGACGTCCTGCAGCGTAGGTGCCATCTCCCCACAGGGGAGATGGAACGTGTGCGTCTCCGGCCGCCACCGATCTACCAAAGCAGCCAGCAGCGACCGGTCCGCATCCCAGCGCTTGGCCGGGTCGTTCTCGTCCGCCCGCGCCTCAACAAGCCTGCATATCGCTATCAGGCCTGCCTCACGCAACCTGCGTACCGTGGAGTTCAACATTAGTACCACATATTTCCAAATAGCCAAAAAATGCCATCAAGTAATTAAGCTCTATCATACCACGGAACGTGTCGCGGATCGGCCCGCAACAACTCGCGCGACGGGCGTGGACGAAAGGTGGTAAGCTGCGCACCCTGCACCGCCGACAAGTACGAACGGTGGCTCCTGTCCAGTGCCCTACTGAGGAGAGCTGGTGTCTCGTCCGCCATACCTGCATACATAAGAGTGATTACAAATAAGCAATTGATAAAGAAAAAAACATTACACAAATTGTTCATTACAATGGTAATTCGTAACGCTAAAGGTACACTACACAAATGATAGCAACATTACAATAGTTCATGTCTCAGAAGGATAAATATTACACACATGACAAATGACAACAGCATTACAATAGTTCATGTCTCACAAGGATAAATATTACACACATGACAAATGACAACAGCATTATAAATACTACATCAATTGGATCACCGCTAGACTAAAAGGCTGACAGGAATAATCAAGTCATTGCATCGCCAGCGGATGACGTAGTCGCCGCACGAGAACGCCTAGGACGTGGTCGCCTCATTGTTGTTCCTTCTCCCGATGGACGGCGGCCATCGGTTGCCTGTCCAGATAGATCAGAACCTGGGACGGTTGGAGATTGCGAATTCTTCGGGCATTTCTTGTAAGTATGCCCGCGCTCATCGCATTTGCTGCACCGTAGAGTCCTCCCCCCTGCCTCCGACTCGTCCATGTCGTTTCTGATGCGTCTCGATTGACGCCGGCCCTTTTTCAGCCTTAACTTCGACGGATCTGGAATGTAGAACACCTGTGGCCTCAGAGTTGTATAAGATCCAGATATCCCGAACCCATATATCTCCTCCTTCCATGTATGAAATATTGCTTCTTTCCTGTAGTAGGGTGACACATAGATATCGGGAAGTATGCCACAATCCCCAGCTGCTGCAAGTACGTGTGAGCAAGGCAGATGTCTAAGCTTGGGCTTCATGCAGCTACAACTGCAACCGCCCTCCGCATGAAGCACACATTCCTGCACAGCTTGAACGCGGTTGATGCCGCGCCTTCGCCTGTCCACACACATTATCTCGTACCTATGAACTTGGGTACCTTGGGGAATAACTCTGTGCTTCATAGCCTTTGCTATTTTATCTTGCATATACTTTGTCACCACACTCCCAAATACAATGTTGTTATCTTGCATCGAAGGGGCAATTTTCTTGTATCTGTCCCTGAAGTATGCCTGAGTGCCATGAAGGATAAATTCCACAATACCGACCAGTGGGAGTCCTCGCACTCCTCGCATCACCCAGTTGTACACCTCGGCCAGGTTGGTTGTCATTATACCATACCGAGACCCGTCAGTGTCATACAACAGAGACCACTTTTCTTTCGGTTCATTCTCTATCCACTGCGAGAAATTATGTATTGATGATGCCGACCTTCTTCTCATTGTTGGCGGGTCATCATGTAGTGGACCAAGAGGTACTGGAGGATCGTCATCCTGTGGCCGACGAGATTGCTCGTCGGTTTGCTTTGTTGTCAGCTCATCCAACCTCCTCCACAACTCATTGAATTTTTTCTCCTGATTTTGACCACATAGCCTCTTAAATAGATCCATCAGGTGCTTGTTCTTGAATTGCTTGTAGAAATTGGCTCCCATATGACGCATGCACCACCTACTCCGAACATCATGCCACCTAGCTGGAAGTCCCCTCTCCGGCCAACCATTCTGCAGGTAGTCAATTGCCTTCAACATGCCCGCATGACGATCATGAATGAGGCAAACATTGGGCCTCATACGCACGACTTGGCAGCGAACTCTCTCCAAGAACCAATACCAGCTTTCGGTGTTCTCACTCTCGACAAATGCAAACGCCATAGGTAACACCTGGTTGTTCCCATCGGCTCCAATCGCCGTCAGTATCTGACCTCTGTATTTGCCTGTCAAGAAGGTTCCATCTATGCACAACACAGGGCGACAGTGCACAAATGCGTTGATGCAAGCACCCAGCGAGAAAAAGGCTCTTTGCAGCACGCTCTTGCTCGGGTCATTAGACAACGGAAAGGTCTGAATGTCATAATAGGTATTGGGGTTTCTCTGAGCAATGGTGCCTAACAGACGAGGCAAGTTATCATAGGATGCTTCAAATGTGCCATACCTCATCTCCAAAATCTTTTGTTTCGCCCTCCAAGCCTTGTAGTAGCTTATAGTATACTTGAATTTGTTTTCAATGTGCCTAATAATGGAGCCCGGTTCAAAGTCCGTGTTACAAACCACATCGCTGTACATCTCACCGGCAACAAAAGCTGAGGTGATGTTGCGGTGATACTTATCAACCCCTGGCAACCAACATGTGTGCTCACCAACAATGCTCACTTTCCAATAGTCATTCCATTTTCCCTTATATGCATGAACGCGCCACGGACAATCATCCTTCGTGCACTTCACGTCATACACACAGTTGGTAGACTTCACCACCCTAAACTCTCTATGCAAGGAGACCGCCCAATGCTTCACCGCCTCTTTCATGTCTTCCTTATGCGCATACCTGGCACCTTGGATTACCTCGTTATCCTTGTATTCAAAGGGTGCTTGCTGCCCCTCTGAGATAACAAGTTGAGAGAAATCGGCTTTTGTCCAATCAACGGGCAGTACATCTTCCTCCTCGTCCGATGATTCATCGCCCTCCGCCAGCTCATTTTCAGAATCTTCCCTCTCCATTTCCTCAACAATTGCTTCGATTCTCTCCCCCTCATCCGCCACGCCTATTGCCTCCTCCAACCTTGCTTCGTTACCCCCAGTTCGCATCGATGGTCCAACATTCTCCACAGCATTGCTAGGACCTTCACCATCCTCTGTTTGCACTGTAACACTGCTATCGATTTCATGCAATGCCACAAAAATAACAAGGGGCCAGGACCTTTCAAATGCCATCTCTACATAACGTCTCCAGGACTCGGTGTTATCTACAGGCATTAGTTCCCAATAATATCCTTCCGTTGCACGACTGACTACAACGGATAGAGACATTGTGTTCACTCTTGTATCCACTTTAAATCCACGTAGTAACCAACTATAGACCGACTCAAATGTTTTATCGGTTGGCCTATCGATGCCCTTTGATTTCATACTAAATTCTGACAGATCAACACCATCTCGACCATATCTAACATTGCCTTTACCGTGAACTATCTGAAATATGACCTTGCTTGCCATTGTGCCTGATAAACAGGTTCAAACTTAATTTACTTCATACTACGAATATGTTGCCTAGATCAATCTGTGCCTAAGTTAAATTCTATATTAAACAAAATTCTACGCAAAGAAATGTATACATACATAAGGACATATCCTACATATGTTCATCTAAATCGGTTTGTCCTAGGTCAAATTGACTAAAATAAATCATGCCCTAATTTTTAAATCCATATTATAGTGCTACACAACTATTTAAATAATATAGACATAGATCAGAATGTATTATACGTAGGTTCATCTAAATCGGTTCGTCCTAGGTCAAACTCCTTAAATTAAATCGTGCCCTAATTTATAAATCAATATCTTACTAAACAACTATTCAAATATTCAAAAAAAAATTCTTTTCTTATATATTCTACACAAAATAAATAACACAAACATATAGCGGGATATTGTATTTACCTGCGATCGAGTGTGCACACCGACAGGGCTTCGCCGCTCTCCTTCTTCTTCCTCACCCCTCGCTCTACTATTTTTCTCGAGTCTCGACGGCTGCGAAAGACGGCCGCGGAGTTGGAAATGGGGGTTTTATAGGGGAGGGCAAAAAATCGCCCTCTATAAGGGCGGCAAGGGGGCCGCTTGCAAAATTGCCAGGGCGGCCACCCTTTTGCAGGCGGCCCCCTGTGCTACAGTCAAAAAACGCCCTTGCCGAGGGCGGCAAGGGACTTAAATGCAAAAAAGCCAGGGCGCGGCAGACGGCGCCCAACGGCCGTCTGCCACGTCATAAAAATCGCCCTATGGGAGGGCGATTTTTAAATCTCGCCCTCCCAGAGGGCGAGAGGAGATTATTTCTGCAATATTTTGAAACGAAAAATTATTTTTGCAAATCTTTAAATAAATAAAATTAAAAATGCAAAAAATTCCCAGAATGTGCATCCACCAGCTCAGACCGCGAACAGATCACCAAGCAAATCCAACGGCTGACAAAATCGACTGATGGATTAAAATTTTGCAGGCGCTTGCAAAATAACAAACCTGATATAAGAATTAGTTCCAACAATACGAACATAACAAGGTAACAACCTCATAGAAAATAAATCGTTCATTGTAACGCATAGACATTTTTGTTAATAACTAATAAATAAGTAAAAAATATGTGGAGACGTGAGGTCATATTTTTAGGCAAGGAGATGGACGGACGAAACTATGGACAGTAATAGTTCAGATAACTCCTCGAAGACTGACTCCTTGTGTGGTCGTTACAGTAAACGGACACCAAATCTCTGCATGCCGATCATCGATTGGCAAGCACCTCGCAAACTGTACATATATACCCTCACTACTACAAAAATGATTTTTTCGTGCGGACCGAAAGGCATCTTCCCGTGCAAAAGTCCTGCCCGCACGCGCGAAAAGGTCTGAAAAAAGACCAATTTCGCGTGCGGGCGGCCCAACCGCACGAGAAGATCGATTATCCCGTACGGTTGGTTTAAGCGGCCCGCACGAAAAGATCTATTATCCCGTGCGGTCGAGTTAAAGTTGACCACACGGGATAATAGATCTTTCCATGCGGTCGCGTTAAGTCGACCGCACGGAAAAACAAAAATTCAAAAAAAAAATAAAAACCCTAGCTATCCCGGCGACGGCGGTGGCGCGGATCCGGCCGTCGCGAGCGCACGATGGAGGAGGCGGTGGACTCTGTCATAGCGGCAGGAGCGGCGTGGATTCGACCGTCTCCTCCTCCTCGTCGTCGTCGTGGGGCCAGCGGCGCCGTTTCCAGCGGCCTCGTCCTCCTTGTCGTTGGCGGCGACACCGGCGGGGACGGAGATGGCGCCGCTCCCGAGCGGCCCGTAGCCCGCCCGCTGTCGGCCACCGCACGAAGTCTCGCTGCCGCCTCCCGCCGCCCCGTTGCTACTCCTGGCCGCCGCAGGGAAGCGCGGGGCCGCGCCGCTGCTCGCTCGCTCCCGACTGCTGCCTCGTCGGTGGCGGTGCCGAGCCGGCCGCCTCTCGTGCCCAGTGCCCCACATGCTCAGAGGAAAGGAGAAGAGAGGAGAGGAAGAGAGAAGAGAGAAGTGGAGAGAAAAAGAGAGAAGAGAGAATAAAAAGGAATGGAAGAAAGAGTAGGTGAAAAATTTGAAGTGAGTGAAAGGGAAGGGGAGTTATTTTCCTGTGCGGTCCACTTAAGCGACCACACGGGAAAATCGATTTTCCCGTGCGGTCTCTTAAGTGGACCGCACGGGATAGTGTGGCATTTTTCCCGTGCGGTCCACTTAAGGGACCGCATGGAAAAATCGATTTTCCCGTGCGGTTGCTTAAGTGGACTGCACGGAAAAATGTCGCATCCGTTTTTTCAGGCGCGGCCTCTTATGGCCCGTCAGGAAACTATTGGGGGTCTCGTCCAGAAAAATCGATTTTGTAGTAGTGCCTTTTCGCATTGAGAAAAGCAGGTGTCCTTGCAAATCATATATATAGCTCGCCACGCCAAACACTTGTGCGCGCATGCTCCAAACTCGTGGGCAAACAGCTACTAGTAATTTTAGTCTTTACACGCCGACGCCGATGATAATATACGCACGGAATTACACATATATAAATGGTCCAGTAATAACTCATTAATATTTAATTACTTAAGAGAACTGCTGTGAGGTCGAGAAGGTCTGGCCGAACGTCCAGCCCGCCGGAGCGACGTCGAGGAAGGTGAGCGTCTGGCCGTCGCTGCTGGTGACCTTGAACGACAGGCTCTGGCCGTCGAGGTAGGCGTTGGACTGCCAGTTGACGCCCCAATTCCTTGACATGGCCATCCACCCGGTCCTCGACCCCTTGATCGACACCGACTGGATGGAACCGACGCCGCCGACGCTGGAGACGAGCACCAGCTCGAAGTAGTCCCTGCCGTTGATGGTGAACCTCACCCCGCCCTGCTTGGCGCACGGCACCCGCTGGTACATCACCGGCACGATGCCGCCGACGTAGACGCCGATCTTGAGCCACGCCGGCTCGGCCATGTCGAAGTGCTGCCGCGGCGGGTTGCACCACCCGCCGGCGTCGTTAGGGAGCGCGTAATTTGGCGGGCAGAGGTTGGTCGCCGTGATGGTCACCGACGTGCCGGAGATGCAGAACCGCCTGTCCGCCTGGTAGTCGCACATGATCCGGTAGCACTGCCCGCACGACGCCCCGTCGTTGAACAGCACCGTGCTCAGCGCCGCCGTGTTCGTCCCGTACCCCGTCGAGTACAGGTCCCCGTACCCACACGCCCCACCTGCACACACGATGACACGCATGCACACATGAACCAACGTACGACAACCATTTTCATCGCCGATTGCACGATCGATCCTAGCTACGTACTTACCCATCGTTCCTGAGGCGTCACTGCCGCCGTAGAAGGTGGCGAACGCCCTGTTCCAGCCGGACGCCGTGAAGGACGCGGCCTCGTTCCAGAGGAGGCATGTCGCCAGCAATGCCAGGAACCGAGCACACGACGTCGAAGCTGACGCGACGGCCATGTGTGCGCGCGTGTGCGCTGCCCCAGTGAGTGTGTCCTGTGTGCTAGCTGCTAATGGCCAAACTCGGCAGGCAGGTGGTGTCGCATAAATAGGCATGAGAGATATAGCGAACACACGCAAGCAGTAGCTACTAGTTTGGTTCGAGGTGAGTGAGGTGCATGTGGGCAGCTTCTCGGGAGCTGACACGGACACGAGCGAGGGGTGCGTCCAGATCGGTCGGCGCATGGGAGATTCTATCCAGTCGGGGAGGCACCCATGTTCGCGTCAATAAACTGTTGGTGGCGCCTCTGACGTGTGTCGTCTAGGAGTCGGGTCGGGTCGGGTCGATCGATGATGCTGCGTTGCAGGTTCCAAACTGTCGGCGCTCGGTCGCTTGATCTGGTCCCGGTGTAGATCTGGTCATTTGGCCACGCGCGGTACACAGTGTTTTTGCTGTTCGGCATAGTGAAATTCGGCTGCTTCTGAGTGTTTTTTTTTTGGCGGTGATTGTGCGTAACGCAACAAAAGTGCTCCTTTGGGAGTATACGTGATGTGCAGGTAATATATGTTCCGCGCGACTGCGTCCCGGTATATAAATGCCACGGCTAAATAACTGATACGGAAAAATTAGCTCAAATTGTGTCTCGAGCAGAAATTTATGTTGTCATTGGCATGACGAGGAGATATACATGTCGTTCAGTTAAAACATGTCCAGTAGTATTTCTTTAGTATGTGGAGAAACTATTACGATTTTTGTCTAAATTATTGCACATGTATGGTTTTGTTTTTGTGTATCGATCAATGTCAACTGTGTAATTGTTTCTGAACTTCGCTATCCCATGGCCCACAAGGCTTCCATTTAGTTGTGTCGGTCACATATATGCATAATCAGATCCGGTTCTTCCAATCCAGATGAACTTCATCATTGGGAGCTTGGGTCATGGAGCTTTCGCAGGAGTTTGATGCTACATCAATCAATAAGTAGTACAAGATTAAACCCAGTCAAATTAATACAAGACAGGAAAATGGATTACTGTGTTAAAAAATATAAAATGATCGACCATATTTTAACCTTAATTTCGTGCTGCGTGGACATCTTTATCCTCTAATTGTGGAATATTCCGAAGTTTTATTTTAACCCTTTGAAAAACTATCCCTTCAAAAATTTGTTTTAAATAATGGAAGAGGAAAACAGTAGCTCCCGGCAACTCTAATACCAACCTGGCATCCCCAACGTTGAGTTACAACACTATGGGTCTGTCAAAATTAAAAGGCCTAAAAAGCCAAAAATGTCAGCTTATCCCCATGGACGAACTAACTAGGAATTTGAATTATGAACTTATAAAAGCCAATCCATGGAAAATTCAACTTTCCAAACGATAACGATGATGGAAAAACAAGCTCGGCTATATTATTCATTGTCGTTCACTTGTTCTTATCATCTTCCATCTCATCTCGCAATCTCATCTTTCATTATCTTTCGCAGGTTACCCAACCGCCATCAGAATCGTTCCCATTCATTTCCATCTCACTCTACTGCAGCCATGGTTTTTTGGATATTTAACTATATATTTGTCACTCTTACAAAAGCCAACTCTTTAAATAACTTTAGTCTTACAAATTTGTCACAAGAGAGAAGCAACTTTAACCACTGTGGAGTGATATGTATGTTTGCTAACGAGCTGGATTTTTGACATTTTGGTACTTTTTGAAAATTTATTCTATAAAAAGACCTCTGGAAAGAGTTGATGAAGGAATGAACCTTTTGGGGCACCACCGACACTGATGCCATGGTCCTACGTGACGGCGTCAGTGTCGCTTGCGCCATCACCCTGCCACTGTGGCACCTCGGTGGAGCCGCTGATCCGACTTGGCACCTAGAGGGATGGCGCCAATGAGGCTAACGCCACCCCAACCCCCCTCCCACCCACCCCNCAATCCCCCACAGCACCAGCCTCATTGGCGCGAAGGGGGGGGGGAAGGGGGACATAACCCTCCTCTCTCCCCATCCTCACTCATTCGCCCCCTAGCTGAGCCTGAGCGTTCTTCCTCCCCTCTCACCTCTCCTCCTGTAATTCACTTTGATTTGGAGATGTTTTTCACGGGATTTGTTGGAGAAATCGAAGAGCAAGGTACACTGCTCCATGCCCTCCTTGTTTTTTTTTGTTTTTATTGGTTGAATCTGTAGATCGGAGGGTAACTCTAGAAACCATTTTTTGCTCAAATCTTTTATTTTAAGTTTTGCAATTGGGGATTTGAGACTTGTAGTGTTATATGTTTGCAATATGCTTGTAGGATCGTTGATATTTACGAATATATATGTGGTACTGTCATTTTTTAGTTGAGATATGAATGGATGGTTATATGAAAAAATTGATTTAGGCAATTTCTGTAGCTATTTATTATATGGACAAGAGACAAATTTGATGGCGTGATAGACTAGTTTGGGTGGTATGATGGACTAATTGTATGGTTAGGACACCATTAAAATTTCTTGGTTACCTAGCACTTGTGCTACTTACCCATCATTGGGAGCTTGGGTCATGGAGCTTTCGCATGGGTTTCATGCCACCTCAATCAACAAGTACAAGATTTAACCCAGTCAAGTACAAGACTGAAAAATGGATTACTGTGTTAAAACATGGAAAAGGTCCATATTTCAACCTTAATTTTGTGTTGCGTTCAACTTTGTCCTCTAATTATTGAATATTTTTTATTTTAACCCTTTGAAAAAAATGTTTTAAATAATGAAGTAGGAAAACACTAGCTCCCGGCAACTCTAAATACCAACATGGCATCCCCAACTGTAGTTGAGTCCAAAATTCTAATTGGGAATTTGTATTGAGAACTTAAGATCCTGGCCTAGCATGGAAAATTCAGCTTTCCAAACAATAACCAAGATGGAAAATCAAGCTCGACTCTTATCTTCTTCCTTCTCATCTTTCCCTATCTTTCATAGATTTCCCAACCGCCATCACAGTCGACTCTAATCACTTCTCCCTCTCTCTCTACTGCAGCCATGATTTTATGGTTTGGTCAAATTAAGTTACAGTTTATAAAATATTCATGATAAATTATTAGTGTTTTAGGCACAACACAAACAATGTGTTCGTAACAACTGCAGAAGAATTTTTTTAAGTCAAATAGGTCCTTTTCTATTTCTCGCTGTTGATCTAGATTGAACCTACATATATCTTTTGTTGGTTTGGAATTTATGTAGATGTTAGAATGTCAGGTTGTGCCTATTACATGCTGTTGGAAGCTAGTACATTTGTATCAGTAGGACTTTTAAAGTAGGTTAGCATGAGTTGTTGGGGTTCCTTCGAAATGAATGAATGGCAAAGCACAAAAATTAGAGAAAAAAATATCAAGATTTTGATATGAATATTACATATGAAAAATATAGGATAGATGGTATACATAAGAATCACATTGAAAGGACATCGATGTAGCCTAGGGGGAGGGTGAATAGGGGCTATAACAAAATTTAAGCAAGATAAGCAAAAGCAAATCGGATATTCCGATATATAGCATCGGATAGTCTTATGTATATCGGATATTCCGATGGCAAGGCATAAATTAAGCTTTGATATATGAAAAAAAGAGCAACAACTTAAGCTACAACATGATAAGCAATATAGCAATTGAAGTATAGCATAAAGCATAAGATAGTGTCACAATTTATGCAAGTATTCCAAGTAAGAGATAAGAAATAACTGAGAGGGAGACATGATGATTTTTCCTGAAGTTCGGACCCCTCACACAGAGGTTCCTACATCTCTGTTGAGGAGCTCACAAAGAGCCAGGTCTCTTTCAACCTTATTCCTCATGAGGTTATACAAATGCACTTCTCCTTTCATTAAGGGTATCTCTTTTCTTACGGAGGCAAGATCCGGCCTCACAAGCTTTCCCGTGGCACACCACACTCCTTGGGTGCTCACAAGCGACTCCTAGCCATCTCGAAGACATCAATCTTCAAGAGCAACAAATGCTCACGAAATTTGCTTGGAAATGAGCTCAAGAATCAAGATTTGTGCCCAACACTAGGAAGCCCACTCAAATCCACACACCCAAAAGCCAAATCACAAAGATTGAAGGAGGATTTGAGAGGGAGAAGGACCACCAACTATCATAATAAATAAAGGGAGAACTAGCATTTCTTACACGTACATCAATAATAAATAATATAGTTTCACTATACTTAGAGAATTAACATGTATGCAGAGAATTAACATCAAAATAAAGGACAAATAAAGCCGACAGGCAAAGAAACACACCTCCGACGAATCACGTGCGAGCACACAGATTGAGGGGCCCACAAGTCAGGAAAAACCGACTTAAAGTGCGACCAAACCAACCTCAACGGACTAAGGGGCCCACCTGTCATCCCCTCACCAAAGTCATTGGGGAACGGCGATTCCCTGGTTCGGCTGAACCAGGCTTGGTGCCCCTGGCTCCTACCTTTCATGTGGCAACTCCTCAGTGGTTCCCTATGACGGTTATGGGAGGTTATCGACCTACAACTGTCATTGAGAGCTATAAATAGAGCTCACTCTCTTCACTTGTAACACATACCTCAACGAGCTATTCTCTCTACTCGGCATTATATCTTCTATAATATTAATGGAAATAGGCTTAGAGTATCTTTGGTCCTATAGTCTTCTCAGAGATTCTGATATCTCTTTAGTACTTTACTCTTCTTGTAAGACTATAATTAAATTAATAGAATTATATTATTTATATTCTTGTATTCATAATTCATATACTCCTTTAGTAATTATGTGCTTTATGAATAGGATGTACTTCATTTATATGCTTCACTTGATTAGGCTAGTCGATCTATGCTACGGTAACGGTCCAACGATCTTGATGGGTTGCTCTAGCTCTAACATGTCCATCCGGAGGGTGAGAGTCTTGGGGGAGTTAGTGATATTATTTACTAGAATAAGCATGGTGCTTAGGTTAGATAAATGTCATTGAATGTAGGTATGCCCCACGAAAAGTGAGATAGGCGGCAGGTGGTGACAGCTCTCTTCGTCCTTTGTATTCCTCCATGTTCAGGTATGACGTAAGAGTGCGTAAATGTCATAACCATGCTAGCAGACCAATAGGGAGTGGTCTCGGTAGTACCTAGATGTCTAGAACTAAATTTTAGCCTTGTAAACATGTACATGTTAAGTATATACAAAATATGATTAATATAGAAGTACAATTGTATTGTAGTTCTCTTATGTCCTTTTTCATTATACTAATTCATTAGAGATGAATCTCCTGTGTGTGTCACATTACCGCTTGATCATATTTATCCTAACCCTTGTTTAGACTATGGTGAGTTAATTATAGATTGATTAATGATGTATAAACTATGTCTTTACACCATCGCCTTTTCAATGAAAATATAAATACGATACCCTTGGGAATATTCATGGTGAAGTGCTACAGCGGCATCTGTGCGCTTGTGGATTTATTTGTGAATGTAAGAAATACCAACAGAGAGCTCAAGATTCAAATCACTTGGCACAAGATCCAAACCTACAAAGCCACAAAAATTGGAAACGAAGGGCTAACCCTAGAAAAGGGTTGGTGGGGGTTTTACTTAGATCCCCCTAAATATGACTATTGGTAGGGGAATCTATCAGGCCATGTTGGACAGTCTGATTTCAAGATCGGATAATCTGATATTTTGACCCTCCAAGGCGAAAAGAGAACAAGAGAGAGAGAGAGAGAGAGCAAAGTTCTCAGAAATTTCATATTCCCTTAAGGATCAGATAGTCCGACATAAAAAGATTTTTCTCATCTTCTAATAGAGATCAAAGTTCGGTAAAATTTCGGACTATCTGAGACATCAGACAGTCTGATTTTAAATCGGATAGTCTAGTGTTTTTAAGCCCATGTTTCTCATCCTCAAATTGAGAACGAAGTTCAAAGTTCGGTGAAATTTCGGATTCTCTGGATCATCGGATAGTATGATGTATTTTGGATAGTCCGATGTTGCTAAAGTAAAAAGGCAAGAATGTTTTACTCCGAAGTTCAATTTCGATGATCTTGGACTCCATGTAAAGCATGTTTCAAGGGCTATCAAACCCAGCATAAAACATGTTCCATAACCTTCAAGAGACGTTGAAAAAATTGTAAAGAAAGTAGGTGTAAGTGTTGTGACATGTGAAACAATACGGAGTTGAAAATTTGGTTTAGGTTTTTCAACTCACACAAAGATAAATCATTTTGAGCACTTGAGACATAACTAAGCAAACACGTTTGCATTCTTTTAATAGTATGGCATTCCTATACTCAATCTGGTCTTTACTAAAAACACTAAGATCGGTAAAAAGCTAAGGAAAAGATGCTTATCTTCATTATACCTTTTTCTCGTGCTCATCCTCGTGCCTTAGCTTGACAACGAACATTGCTATCTTTGGTCAACACTTGATTCAACATGCGATGTCCGGTCACTTTCAGTTCTTCAAGTGTCTTTCAACTTATGACGTCCATCCAATGCCTTTTATCTATCACTCTTGATGTGGATCAACACATGATTCCCATCTTCAAGCTCTTCGTCTTGGGACTTGGGTGACTTGACCTCACTTGAGTATCAACGTCATTTTTATTTCTTGGGATCTATTTCTTTCATTCAATTCAGTGGAATTGTTAGTCCCAATGATCCAGTTATCAACCTCCACTTGTTGACTAACTGATTGCATATAAAAGGATATAAATAAGTTTACGAAAATTAACCAACACCACAAATGTCATATGCTCACATGTATGCACAAATGTAAGATCCCAACTAAATGAAATTGATTAACTTGGATCAAACACATGCATAACAAGATATAGGATATACTCCCCCTAAATATATGCATATAATATATTTTGAGTAAAGCAAGTGTATGCATAATTAGAGATGAAACATTGGGAGCTTATTCTATACAAGAATAGAAGGTATTTATAAAATATAGGCATAATAATAAATGTGTATCGTGACATCTCCATGTTCTCAATGTAAAGAGGCTAAACAAAATAAAACTCAAAGAAAACATTGGACCCACATCCATATGTCACCCACATAGAAATAATATATATGAACCCATCATCATGTACATGGAGAGAAAGAGTGATACTTATAGCTTGATCTCCATGTATTTAATCCTTGTTGAGATTAAAGTCCATCATCAAAAAATACATTTCTATCCCAACTCATATGATGTCCGGGCACAACCTCTCATCATCTTCACTTTCATATCCACATGATACTAGATAAAGAAATGCTCATAAAAATATTAGTCTCATATAATTGGATTTGTCATTAATCACCAAAACCAAATTAATGGCACTTAACTCACACATGAATTTGAGAATCACATTGTTGGCATGGATTGGACTACGAGCACAACCCATCCCAATAATGTGGTATGCATTGCTATAGCCATGCTTGGCTGGTGCGGCATGGTCCTAAGTCGCATAACCATGGTTTGGTTCTGTAGTTGATGAAGAGGTAGTAGAGTTTCAAGTACGGTTTAACTCAAGAGCAAACTTAACATGTTTCTTTCAAGATAATGGAATTCATTTCGGCCTTTGCTTCACATAAGCTATAACTAATTATTACAGCGGTTGCAGGTCAAAAAAAACTATGAATTACAAAATCTTTGATTAAAAATAAGAAAACTACTTTGAATACCAACATAAAAGATAGAGATAATACTAACTTAACATGGTATGCATCCAATGTCGTATCGTTGATACTGCATTAAACATATCAAACATTAACACAAAGTCATGATGATGATTCCTCTACCTGTAGGAGATGATGGAAACTTCATAGAGACCTAACTATGATCCGTGTTTCTTTTTTATTTTGATTCTCACAACCCTGTTTTTGGATTGTGATTTATAGAAGCTAAATTTCTAAATGCTAATTGTGGATTTAGATTCTCATATGTATTTTTTAGATAATGGATAAAATCTAGCCTTTGCTTAAAATAAGCTACAACCACTTATTACGAATTCTTGGTTCAGAAACCCAATAAGATAGTATCTAGCAAAGGATGAAGAGAAGACACATTATAAAACCACCAAAAGAAATGGAGTAATACAATTTGTTCAAAGAGTAATCCTATTAATTAGTAAATTACATCCAAAGTTGACGAAAATTTGCATAATCATCGTCTCCAAGTTCCGGCATGCAACATAAATAAAATTCTTATCCTTTTCACACCATTGTAGTTGGACCCAAGACCAAAGCCAATATGTTGCCTAAACAACACCTGCATGTAAGATTTGGTTGGGGATAAAAACTATATCATTTCTATTGAGCCATAGAACCCAATATAAAGCAAATGCTCATACTAAGATATGTTTCCTAGTGTTTGGGTCAATACCCGTTAGCCAACTCCCAAACATATGAGAGAAACTACTTGGTATCTGCATACCAAAAGAAATAACTATAGTTCTCCCAAGAAACTTAGCAATATGATAGTCAAAGATTATATGTTGGACAATTTAATCATGCCTAAAAAACAATATTTTGTACTACCATTCCAATTACATCTTGCTAAATTATCCTCGATTAGTACTACCCCTTTTAGCAAATATCACATAAATATTCTGATGTGTATGGAATGCACAATTTATATTAGGAATAACACTCCTAGTGATATTCCAGAACATCATCACTGAAAATCTAGAAATAAGCTTCATAGGCCATAGCCTACTTTTGGAGTTGAGTAGAAAAATACTCTCTAAATTACAAGAATGTCCATGTTTTAAGGAAAATCAACACTTACTACTTTTGACTAGTAATTAATTTCAAATATATATGTTTAGTTTCACGCATATGACATCATTAGATTTATATTTCAAAATATTTCATAAAATGTTAATTGTATAGTTATTGATAAAATATTATCAATAACTTTATAGTTATTGATAATGTATTATGCCATAACTTATTAGTAACATATAGAGTATTTGGGACGAAGGGAGTATCAAAGCGATTGCAAATCAGACGTTGTTTCACCACATATTACTCAAAAAATATTTCATTACTAGACCAAAAATGTTTTGGGCGATTAAAATGATGAAACATAGTTGAACAATGTCTAAAACCTTTCAACTCATATGCACATGAATCATCAAGCTTCAACTATTGAAACATCAATGTATCCCTAAAAACGAAGTAAAAAATATGTAACACTATAAGAATCTATACTGAAACATTTCGATGAAACATAAAAAAAGGAATGAAACATAAAAAAATCACAAAACATGCCATTCTAGATCTAGCTTCTTCCTGCTCTCCGATGGTTGGATCCAAGATTCCTTCAATGATCTCGTGCCTATGACTTAGTGACCCGATGCTCCTTACCTTGGACGACCTCGCCTTCCTCGTCGTTGGAGTCCATAACAACTCACCTCCTTCGTCGCTGCTTCACCATGGTGGGACCATCCCCCTCCTCCTATCCAGCGACAACCTCTTAGATGTCTTCCTGTTCAGTTCGTTGCGACAGTCATTCTCCCCATCACTGTCGCCACTGAGCGGCCATGGAAGTAGCAATTCCGTCGTCACCGCAACCCTTTTTCATGTATAGGGGCGAGCTAGAGTATATGAGGGTGCCTAGGAACCCGGTCAAGAAAAATTTTTAGCTATACCTCACCTATCTTTATCATGTATGCATTCTCTCAATACAAACTTAGACACTCGCATCAGCCTAAACTTGATCTAAAGTAAAGTAAATTAAGCAAGT
The DNA here is from genome assembly GCA_008326285.1 of Oryza officinalis. Classification (NCBI taxonomy): domain Eukaryota; kingdom Viridiplantae; phylum Streptophyta; class Magnoliopsida; order Poales; family Poaceae; genus Oryza; species Oryza officinalis. The sequence goes on along the minus strand of BDMV01000008.1, from coordinate 35,366,829 downwards.
GACACCTCTTCCATTTCGTTTTAGCTCCCCTGTTCATGTATGTGGTGTGAGGTTTGGAGAGAGAAGAGAGAAAACAAGAGGATAGAGGCATGGAAAGAGAGAAACGGGGATAAATAAGTGAGTGGTGCGGGCGTCTAATTTTTCAACGGGATTGGACGTTCAACCCTAAGCGTTTTTCAGCGAGTATTTTGATTTTGAGAATACGTTTGTATAAAGCTACTTGTTTTATGTGGGGGTTAGAATCCAAAATCAAGAGCAAAAAGACAGATCCTAATAAATGGAGCAGAAGAGAAATTAATTCTTTCCGTAAAATGGACAACCTCTGTAATACTCCCCCTGACAGAGCGGCCCCACCCAGGTGCGTACCTCCCTAGTAAAAACGCCGCGCCGGAACCCGTGAGAAAATACCAGCGAAACTCGAAGACCAATTAAATTCGACCGTTGCCGTTCCCCTGTTTAAAAATCAGTTGCCCACCGCGATCCCTTCATTCGCCTCCCCATCCATCCGAATTCCAGTCAAACCAACAACCAATCGAAGACATCACGCGAGGAGAGAAAACTAGCCGTTGCGGCGCTGCGTTCTCTGCTCCGCTCCTCCTCCTCCGCCATGGACTCGACGGCGCCCCTGCTCAGCCCAGCCTCCGACGACCGCTTCTGGGACCGCCTCCGCACCCGCGTCGACACCATCCTTGAGGACCGCCGCCTCGTCGCTCCCCCCGCCGCCACGGTGAGCCTCTTTTGCTGTCCCCCATTTGTTTGTTGGCTTTTCTTCTTGCTTGGGAGTTGGATCTTGATGTGGTGCGATCTTTGCAGTGCGGGGTGGAATCCGAGCGGGGGAAGCGGCTCCGGGAGGACTCGCTGATGCTGGTGCGTGGCCTCGACTCCGTCGCCGCCTCGCTCGCGCAGCTCTCTGACACCCTCACCGCCGCGCAGAAGGTTCAGGATCCACGCCGCCGGCGTCGCTTGCTTCTTCTCCACTGCAATTCGATGCTGTTGTATTAATTTCTGTGGAGATCTGACGTGCCCGGTGGTGATCTTGTTCAGGGAGTGAATGCTCTCGCCACGTGCTCTTCCCAGGCGAGGGAATGCGAGAGAGGTGACGACGAGGAGGAGGAGCCGAAAGCCAAGCGGCGGTGCAGCTTGGCTGAGACGGCGAGCTTCGACGGCGAGACTCCGGTCGCCGGAGCAGATTCAGGTGAAGGTTCAGAGAAAGAAGAATTAGCTGCGGATGTGAAACTGCGTCAGGAGAACGGCGGTATTCAGGCCACTTCGGAGGTCGCCAAGAGCACTAATCTGAAGCGTGCCAGAAATGTCAGTTGGGAAATTAACAGCTCCTCTCCACGAGATTTTTTTCCGGTTGGTTTGGGTGATTTCAGATGGCTGATTTGGATCAATTTTGTGTGGATTGTGTCTATGCAGCTGGCGGTCTCGATGGCCGGCAGAGCGGCGGCTTTGGCGAGGGAACTGAAGAACATAAAGTCGGAGCTGCACTTTATGCAGGAGAGGTGCGGTTTGCTTGAGGAGGAGAACAAGAGGCTCAGAGAGGGCTATGACAATGGAGTTCCCCCTGAAGAAGATGACCTGGTAATTATGGCTTCGTGCTGGCCTCAGTTCTTGATCTGTCACACCACTTGGGCATCCACCATTTCACAGTCAAGAATTACAACAACCTGAAAAAATTAAACATCTTGGATCACATAACCTCTCTTGATTTTTGTTTAGTGAGATTTGCCAGACCCACAGCATTTCGCAGTCAAGATTAAGCAGGACAGGCTGAAAAATTCAGCATCTTGGATGACATTATTTCTCTTGATTTTTGTTTAGTGATACTTTATTTGTTAGTCTGTTAACAATTTCCTGACAAATTTTTCAGGTGAGGCTGCAATTGGAGGCTCTGCTCGCGGAGAAATCTCGGCTGGCGCAGGAGAACGCCAACCTGTCTAGGGAAAACCAGAGCCTGATTCAGCTGGTTGAGTATCATCAGCTGACCTCCCAGGACCTCGCTGAATCCTACGAGGACGTAATGGAGGGGATGCGGCTGGACTTCTCGTCGCCGCTAGCCAAGATCGACAGCGATGAAGAAGAAGGCGAGTGCGAGAACCGAGGAATTGCGGTCACTCCAGCTGGTAAGTTGGAGTCATCAGACTTCTTGGGGTCATCTGATGAATAGATAAATCTGAGGAGAATAAGCTGGGTCTTCTCCAGTGGTATGATCTTCTATTTCTGCTGTTGTATGATGCTTCAATTTGGCCACTCTCGGTGGCCATATTTATGTGATCAATTCCACTTCTTAATGTTGACAATAACAAATGTGTCTTCTGAATCTTAATTCTAAACAAAATTTTAGTCTTTGGGATGCCTGGGTCTAAATCTTAATTACATGAGGATGGAAGTAGATCCTCTTGTGCAGTTGAGTCATCGATATGTAGGTCCCATGTCAGTGGCTAAACTATATTGTAGTTAAGTCACAGATCCCTTTTCCATGAAGATTCATCAACAATGTGAATGCCAAAAAAGCAGGCATCGCAGAGTAATTTACAGATTTATGAACACGCACATCTCCAAGGTACTCTGATATTCTACGGCTCCTGCCTGAATTTGGTGCTAGTTTTTCATTGTTTATAATTATATATTCGTTTCCTAAGAAAAAACTGTCTTTAAGTCAGAAAGTTGTTCAACTATAAGAGAATGTTCATGAAAATAAGGAAAAAAAATTAAAGAAAAAAAGGGGTCAAATTTTCATTCCAAAAACACCCCTGAAAATTTTTATTTCAAGAATCCTAAAAGCTTAAAGGCACTAACATGCTTTAAAATTCCTGCGGTAAATTCGTAAATTCATTTTCTGCCCATTATTCTGCTTTAAAGAAAAGAGCTTCATCGGGGTAGTCTGGAACCTCATATAAGTTAAAACAAAAACCTTTTTTATTTCTACACATAAATCAGAACCATCAAAATTGGGCGTTAATAGTTTACACTTTATGACAATAAGATGAATAATCAATAACGAAAAATCAAAGGTTGAAAACGGAACCCGTACAGTGAGCCATCAACAATTGGCATCACAAATTAATTGCTTTCGACACAATATTGTCGAAAGACAAAGGAGATAATTTTATAAGGATAATATAATTGACAAGGAAAAAACGAAGGCTGAAAAGGGAACTCGTACAGTGTGAGCCATCAAAAATCGGCATCACAAATTAATTGCTTTTGACACAATATTGTCGATCTAGACAAAGGACGACATTTACAGGACGTGTATACAGTACTGTTCTCTATGCTGTACTCTTGTCAGCTTCTAGTGCATCTACAGTCACCGTGATAACTAATTTACATTCAGGTCATCCCGAAACCAATTAGAAGAGGATCAGAGCGGCCAAATGGACCAAAAGAAACCTCAAGACTAAACTATCATACCATATTACTGGGTTGGAATTACTACGGGGTCTCAACTGTGTAACGCTTGCTGGGTTCCCACCCTTTGTTTCCTGGGGGGAGTAATTCTCAGGTGCTGAAGGGGAGAAACCTGAAGAATTCCGTGAATTGATAGAAAGAGGATTTGAACTATCAGTGTCATAACCTGTGTTGATAAAACATATCAACACCAAATTATGAGTAAGCCATTCAAAGTGACAAAAACAATATAATGATAATTTTACTCACAATTGAATTTTTTCCAACCAAGAATTTTCCTTTCTCGATCGAACACAACACGAAGACCAGTCATGAAATTTTCTGCACGATAGTTATACAATTAGTTATACTGTATGAACACAATTAAACATGAAGAGTGGTCTAATGAAAACATAATGGAAAAGTACTTCAATTTTAGAAATAATCATGTTCTACAAGCTACACACTGTTGAATGTCAATGTACTTTAGGGGAAGAAGATATTGGACAAATGAGTTGGGATGCCAGACCTTCCCATTCAAGATTACATCCAGAAGAACCCCCATGAGGTTCAAAAAAGTTCAGTTGATTAGCACATTTACATGGCTACATGGCTATCCAACGATTGAAGAATATACATGTTAGCAGTTAAAAACCATATGTGGTGGTAATGCTAAGAAATAATATATCACCGTACTGTTGTGCATGGTAGGGAGTAGCTCAATTATGTATTGAACCAATTCCATGGTCAGTCAGCCATAATCTTTTCACCAAAGTGGTGGCAAGGCATCAAGTCAATGCAGAACCAATTGCAATAAGTCAAGCAGAGTCACGCGATAGTTGATGCTGGTGGCTTCTTACCGAAGTGGTGGCCAGTATGTTCTAGCTATATGTTGCCTTTAGTGCCTGAGTGGATAAGCGGACTAGTCCTTAGAAAACTGTTGGAAAACTATACTCCTGCATGTTGAAGTTTAATTTTTTGTGATACAGAATAACAATAGAAGTGTAGTTTATGAAAATGATTCTTAAAAGTGTAATTTTCAAAACTGTTGTGGTTTTATGAGAAATCTCAAATGAATTTGAACCTTCTTGGTTAGTCAAATTTAGACTAGGAGCTAACCAGGTTTACATTAGCAAGTCTGCAGCAGACTAGAAGCTGCTTTAACAAATGGAATAGTGGTATACTGATTACCATAAGAAGTGTTATGCCAAGTTGCCAACTTACTTGCTCATGAATTATTATGCCTTATATGAAACAGAGAAGAGATTTAGATGTGTGCACTGAGAACATAGAATTTTGTCAAGATTTGTAGAGTCAGTATTCCGCAGAAAAAAAAAAGGTAGTCATCAGTGAAAAGACCAATGAAATATTCACATTTACTTTGACCCTTGGGTGTCCTTAACTAATGAACAAGAACAGCATTCAGTATGGTGTTCAAAAGCATGAGAAATTTGGTTCTAGGCAAATTTCAGTTTTTCACATGTCCTACTCAAAAAGGAACAACTGAATTGATATTAGGATGAAGAGAAAAGTGCATCGCCGGTCTCTAAACTTGTGCCGCTGTCTCATCTAGGTCCCCGAACTCTAAAAATGCACATCCAGGTCCTAGAACTTGCTGAAGTGTATCGTTCCGCTCCAAGATGGTCACGACCATTCCGACATCCTACGTGGCGCTGATGTGGCATGCCACACGGATGCTAACGTGGTATCATCTGTACCTTTATATTGACTGACAAATGGGGCCATTTAAATTTTTTTCTTTTCTTTTTTCTCCTTTTCCTTTTTTCTCTTCTCCTATCTTTTTTTCCTCTCTCTTCTCTTTTTTTCTCTCTTCTTCTGTATGGTGTTCAAAAGCATGAGAAATTTGGTTCTAGGCAATTTTCAGTTTTTCATGTCCTACTCAAAAAGGAACAACTGAATTGATATTAGGAAGAAACATAACATTTTTATATTTCATTCTTGCTGAGGATATGTTCAAATAGGTACCAATATTGTGAAGTTTGATTTTTCAACAATAAAAAAAATGACTGAATAGTTTGGTCACAAACTTACGCCCAATTATATTGAGTTTTGCACTCTTGACAATCGCCAAGCAATAAACATACTCATGTTGCTGCAAATTTCAAACAAACCAATACTGTTACATATAGGGTATACAAACTTACATAAATACAGGTATATGGGGCTCAACGTACCTGAATGGAGATAACCTGCCCTTCATCAATAACTGGAAATACACTTCCACCCACTGTTCTCAAACTTATACTAGGAGTTTGAATCCTATCTTCACTGGAGCTGTATAAGTTAAAGTCAGGATTTGTCATTATCACAGAATGGCAAGTGTACAAATCAAAAGATCTGAAAACTATTTGAATAAAACCTCAGATCATAGCAATATTCAAAAGGAATTCTTGAGTCAGCAGCATGGCGATTTGCATGAACTTGTGCGTGGAACTGAAAATGAGACAAAAGTTATGTGAATCACTCCCATCTCAACGAAAGATCAGACCCTGACAGATTATTTACTTACACTCTGTGTTATATATGTATAAGCTGGGTCTGCCAAGTATGTGAAGGACGTTCCTGTGTCGAAAATAGTACTAAATTCCAAGTCCGTGAGGCTATTTCCAACTGTAATCTCACTGATGCTGATCGTATATGTAGGACTAGAGAAAAAGATTTTATCCAGACGTGAGATAATAATGGACAAGAAGATAACATAGTACAGAGTAAATTTTACAAAGCCCCAGGTATTATAGTCCAAATTGCACAAAACCACACGAGTTTTAGCATGTGGCACGTAACCCCATGTACTATGGTTAAAAGTGTTTTAGAAAACCAAATAGTTGACCTGTTAATTCTTTGATTTGTATTTATGAGTTCTGGAATCACATATCCAAAGTAATGAGTTCTTTGATCCCACCATATAGGAGCTGCATCAATCGAAGTTAGCTTGCTTAAGATTGGTCATGGGTGTGGTTTTTTTAAACTCTAGGGCCATAACACTAGAGGTTATCTGCCACTGCCACATGCCAAAAATCCCTATGGTTTTGAGCAACTTGAACCATAATACTTGGGGGTTTGTTGAAATTTACTCTAGTAAAAAAAGAAATTGCTCACTGTTGCGGGTTGACATCTAGTGGTGTCTCCTCTTGATCTGAGCTGCCTTGATCTCCAAAGCTAATTCTCCCAATACCATCACGGCTAAAGCACATTGCGAAGGAATTAGATGTCAGACCTTTCTGTGCTAGAATGCTAGGAATTGATATCATATCTATCCCAAGTCCAAATAGACCGTTTGGAGCAGCAGCATCCAGAAATGATCCTGTCTGAACCTGTCCACATCTGATTAATGTAGAGAAGATTTTATCAAAATGCTGAACACAATCTCCTTCACCCCATTATATGCAATGTAAAAATTACCCAAATAGTATTTGCGCCTTGCGAATTTGAGGAAGGGCATCCTCTGTTGACAAGTAGAGCACATCCTCTACTAGAAAACCAGAAGAAGATGTGTCTGCAGAAACATAAACCATCTTGTATGGACACTGTGATGTTGTAGAGCATTCCTTTCTAAGCTCACAAAATTCGCTGTTGCAAGGAACTGCTTGGCTTGTTGACGACATACTAGGGATGTAAAAGGAAGCCTGAAACCCAGGGGCAGCCAGTGAGTAACTGAGCAATATAGTAACACAAAGAGAGAACATACATGTAGCAAAGTGCCACTGGGAAAAAAATAAATTGTAATTTTTCAGAGTACCAATACAATCAAGATGCCAATAGAAAATATTACTTAGCTATAGAAGTTTTAAGTGTGAGGAATAAAAAACAAGCAGGCAAAACTTCTGTCCAAAAAGGAGAGAGCCTAAGGTATGTATGAGAAGTTGAAAACAGAAAACAAAGGAAATAAAAACAAAAAAAAAGTTCATAGAAAAAGACAATCAGGTACACTCAAGCTACATATATGCACAACAATTATATCAAGTGGTACAGTTATGGTTGGATAAGGCTCTGAGGAGTGAGGGTAGAGCACTTGAGTCTCGGCCTCATCTAGCTTCGGGCAGAGCTCCTTCCAACATGGTAGGAAGTGTTCAGAACATAACAAGAAAGTGAGACTAGCAACTTTGTTAGATCTAGCCAAGGATGACAATGTCATACTATATAGAGCCACTCCCTAAAAGCTCAATCTAATATTTCCAAATAGGCAACTGATAATAATGACGGCCCTAATTTCTAAATGTCAAAATACAATCATAAAAACAACTTAATTATGCCAGGCAGCAAGGAAGCTTCATGGCTGTTGTCTGGCTGTGAGGATTATGAACCAGCCCTACTATAGAGGTATTACATCCATCAGAGGAAGGCCTGAAGTAGAATGGTTTGATGTGAAAGAATGTACTGGTTTGGTGATGAAAGGATGTAGAACAACTGGTCAAGGATAAGACTTTAGGCACTATACACTGTTTATTCATAACATCAAGGACAGACTATCAGTATTTATATTCATTGGCTACAACAAACACACTAGAGTAACATCTACCCTAACTGCAGAGCCAAGGAAATCCAAATAATGAGCATATTAGCATTGTGTTTATTTGCTATATGACAGAATAGTGGCCCATGCACACCAGCTATAGTAACCCACCACAAATTACAGCAAAAAACATCAAGGACCCCTTGAATGATATGGTTTAAGAGATATAATGTATACCTTCAAATTTTTCCTGGTGTAATATTAAAGCATTTCTACTCTTGGAAGTTAAAACAACTAAACAAGTATTCATTTACTGGAAAAATTGAAATCGTGGAAGTACACACAGAACACAGGCTTTCAATCTAGAAGGCAACAGCTGCAACAAATGTACAGGTTCTGACATATGGTGCACAAATGTACAAGTTCAAGTTTGACGGCAATCTCACAAAACAACATGTTTCATGCCCTGCGTTCCACTTAGTCTGATTTCTGTCTTGCTAAGTTAACTCACCCTTGCAGGATTAAAGAGAGAGGCCTTGTGATTAAGTATTCTGTACCCACTTGCTGCGTCAGCCCTGGCATCTTAGTCATCACAAACATGTACAATGAGACACATATATCTCATTGTCGGTGCCCCATTCAAGGGCCAGTTGATGGGGGTGATACAGAAATCAAGCTAAGTGAATCAATACCGCACAAAACATGTAGGTGTGTGACAATATCCACTAAAATTGTATTTTGTGAAACATGTGTAAAAATACTTGCAATTTGTGCAATTCACTCAAAAGAATAAAAAAGATATGAACGTCTATGGCATTGTACTTATAGTGGTCATATTTGGCAACCTTCATGCCTGCTATATACTCTGCAAACTTGACTCTTGATGCTACCGAAAGGATAGAGAAAATGGTTTACAGCCTAAAACAATAAATGGCATGTTTCCTTGGTAAATCTCTATATTAATGTTTATGTGAAAGGCATAGCAGTAAGTTCTACGAAAACGGTCAACAAGGCTTTAAATGGGTCATTGTTTAGAACAGTGGGAAGAAAAAAATAAAACAGCAGCAAGAAACAACATTGAACTGAAATCAACAAGATTTCAGAACGGCTGATCTATGCTGTTAATGTTGTTTTATGCGTTATTGAGACCTGTCGGTTTATAAGATTAGAGGATCACTCAGATATTGAACTTCTCAATTTACAATTTTGCAAGACAATACATACCATTTAAACACCTAATTAGGACTTCATTATGAAAGGTTACAAAATTTCCCACAACATTCGACACTAGTTATAGATTATGACAAAGCCCATGCGCTTTTGACAAATAAATCAAGAGCAAACTAAAGGCCAGAAAGATCGGATATTTTCATCCAATTGAACGGCATAATGCTAGACATCTTAGCGAATCGACATCTCATTCAATTTGTACTAAGCTGTGTAATTAGTAGCAACCATCTTCTGGCACCATTCGTCCATTCCCACATGCAGCAAATCACCAAATCATACCGTATATCAGCACAAATCCTAAAAAGCATTGAACAGTTCAAAAGCTACGGAAGCAACATGAAAATTCTTGTAGCTTGAATCATTGTATAGCTCTGAATTATGCACCAACATCTAAATGAACAAAGGATCTATCGAATTGTCAAGAGAATAGTGCTCTTACTGATCCAGAAGCGGCCGAAGCCGGCGGCGTACACCCATCACACTGGCACGGCAGCCAGAAGAGGTCGCTCCCGGTGTCCAGCGCCACCATGAACGTCTGCCCCGGCGTGCCCACGGTCACAAGCGCATAGTGCAAGCTGACATAGCCACAAAAATGCAACTCTTCACTAAAAATCTCCACGAGCGGCTACGAAGAGGGAGTGAGAGACGGGGAGAGGCCTTACAATCCGAGGTTGCTGACCTTGAGGGTGGCGTTTCCCTCAGAAAACGTGAGCGGCGGGGGCTTGTCTCCACCTCCACCTCCGCCGCCGCCGCCGGCGGCTGCTGAAAGCGCGCGGCGGCGGTCGTGCCCGGTCAGGGCCGCAACGTAATCGGCGCTACCATGCTCCGGCCAGCCCCCGGGGAGCACGTGCCCACGCGCCTGCGCCCACCGCTGCACTGGAGAAGAGAACCGGTGGTGGAACTCCAGCGAAGGCGCCCTCAGGCGACCTCCGCCGCCGCCGCCGCTGGCGACGCCGCCAACGAGGAGAAGCAAGAGCAGGGGGTGGAGAAGCTCGGAGGAGGACATCGGTGAGGTGGCCGCATGTGATCCGGGGGCGAATCGGGGAGAGGAGGCGTCGCGTCGGCGGTGGCGGCGGGTGGTCGGCGGCGTGCGCTACCGGCCGGAGGCGGCGGCGGATTTTGCGGTTTTGTGGGCGCTGTGTCGATGAAATGGTTTTGCTTTTTATTTTGATTTTTTTCTTTCGGCTTTGGTTTTGTACGGGAAGCTAATTATTGGGTGTAGCACTGCACTGTAGGGCTTTCGCTTTTTACTCGTGGGTTGTTAAAGACTAGTTGGGACTTTGGTCTGTCCAGTTTCCATCTTTAATCTGCTTCTTCTTTTTTATTTCCTTTCGTTAAAGTGGCACGATGTGCATGTGATGATCTGAAATTGGACTGAGAAATGAGAACTACTGGTCTTTTTTTCCTTTCGGTTCTGGGAATCAATTCCATTCGCTATCGGTTAAAATGACCACGATATAACATTTTCATACCTTGGAAACAAATAAAGTACTATCGGTTAAAATGACCACAATATTGCTCCGATGTTCATTCTGAACAATTTTGGTCCATATCGACCGGAATTATCTACCCTTTAATTCTAGGACGAGTAACGTGCCCAAAAACAATGAACCAGCGACATCGTATATATCTAAGTTAGTTAATGATAGTTTTCTCTTTTCTGACTAAGTCACATCATCTTAATTGTTTTTAACTTTCGAATGATTGATCTATGGTTCGAATTATGTTCCTTTTTTTTCTTATAAAATCATATCACATTAGTATTGTCTTTGAATGATTCACTATGTCGGATCAGAATACCTTTGACGGACCTTAACCCTCATCTTTAATGGTTTTTGATCCTAGTCAAAGATCAGTGGTCACTGATAATCACCTTTAATGGACAGCAACCCATCAGAGGTGACGATCAGCTTTGACGGGCCAGTATTTTCCGGCCCGTCACAGGTGAGCATCTTCCCGAGCCCATGTATGGTTGCAACCCATCAGAGGTGAGATACCTGTGACGGGTATGGAGTTCACTGTCCATCGGAGATGACCCCATCTTTGACGAATGTACCTTGTCGTCCTCACAGGTGACTCACCTCTGACGGATTGAAGTAGCAAAGCCGTCACAGCCGTGGTTACATGTGACGGACTTTGTTTTGGACCCGTCAGTGATGAGGTAATTTCAAAAAAAATAATTTCTAAATATTGGTTGGCCTTATGATTTGCTAGCCATGCTCTCTGTAAAACAGAAACATCATAGATATCCCAGCCATACCCAATATCACATATTCCCCAGTTCAGCATAGATGCATCCCAAAATTAACATCATACATACATGCATTCCAAATTCTCATAGAAATTACATAGACAGACACATATTTCCAATCCGTAATTCCTACCTCACATTTGATGAGGACATCAACGCGATCGATATATCCACGCCTACACAACGACAACAGATTTTCAGTCCAATTACTCGTACTCGTGCACACCAAATAAACTATCAGGTGAGTTCGTTCTTTATCTTCTTGTCCATCTTATTTAGACCATAGAAACATTTGCACTCTTGTTTTGGTTAGGAATAATGGACAGGACCTAAAAGAAAACATATTCGCGCAGGCTGGATTCGGACTGCAGAACAGCACTGACTTGTGACAACCACCACGACTTCATACAGACTTCGTTTTGGGCGTGCAAGTACTTCATGGAAAGCTTATCAAGTCTACTTTCAAATGGATCCGGCCTCATGTCCATATCTATTCTGAAACGGCCGCAATCTTCGTTTTACTACCGAGTCTTTTTTCTGTCAAAGGTGCTGCGTCACCTTATTTGGGCCCAATGGGCTGTGTATCAAGTTGGGTCCACTAGGGACACGTCCTAGGGTAAGGGAACGACCCCAACACCCCTTTAAATAGCTAAGTACCCCTTCAAGGTTTCTTGGGTTTTGTTTAGATTAAAGTTTAGCTTCGCTACTTTGCTGTGTAATCCCGTGATCGGTTAAATTGCCAGTTTGCTCGTTACGGAACCCCACCTTTGATACTTTTGTTGATTCAATCCTACATCTTTAATTCGTAAATTGAGTTGCTTATTCATCTTGTTCTTGCTAGTTCTTGATTGCTTGCAGGAACAAATACCCTCGTGGTTGGGCTGACCGTGCATCCGTCGAGATTCACTACTGCCTCTGGAGTTGGTGTAACGATTGCTAAGGTGCAACGTCCTTGGACAGTTGTAGTTGGATCGCCAACGTCGCTCCATCCAATCGACTTATCCTCTCATCGAAAGATCGAGATACCCTTGCGCACATCAACATTTTTTTGAGCCTATGAAGCCACAAACTTATCCAATTTCTTGCATTGCACATGAAACCGCAAACTTACCCAGGTTACTTGTAGCCTATGCCTTTTGCCTTTTGAAGAAGAACAATGACCTGTCATTTCAAAAAAGGGAGAAAACAATTAAATGATACAATATAGTAAGTATTGAGTAGATATAAGTATTCATAACCAACAAATTATCTACAAATAGTACATATTCTATTAAACCAACTCAAATTATTAAAAAAGATAAAATACGAGATGCTAGGGGTGCCAAGGTGTCTTACTCGGTTCTGTGAAAGCACTAATCCGACCAAACCAACTTGGGACCCTAAGCATCTCTTATTCTGTGATGATTTGATAACCAATGAACTATCTACGTATTCTATTGAACTAACTAAAATTATCAAAAAAATAATGGATTAGGAGGTGTTGAGTGATCCTGGTTGTCTTAGTTGGTTAGTTTATGGACTAATCCGATCAAACCAACCAGGATCACAGAACACCTCGCATTCTGTGATTATTTTATAACCAAGGACCTAACTATAAATAACTTACTAAATACATATTATAACCAACTACCTCATATTATTCAAGATTAAGAGTATATGAGGTTCTTAATGATCCTGAGTGTCTTAATCGATTAGCGTATGTACTAACCCGACCAACCAAGATCTTAGTGAATAGATATTCTAGTACACCACCTAGAATTATCAAACAATGACAGAATGCCCCTTTCTTGTTCATGATTTCGCTAAGGATGAAGGCAGAAATTTCTCCTCTAATAGCCGGGGGGTTGATGGCGCTAATTTTCCAGCCAGTTTTCTGTTCAATAAGACCGAAGTTAGTACGTATAGAGCAATGGTGTCGGTTTCGATATCGTTGAAGTGGCTATGAGCACAAACCTCAGGGTCGGAACCATTCGCATGTGTCAGTAATGTTGACATGTTGTGGCACACGTGGAAACCACACTGGTCTCCAATCTGTTGCGCGCACTTGAAATTGGTGCCATGATAAAGATCGTCCTTGCCCTCTTTGTGCCTGCCTCCCTTTGCAACATATGATTCCTAAACCCTATTTAAGGCATCAGTAAGTGCACTGAAATCGTACTCTTTCGCACTATTGGAGTTAAGGTAGTAAACCCCATTCCATGTACCATGACTAATAGAATCCAATGGCGCTTGCATGGTGGTTATGTAGCGTCACTAAGAAGAATCCCCTAAAATAATATAGACGAATGGTATATCACACGGAGGTACGGTGCACTTACAATGAGTAGCATTTAAGAAGGCTCGTGTTCAGCTTACGGATCCTAAATAGATCGAAGAGATCATCAAAGCCTACAGTAATATAGGTCGGCCTCGATAGGAATGGTTGGTGGTCATGATGTCCAATTATAGCAGACTACCTCATTTTTCATTTGGCATTGCTTAGCTTTATGTACTGTTTGTGCAACTCTCGACACGCAATATGTCACACATAAAAATTGCCTAAATATAAATCGTTGTGAAAAAAAATTCCTAGAATTTACTTAATAATTAAAGGAAGTGTTTGAATAAAAACCTATGAAAATTTGAACATCAAATTGAGCTAGATAAAATTTTATTAAATACTTTAAGTGCCAAGTATTTTCAGGATTTTTTTGGAATTATTTAAGCATTGGAATTATTTTTAATAAATGAAACATCATTTCAGCATTTATTTAAATTAAAAATCAAATTAAAATCTTCCCCAATGTTTTGGGCTGAATCCAGCCTAGTCTTCCTCTCTCCCTCCGCTTCGGCCCAACTTCTTTTCCTTTTCCCCCGCCAGCCTGCAAGCAGCGCCGGTCCGCCGGCCGTCTCGTTCTCCTTTTCGGGCAAAGTCTAGTTTTCTTCCTCCTTCGACCGGCCCAAGAAAGAAAGCAAAAGTCTACTTCACCTTCCTCTCCGCTACAGTACCTTCTTCAAGCTCTGACCGATCTCCAGCCGAGCCCAACGCTGCCGTTTCCAAAATCCGACCGACTTCGTTGCTTGTTTCCAAAATTAGTTCAGGGGCAATCTTGCCCTCAATCTCCTCTTTCCTTCCCCTCAATAAATCGAATAAGTCCCATAGGAAATCGTCCCGAATCGGCGCAAATATGAGTTTTCCTTTTTTCCAGCCAACTCTAGGGTTTGCGCGGCCCCTTGCCACCGTGTTGAGCCCGGTCTCTCCCTCCTTTGGCTATAAATAGGATCCCCTCCCTCTCCTCTTCCATTTTCCCTCTTTTCCCCGCTCGTGCTCTCTCTCTCTCTCCTCCGCCAGCAGTCGCTCCAGCCGCACCGCGCCATCGCCCTGGTCACTGCTGCCTTGCACCGTCACCTCCTTCGGCTCCGCAAGGACGAGGGCTACTCCGTCCGCCGGTTTGTTTGCACCGAACTCTGCCGGAAGACCGCCGTCGTCGCACACCCGAGCGCGCCGCTGTCGGCAAGCCTTCGGCTGAGCCCCACCACCGTCTCCATCACCGCCTGACCACGCCGAAGACGTCGTCGGCCTTGTCCGGCCCTCCTCTTCGCCTCGCGGTCGCCGGAACGTCGTCGTCGTCGACCTGATCTCGCCGCTGGCCGCCGTCCTGTGCTTTTTCTTCCCATGTCCTCGATGTCTGCCGCGGCGCCGCCGTCCTGTGCTCGCCGGCCATCGAGCTGGCGAGGCCATCTGCGTGGCTGCCTCGTCAGTGCCACCACCCTCCTCGCTCGTGTGGCGCCTGCGTGTCCTGTCTACGTGGCTGCCATCCCTTAACCCTAGATCGGATTTGATCTCGTCCGTTGGAATCCCAGTCATTTTCGGTCAAACAAATCTCGACCGTTCATCTCTGTGAACTTGTGGACCACCTATGTGGACTTGGTCTATGGTGAACCCAAGCTCTCTCTCCTTGACATGTTGGTCCCACTTGTCATTGACATTGGCCTTAGGGCTGACGTCATTATATTTCTGACAGAGATTGATGGTCCAAATCTATGGTATCTCCATCTAATGTAGAAGGGATGAAAATGCCATCTCCAACTGCTGGGTCATTCACTACATCCGACACTTCATTTGCTGCAACATCCGGTCTCCTGCTCTCCATGCTTGCTTCATTTGCTGCAACATCCGGTCTCCTGCTCTCCATGTTTGCTCTAACATCTATAGTGCTCTATGAATCCTCGACAAATCAGATGAGAATGCACTCATGAATTCTCTTCGAACATCTTTTCATTTTTACAGTCCGCACATGGATACAACATATATTTGCTCATCATATTTTTTCTGTCATTATCCGCAAAATTTATGAATTCAAAGACCCCCTCCCTATACTCTAGGGTAGAACGGTGAATATCGTATATCCAACTTCGGTCCATCTGTAATCAATAAGATAAGAAGTGTAAGACACAATACGTAAAATATGTTGCAAACTAATAATTACCACAGGTTTTTTTACCTGTAATTTCCAACAAAATTTTGCCCCCTTCCTCTCCCACCCAAAATGTGAACAGTGAACTGGGTAGGGATGGAAAGCCATTGGCAGTTGGGGGTATATATATAGGCCTCAACTCACCTCAAAAACGGGTTTGGGATAAAGCCCATTTGAGATAAGAGAATCACATCTCTGATGGTTCGAAACTTGGAGGCCCGTCATAGGTATTAGGTCAACTGTAACGGGCCGGAACTGGGACCCGTCAGAGGTTCCTCCGACGGATGCCAGTTCCAGCCTGTCACAAGTGATCTAATACCTGTGATAGGCCGCGGCTGGAGGCCTCACCTATTACGGCCTCCCGATGGACCCATAAAAGGTAAGACCATCCGTGATGAGCACTTCAGCCCGTCACCGATGGGCCGTTAGAGATGAGTGGTTCTGGCGTAGTGATTAATCTATAATAGTTTATTTTTCCATCTTTTATTGAACGATATCATCTTAATTTTACTTTTAACTGGTCAATCTATATATGACTTAAATTGTTAAAAACCATGTCATCGCAGTTGTCTATAGCTTTTGCTTTCAATAGCTGATCAGACATGAAAATTATATAAAGTATTATCATATAAATCTTTTTCATAGTAAAGTGTGGGGTTTCATCAAGTATAAATATACGGTGGCTCTTGCTTATTAGTTAGGCAATGAACCAGCCATCATCCGTATACGCTTCTGCCATTTTCTGAAGCTTGAGTGAGCTTCAGGTTGAACAAATCTTCAGATGTGTGTACACTCCCCCCTCCTCGCACTATGAAACATCGAGCATAGCCCCCTCGCTCTATAACACATCAAACCATTACCCACCAAATGTTGAAACGACAAGTGAATTGTGCCAATGTGGCTTTGTGCATCTGGTGGATGTAGACACCGGGTTTATTAATCCACATTAAAAAAATATGAATTGCAACAATAGATATATTTTATGATGAGTGGTACATATATTATAATCATTCTACTCATGAATACAATAATTAATTTCTAATCCCAAAGTAGTAGCAATATATTACGATAACTAATGTTGTGTCGGAGAAGGCACCTCAACCTCTTTTCGATCGATAGGCAAAGACACCTTTAACTAAGTGAAGAAAGCGTTAGCTAAGCGAAGACCACTTCAATCAGATAAAGATAGGTGTGGCTAGGCTAAGGCGATCTCAACTAACCCGGTGTCAGCCAGGTGAAGACCACTTTGCTCAGGTCAAGAGAGCGCCAACTAGGAAAAGATTGCACCTATAAGGGAAAAATGGTATCAGCCATCGCTATAATAGATTTGGACTTTTGTGATGACTTCCCTATGATGAACAGAAAAACCTTCATTGATATAAGACGAATTTTCAAGAAAACGTCGTAAAGTTAACCTTGGCCAATTCTTGCAATGACTTGAGTTCAGCACCATAAAAGTTGGTCACAGCGGCTATCTGATTCTAGTTGCAGTTGCTCCTTGCTCTTGAATCATGAATCGGTGACCTGTGAAGAGGGCTAGGGATGCTTAGTACACCAAGTACTCAAGGGGGAACCATGAATGGCAAGGAAACTCAACAAGGGAGTAGAGAAATGGGTGTGCTGCTACTACAACCTAGTAGGCTGCAATTCAACTTTATTGTCCTTCCTCCTCATCGAATTCTCTCAAATGGCCATGCATGTGCACGATATTTGGATGGATGGAAGGCTTAGATGCTTGGGATTACTGTGGTTTAACATGCATGGTTTGATTTTAGATGTTTGGAGGAGATTTGGGGGAGAAAGTGAGCAGGGAACTCAGTTTGAGCAAGAAAAAAAACATGCAAGGAAAAGAAAGGGGAGGAAGAAGAAGAGGTTCTGGGTTCATGCCTTATTCACCTGAGATAAGTGCATGACCAGGAGGTGGCATGGGACTTGGTTAAGAGCCTAAGTCAATGACGAGTAGGGCCAAGTCGACCTAGGATCATAAATTAGAGAAATGAAGGATAGAAACATAGGTACATTGAAATTGGTGAATTTTCAGGAATTTCCTCCTTCTATCTGAAGCTTCAATTTGGTCAACCTACTGAAGAGATAACAATGTCGAGATTTGTTTGGAGGTAGACCAGGTCACCTAGTTTCCATTTGACAAAGTGGCATTTCAAAATTCAAAATTATTTGCTCTCAGAAATTTAAACAAATAAGCTTTAGCATAAATTTGTTTGAATTTTTATGGATTCAAAACTGATTGAATAAAATTCTGGACAAATTATATTAATTTATGATAACAATCTAATATTTGAATAAATTGTAACATCTACACACTTCTGTTAAATTCTATGTCAAATTACCGATTAATTTGTAGATTTAATTCAAATTTTAATTGCATGCAATGTCCATGTAAAAATTAAATCATACACCCTAAATACACGACAAAACACCACAATTATGTTAGGGAATGCATATAGATATTATTGTGCATGCCTTGTATTACTCTTCAAATTGAAGATCTAGTAACCAATCGGCATTCACGGGCTATATATATACATGGTCATCTCCCGACAGTGGGTGTGAGGTGTTTTGCCAATTTCTTCCTTTGTATTAGACATCTGGGTCTTTTTGTTGGCAACTTTTTGTGACATGCCGCCCACACGATCCATAGTCCACCTAAAGCCTTGTGGTGATTTGAAGTCATCAACCACTTTGATCTAGAAAACTCTAAACCAAGATTGGTTTTGATGATCAAAACCAGCTAGCAGAGTCGATTTAGAAAAATAGGGACAACCACCTGTCTCGTGGCAGAACGGAGGTTTTGAGGACAAACCTATAGAGAGGATTCGCACTCTCGCGGCAAGGATGGACGGCTTTTAGCCCAAACCGACAAAGATGGATAAACTAGGCAAAGAAGTAGATGCTATAATGAAGAACGATTCAATTGGTTAATTGCGTTGGAAGTAGATTGGTGTCTCAATTGAACCAACCACAGCCCTTATAAAGGGGTTGGTCTTACCTTGTACAAGACCTTCTCCACATCATACTAGGTGTAGAAACCAATTAGGACTCTAAAAACCCCAGCGTAAGCAAGGAAACCTAAGACCCAACAAAACATGACTCGGAGTAGGACTCTGCCAGTCTGACTGGCCACATGCCCACATGCCGCTGGTCAAACCGGCCCTATGACCGCGGTCAGACTAGCCTCGCGTTGGCAAGCCTGGTCCTTTTCCAAATTCAGCTATAGTTTCCTATTTCTTGTCTAGGTGCCAAATTTAGGTGTTAACACTTTCTTCCGTTACACAACCCTAGCACTGCTGTCAACCCTTGGCCAGGCGGTATCCTGTGTTGAGCATTCCTTTGCTGCATCCAAACCCTAGTGCCCCCACCATCCCTTAGCCACACGCACCGTGCATCGAGCATCCCCTCGCTGTGTCCAGCTCACCGCGTCGCGACCTTCATCGGGCCGCCGTGCTCTACCCTCTGCCGCCACCACTTCCAGGCCACCGCGCTGTGTCGCCTCCCACTTCGGTCGCCAGACTCACCACGCCCTAACCCTACCACGCCATGTCGACGTCCTCCAACACGTCGCTCCCCTGTCATCTAACATGTCATCTTCCACCGGCTCTGGCAATTCAGCCGATGCCGCCTACGCCAACCCCTACACACGGTCGCCATTTGCTCTCATGTCCTGATCTTCCTCGAGTTGAAGCTGCCGAACTACATGAAATGGAAAGCCTTCTTCATGTCAATGTGTGGCAAATTCGACTTGCTTCATCACATCGATGGCTCCACCAAACCATGCGCTGATGATCCTTCATGGGAACAGGCCGACTTCTGCGTTCAAAGCTGGTTGTACGGCTCCGTCTCTGATGACGTTCTCGCCTTCACCATGTAACTGGATCAATCAGCCTACCATCTTTGGCTCACCAATGCCGATCACTTTCAGGCCAACAAGGAGCCCCATGAAATTTTCCTGAGTCACGAGTTTGAATCGATGAACTAGGGCAATCAGTCCGTTGCCGATTATGCCCAGCACATGAAGACCGTTGTCGATGCCCTCCACACGTTGGCTACCCCATCACCTAGTCCCAACTTGTTTTGAATCTCCTGTAGGGGGTCAATTCTCATTTCTCCAACATAGTGGACAACATCGCCAACACACTTGTGCTTCCTTCCTTTGCTTCGACATGCAACACGCTGGCCCAGAAGGAACTACGCATCGCCAACAAGTCCATGGTGCATGCCAAGACCGCCCTAGTGGCGGCCACTGCATCCGCCTTCTTCACCTTGGGGGTTTGCTCGTCCACGCCCTTTGCTCCTAACTCCGCCAACCAGAAGAACAATGGCAACAAGCGCAACAACAAGAAGAACGGCGGCCGTTGGCTCTCACCGGCCATGGGCTAGGCCCTAGGTTTTCTTCAACCATAGGGCTACCCTGGCGGAGCTTGGGACAAAAGTGTACCATTTGCAGGATTCTCTTACAACAACAGCTACCAGGCCAACCTACAGATGGCACCGTTTGAATCACTATATGGGAGAAAGTGTTGTACACCTCTCTTCTGGGATCAGACTGGGGAATGTCAGTTGTTTGGGACAGATGTTCTAAAGGGAGTAGAGGACAATGTAAGATTGGTCAGAGAAAGGCTGAGGGTAGCTCAGTCATGATAGAAGAGTTACTAAGATAACCACTGAAGAGATATTAGTTTCGAGGAAGGAGACTATGTGTATCTCTGTGTCACCCTGCTTCGGGGAGTACAACGCGTCCAAACCAAAGAAAAATTGGCACCACACTTCGTGGGACCATACAGGATTTTGGACCTCGAGGAGAAGTTGCTTACCAACGCGAACTTCCTTCCAACATGGCTGGTATCCGTGATGTGTTCCACGTCTCTTAGTTGAAGAAGTGTTTGAGAGTACCTAAGAAACAAGCAAGTTCTGATCACATCGAGATACAGGAGGATTTGACATATGTGGAAAAGCCAACTCGCATCCTTGAAACCAGCGAAAGGAGAACCAGAAACCGGGTAACCAGATTCTGCAGAGTCCAGTGGAGCCACCATTTTGAGGAAGAGGCCACTTGGGAATGAGAAGTTGAGTTGAAGGCTGGCCATCCGCACCTCTTCGTCAGCGTCTCTGAATCTTAGGGTTGAGATTCCATTTAAGGGGGGTAGGTTTGTCATACCCTGAAGTTTTCCCTTTTCCTAGCCTTAATTCAATTTGTAAATCGCTAAAAGAAATTGTTTAAATTTAACCTAGAGCTAACCCCAATTAATAATCTCATTTAATAATTGGAGATTTTTCTTGTGTTCCTCATTCTTCAATACACTAACATGATTTTTAGTGGAATTTTCAGAGCAAAGGAAATACTTTTAATAATTCAAAATCATTTATCAGGATAAAATTAATTTGAAAATCCTTTTCTTTTTCTCCTTTGGCCATGGGCCATTTTTTGGCCCACCTCCTCTCCCTTCCGACCCATTGTACCCACATGCTATGCCCCCTTGCTGGGCTGCTCGGGCCTTCCCCCACTCTCCCAAACGCTGACAGGTAGGCCCCGCCTGTCGGGTACATCTCCCTCCTCCGGTTGGCAAAACCGGAGGGAGACAACCGTCTCCCCACTCCTCGGTGTCCCTCTCCACAGCTCACTCCCCGCGCCCACAACCACCGCCCGCACCCGACTCCTTCCCGTTGCACGTGCCCTCGTCGCTGCCTTTCTCGCCGCCATGACGCCCACCTTGGGAAAGTGCCCCATCCATGATCCGCACCTATTTAAACACTCCCCGCCGCTGCCGCCCTTCCATCACCTTCGGCCACCTCTAGCCACCTCTAGGGCTACCGCCGATCGGTGCCATCGCCACTGCCGGGTTCGCGGGGTCGTGATGTCCCTCAGCCGCCATCTCCCACTGTCGGGATTCTGTCTGAGACCTTCTTCTGCCATTCTGCCAGTGAGCCTCTCTCTCTCCTCTCCCTCAGCCGGCGCTGCCGCCTACCGCGCGCCTCCTCGTCCCCTCTAATCCCTCTCTTCCTTTCCTCTAGCTACTGCCGGTGCCCCTCTGCCCTTCGGTTCGCCAATTCGTCGTCGTCGTCATCCTTTTTCCACGCCAGCCGCTGTTCTGCCGGTGAGAACACCCTCCTTTCCCTTCCCTTCTTTTTCCTCTTCTTCTTTTCACGCGCGCCACCCTCTCTCAGGTGCGCCGCTGCCTCCCGTGCACGTGCCGCTGCCAACGCTGCTCCCCGTGTCACCGACAACAACCGCCTGTTGTCGCGCCGACATGCATCATTGCTCGGCCAGGCCAGCTTTGAGCCATGCCCATGCCCTGGCCACTCGCTCCGCGCCACCCGATCGACCTCGGGCCGATTTGGGCCGTCCGTCCCTATGGACTGGCGGTGGACCGCCTCGGTGGTCCCGATCCACAGTGGACTAACCGTTCCCTCCCCCTTGTGTCACCGACGGGTGGGGCCTTGTCACGCCCCGATTTTCGCTCGGGATTAAAAATCATTAAATAATACATTTTCCAAAAATTAAATAAAATTTTAAAACAATTTAATCAAGTGAAATTGTGAGGGAAATTGAATTTTCCTTTAAAAATCATGGCCAGAAATATTTTTGTAATATTCGCTGTGCCCTAAAATACTCTCCGAAATTTTTCGTGAATTTTTGGAGCTAAAGAAGTAATTTTAAAGTCACAAAGTTCATTTAATTGATTAAATAAATTGGATAACAAATTAAAAAGGTCTCCTTTTGTTTTGGGCCGTTTCCGGCCCAAAACCCCTCCCTCCCTCCCGCGGCCCAGCTCGCCAGCTCGGCCCACTCCTTCCTCTTTCCCTCCTTTCTCTCCCTCCAGCCCAGCCCGGCCCGTAGCCGCGCCCGTGCCCGCAAGTCCTCTTCGCCTCCCTCGTCCTTCCTCCGGCCGGTCCAGCCGGCAACCACCCCACCGCCATTTCCGCCGCCACACCCCCACTCCGCCGCAATTTCCGGTCGTCCCCGGCCACAATCCTCCACCCTGCGCCTATAAAACCTCGCCCCAGGCCGCTCTCTCTCTTTTCCCCTCTTTCCGCGAGCGCGCCGCCTCCCCACGCCGCCGCCGCCCCCAAACCCTAACCCTAGCGCCGCCGCTTCCGCCGCCCGTGCGCCGCCGTCGCCCTTTTTTCCCTCCCGGCCGCCGCTGTGCTCGTCGCCCGGCCGCTGCTAGATCGCTGCCTCACGCCGCCGCCCGCGTGCGCCGGCCGCCACATCGGGCCGTGGCCGCGCCGCTGCTTCCCGGCCGCGCCTCCGGTCGGCCTCCGTCGCCGTTGCCGCCCGGTGAGCCCCTCTCTCTCTCTCCCTTTCTTTCTTTCTTCCCCGGTGCGCCGCCCCGCCCGTGCGCCGCCGTCGCACGCCGCCGCCGCCACAACGCCACCGCCGCCGCCGCTCGCCGGCCATTCCCAGCGGTGGCCGCACCGCCGCCTCGCCGTGGCTCTGTCCGGCCGCCGCCACCGTGCCATGGCCGGGTCGGCCTAGGGTTGGCCGAACCCCAGCCGCCCGCCCGGCCGTAGAGGCCGCCCCGGGCCGGCCCACCACTTCCTCTGGCCCAGCGGCTGTTGGGCCGATTGGCCCGCCTTCTCGCGAAAAGTCTGTTTCGCGTCCCTCATCCTTTCTTGGGCCGTCGGCCCGATTGGCGCCGCCCATCGCGAGAAGTCCATGTGTGCTCCCTCCTCGCCCTTTCTCCTCTATTGGGCCGTCGGCCTATTATTCTTTCTCCACACAAAAGTCTACTTTATGTCCCTCAGCCCTCAGCCCATTTTCCAGTGGAGCCCATTGTCTCTCATCGGCCCTTTTAACTTTTCCCGAGGAAGTCCAACATACCTCCCTCAGCCGTTGGCCCTTTTTCCAGTACCAAGTCCAATTTACCTCCTTTTCCTCCCCGGTTCGCCGACTTTTATGTCGCCGACACATGGGCCCCCTTTGTTTAATCCGGTCCACACCCAGACCACGTGGCCGCCCGCGGCTTCGCCACGTTGGCGTCCACGTCGGCGCTACCTTCTCCCTTCCGTCCGCCGTGGCCGCCACGTCAGGTGCCACGTGGTGCTTTCCACCGTGGACATGTCCGCCCCTTGACCCGTTGACACGTGGGACCCGCCGTTCCGGCGCCGATTCCCTTTGATGATGTCAGCGTAGTCCTTTCCTTTGCAAAATTAATTAATAATTGCGCAATAAATCGATTTAATTTCCAGAAATTCATTTAAATGGCTCAAAACTTCTAAAATTCATATCTAATTCATACGAACTCCAAATTGAGCCATTCAACTTGCAAAATTCATCTAAAATTGAGCTCTACATGTTTGTTTACTTTTTATGTACTGTTTACTTGGTTTTTATTAGAGTTTTTCCTCGTTTTGCGTGCCAGCGTGTAGATTCCGCCGTTTCGGAAGTTCGCGCTCGCGAGGAAAAGAGTTCGGAAGATTGTTTGAAGAAGCAAGGCAAGTCACACATTCCCCTTGAGCATGTTGTACCTATTTTACGAAATGTTTTACGTTTGCAAATAAAGTGCATGTTTTGCTAATTACATGGGAATAGGGTTTACCTATCCGTTCGCTTGTGCCATGTTTACTTGTTAACCGTCCTTTGTTAACCTTGGGTGATAATCTGACTAGCGTGAGTCACTTATGTTGACTTTGCTAGAATTATATATGCTTAGCCATGCTTAATTACCACTAGCTCATTTAATGGGATAATTACACCTTTACTTTTAGCTTCTAGTTGAGCTGTGAGCTCGAAACATCTGACCATGTTTCATTGGTCGTAATTATCCAACTAAAATATGACCTAATGGTGGGCTGTGGGTGCATGGTTTTGCTGGTCGCACCCATGGCAATTAAGGACCGGTTCATGGGAAACCCTGGAAGAATAACAGTGCTTACCACAAGCAAGAATGGGCAACTGCTGGACTTGTAGTGTAACTTTCCTCTAGCTGACGTATACTGGTTAGGGTGAGCGTGAGGGAGTTTGGATGGGCCCTGCGACGGTCTATGCGGCTGCTGGATTCACCAAGGCACGAGGGGGGGCTGCCCACTGCCTTTTGAGGGGTGGGGGCGAAACCCGAGGTGGTACGATTGGTTAGAGGAGGTTATGCGAAAGGTCTTGTCACGATTTCCCACTTTGCAGTATCGTGGCGATACTTCGGGGCATGCTAACATGTGTGGAATTGTGTCTTGTGGGTACAGTTGCGCACCTCTGATCAGAGTAAAACTATTCGAATAGCCGTGCCCGCAGTTATGGGCGATCAACCAGATTCACCGTGATTAGTCTCACATGCTTAATTAATTTGACTTAATGAACTGGTGTAGTTCAGGTGGAATGGTTGGGCCTGTTCAATGTGGTTGTAGCATTGTTCAGTGGAGATTTAATCCTGTCATAACTAAACAACTGTTTTACTGTTTTAAAATATAAAGATTTGCAACCGCTCTTCTGCAAATAGCCTCAAGCCTCCCTTTGTCTCCCCTATGCATGTTTGCATCTTTGGTGTGGCTTGTTGAGTACGGTGGTTGTACTCAATCTTGCTATTTTTCCCCTTTTTCAGAAGTTTAGTACTTCTGAGTTGAAGATGAAGTTAGAGGACCAAGGCTCAGACCCCAGTTGAGTTTGCCTGTGGAGTGGAGCTGAAGCCCCGCTAGGATCGTCTCTTTCCGCTGCTGTTTTTTTTTTGTGTGAGGACTAAGTGCCTCTGTTGTAAGTATTTGTCGCTTTATTTACGTTTGGGTCTGTTTATTGATTTGTCGTTTTGTGTACCCTGGTTGATGCCTGGATAGGGACTTAATACACAAAATGGTCTGTAAATTTGGATAATTTGCGGGCGTGATAGGCCTGCTTGCCGACGCCGGCCTCTCCCCTCGCTGACGTCAGCTCGGCTTTAATGTGCAATAAATCGTTAAGAATTTTTTTGTTAATAGTAAAAACACTATGAATCTTCTAAAATTCAGAATAAATTCATCCGAGCTTCGTTTAAGTCCATTCGAATTGCAATAAATCCATAAAAATTCCTAGAATCCATTAAAAATGGTTTTGTTCCCTGTTTCAGTAGACTTATAGCTGTTGATGAGAAACACAGTGGCGTGGGTGTTTTGCTTAGCTCCAGTGTTAGTCCTAAAATTGATAAGATGTAGGAGTGCCAGTCAGTTTGATCCTGCAACTGACAAGATATATAAACAACAGATCAAAGAGCCGAGCAGCTGACAACCGATGGAGTAATTCCAACTGATGCCGACACTAGCCGATGTCGATAGGGTTTTGAACAATTGGCTATATATCCAATATAGATTCTGACACTTGATGTAAATAACGATAT
Source organism: Oryza officinalis (assembly GCA_008326285.1). Classification (NCBI taxonomy): domain Eukaryota; kingdom Viridiplantae; phylum Streptophyta; class Magnoliopsida; order Poales; family Poaceae; genus Oryza; species Oryza officinalis. Next base: position 35,340,708 of record BDMV01000008.1, on the reverse strand, counting down.
AAAGACAATTGACTAATGATAATGCAATAAAACAATAATATAATCCAATAGAAACCAATTGGCTCATAGTGATATGATAGAGTAAGCCCTGATCCGAAGGTTAAAGCATACATCGGTTGGAGGTCCAATGTCATTAAATCCAATATATTAGATAATCAATGAAACCTTTGTTGTCATCGGCTAAATCCAACTTGTATGTAATCTTTGTGGGCCGATGCAACGTCCAAATAACTCATCGGCTAAAACCCTTATTGGCAATCAAAAAGCAGGCTAGAGATTATGGTTTTAAGCATGACTAGGGTTGATGCAACGCAAAGTATGAAAAGAAACATAATATCTAGACAATCAAGCCTTTGACTGATTTTCAGGGTGGTAGATATCTTAGCTAATCTAGATCGACAAAACAATTTAGCCGATACCGACAAAACCCTAGAGGTCGAAGCGATGCAGCCTTGAACAACACCAATGTAGCCGATACAATTGTCAGGGCCAGCGCAACATAGGACTTACCCCTTTGCCAGAGATCGAAAGCTAATGTAGCCCTGCGTCAGGTGCCAAGTTTCGCCGGTTGATAAATAAAAACCTCTGGAAAGAGGGTGGCGATGCACCGAGAGTAGTTGTATTGATCGAGAGATAGATTACAAAGACCCCGGATGTACATATTTATACCCATGGGTAGATACTAGTCCTTATTGGACAAGACACAAACTTTCCTAAAGATAAAGTAAAAGATACAAGTCCTATTTGGACTCTAAACAATATTTGCTAAAAGTAAAAGGAAACTAACTGACTCTGCCTAATTAATAGATAGCTTGGTATGTTGCATCCTCCTCGAACTCAGTCTCTTATGGATAAGCTTCCTTTAATTGATTAATTTCATTAACCGAATCCATCAAGATTTCAACTGTGGACAACTGATTATTCTCATCGGCCGATTTCAGGACTCTGAAGCCGATACTCACTCTAGGCCGATGATGACTTCAGGGCTTACTAAATTTTGGCGTTAACAATAGCCTGTTTTGCTTGTGTGCTTTGCTTGTCGTGTAGATTCCGTTGGTTCCGAAGCTCCCGTCTACTACGTAGTGGTTGCAGAAGTTCCAACAGCACTAGAACAAGGCAAGTCATACATTCCCCATTCCAGCAGCATGTTGTACCTACCTTGCAAATATCTCTCTTTCTATTTAAAATGCATTATTTTATAATATCATGTGGGATGATTTCCTATGTTACCATCCATAGCTTGATTACCTTACATCGTTGTTAACTTGGGAATTAATATGACTAGATATTGGGTTAGAAAATGCTTAGCCATGCTTAGGTCAACTAGCTCGCTATGGGAATACCACTAATAACTTAGACCTTTTTTTAATGATGATGATTTTGGACATCGATCACCGTGGTAACAACTCAACTAAAATATGTCTAATGGTGGACTGTGGTTGCATGGTTTTGGACACACCCATGGTAATTAAGGACCGGTTCACAGGAAATCCCTCGAAGACTTACTGTGCGTACCACAAGCCAGCGTGGGCAACGGTTGGGCTTGTAGTATAGCTCTTCCCTCTCTGACATACCCAGGCGAGGGTGGGCATGATGGAGTTTGGTCAGCCCCAGTTTAAGGGTTGATCGGCTGTTGGATTCACCGTGATGCACGGNCCGGGTTTAAGGGTGGGAGCGAAACCTCAGCGTGGTGCAAATGGTTAGGGGGAGTTATGCGAAGGGTTCTGTCACAGTTCCTTTTCGGTATGTCATGGTGGCATGCTAGCACATGGAAACGTGTCGTGGGGCTGTGTCTTGTGGGTATAGATGTACACTCTGGCTAGAGTAAAACTATTTGAATAGCCGTGCTCGCGGTTATGGGCGATCAACAAGCTTCATGGTGATTAGTCTCATCATTAATAAATTGGCTTATTGGAATTGGTATAGTTCAGGTGGTTGGTTGGGCTTGTCGCAATGTGGTTTAGCATTGGGTAGTGATGCCTAATATTGCTTAACTTACTTCAACAGTTTTTAATGCCTTCAAATATTGCTTTATAACTGCTGTATGCAAAGAACCCCTGGCCTCATTGGAATCCTTGCATCATACCCCCTTTTGGTATGACTTGCTAAGTACCGTGGTAGTACTTAGTCTTGCTCTATTTTCCCTCACCTCAGAGCTGGACTTCTATTCGGATGGAGGTGACTCGGAGGAGTAACCATCGTCCCTACCATCGAGGATGCCTATGGACTGGAGTCGCTGTGCTGCTAGCATCAGTTATACTAAGTTTAGCTAGCTTTACCTTTCCGCTGTATTTGTAAGACTTTTATAATGTTCTGTAAGACGTGGATATGCATGTCAACTTTGTCGTTTGTGTACCCTGGTAGTCCTGGACGGGGGTTTAGTGCACATTCTGCTTGGGAATTTTGGTTCATGAATTTCTAGGCGTTACAGGCACACATGGCCTTCGCTGGCCCGTTCATCTTCACACTGTCAACTAGATTGCAAGCTGCCATTACACAGCCCAACTGGGACAAAATGTCGCTGTAGAATTCTGGTTCGTGAATTTCTAGGCGTGACAAGTTGGTAGCAGAGTCAACCTTGACCGTAGGACAAGCCAAATGGAAACCCTAAGAGCGCTCTGAAACCTTTTCATCTGCATATGCTCTTTGCACTTGGATTTATTTCGGGAAAATTTGGGATTCGTTTCCTTGATTCTTGGGAAAAATTTTGATCACTTATTCGATTGGAATTTCTCGACTAGAGTCATCAGTCTAGGGTATTAGTGATTTTGAGTAAGTTAAATTTGGGGTTTATTGGAATTTTATTCGACGATTAGTCGGGAATTTATCGGGAGTAATGCATTAGGTCATGATTAAGTTTATGGGTTTCAAATTTTATTTATGCTATTGATATTATATGTCTATTTTCTACACTAATATATTGCTTAGGAAGTGTGAATAGTATTTTATTTGGATTCATGCTAAAATATTCTATGCGTAAAAATTTGCTCTTACCTGGTTATTTACTTGCATCCTTTATTGCTTTATTTTATTTGAATTTGAGCATGCATTGATTTTCAACCTTTGTCTTCTATAGATCTCAGGTGTTCCCGCGACTCATATTGGTCGGGACATGGGACGTATCATGGCAGAGCTCAGTCGCATGGCTTTTCTGGTGGGATACCCGCATGATCCGAAGTACACGGTAATTCGTCCCCTCAGTGGCGAGTTCCCCCACCGTGTCAGCTTGGAGGTCCATGGTATCCCAGTTACTTGCCCAACATGGAGGTTACAACATCAGGTGGTACTCATGACCACGCCTACCAGGAGGCAGCATACAAGATGCTTGCCAGGCTCCACGAGAAGCATGATTTTGACCTTCGTGCACTGCTTACCGCTACCACCCCAGCCATGGCAGCTATGACACTGTCAACACTTTTAGGTCTGCCACAGGGGAGAATGACACTACCTTCCATCACATGTGTGAGGTGCTACAGGGGTTGGACACCATGCATTCCAACATGCATAAGACAACCAAAGCTCTCAACGACAGGAAGCTTGTGAAGATAGCTCAGATGGAGGATCAGGTTGCCTGCCTCAAGCGAGAGAATGCAACCCTCCAGGGACGTCCAGCACTAAGAGGAGCCCAGATCTGCTCAATTCCACGAAAGTCGACTACTGTACTTGTGCACATCCAGCTGGCGCCTAGGCACCCGCCACCAACACCAAAGTCGTTACCAGTGTACCCCTTCACCACCATCTTTACCAGGTCCAGCTCCAGCTCCAGTTTTAGTGCCAGCACTCACCTTCGCTCCAACATCAGCAGCAGCGGTAGTGGTGGTTGGTTGCCTACTATGCCCCGCTCTTCCCATGGGACCAGTGGCAATAGCAGTTCCAGTTCTGGCCTAGTCAGTGGCGACACCTACCTGCTGGACTCCAGGAGCCGTTAAGAGGAGGAGGAGGTGCCACAGTCAGACTTCGACTCCACCAACCACAGGAGCCGCTCAGAGCACTAGGGCCGTTAGCCCCTAGCTTTATCATCTTCATTAGTTTGCTTGATTGTTAGATTCGTGTTTAGGTTTGTTTCCTTGTGGATTAGCTAGCTGACCATATCAAGTGGTTTGTGGTATGGCTGCCTTGATTAGGAGTTGAAGTGCTTTCTTTTCAGTGTTTTAATTTAGATCAGACAATTACATTTAAATTATAATGGAATAAAGCTTAGTTTAATAATGAAATAAAGCTTAGTTTCTGAGTAGTCTGTTTTCTTTCTTTTCCACCTTTTCTGCCTATCCCCTTCCAGATGGTCAACACAAGGAATGGCAACCGTGCAACAGGTGATGGCAGCAGCAGTGAGGAACAGATTGGAGGAGCAAATGCCAATGGTGCAATTGGCAAGGGTCCACCTCCACTGCCGGAGAACCCAACGATCGCTCAGGTGCTGACAAATCTGACGTAGATGATGACCATGCTGATGCAACAAATGCAGGCACAACACCAGCAGATGCAACAACAAATACAGCAGCATGCGTAGCAACCACAGAACCCAGTCCATGCTGCCAATGTTTCTCTGTGTCAGGCCACCCACTTTCTCAAGCACCACCAATCCAATGGAGGCCAATGATTGGCTTTATGATATTGAGAAGAAGTTGAATCTCCTACAGTGCAATGACAAGGAGAAGGTCGCCTTTGCTACACACCAGTTGCAAGGCCCCGCTTATTCCTGGTGGGACAACTACATGGTGACCCATGCAGCTGGAATAGAGGTTACTTGGGCGGAATTCTGCCACAGCTTCAGGAAGGCGCAAATCCTTGATGGTATTGTGGCACAAAAGAAGAGGGAGTTCCGGGCACTTCATCAGGGAAGCCAGAGTGTAATAGAGTACCTGCACGAGTTCAACCGCCTTGCACGTTATGCCCCTGAGGACATGCGTACCGACGCTGAGAGGCAGGAAAAGTGTCTGGCAGGACTGGATGATGAACTGACCAATCAACTAATCTTTGGTGATTACATTGATTTTGAGAAGCTGGTGGACAAAGCTATTCGTCAGGAGGATCGACGTAACAAAATGGACCGCAAGAGGAAGGCTGCTCAGTTCAGGGCGCACTAGGGGACCAATCAGAAGCCGCGCTTCATGACCGAGTAGAAGGGTGGACCTTCCACCCTGATTGTTCGCCAGCACCGTCCGTACCATCCGGGTAACTTCAACAACAACAGTGGCAACAACAGCAGTGATGTTCAACTCAACCGCAACCCAGCCCCACGCCCGCTAGTGGCTCCAACTCAGCCTGCTCCCCCCAAGAGGGAATATAGGGGCAAACCAGGACTCCGCTACAACTGCAACAAACCCGGCCACTTTCCTAACAAGTGCTTGAAGCCAAGGCGCATCGGACCTAAGTTTGTCCAGGCCCGTGTCAACCATGCGTCCGCGGAGGAGGCGCAGGCAGCACTGGAAGTTGTACTGGGTATGTTTCTTGTGAACTCAACTCTTGCAACAATACTATTTGATTATGGTGCTACACATTCGTTTTTATCCAAGAACTTTGTTGGGACACATGGGTTGTTGGTAATGGAACATAAGATACCTATGCGGGTTTATACCCCTGGGAACAACATGACCACAACTCACTATTGTCCTTCGGTGACAATAGAAATTCAAAGTTCGTCATTTCTAGCCAATCTCATCCTTCTTGAATCCAAAGACCTAGATGTCATTCTTGGAATGGATTGGTTGACAAGACATAAAGGAGTGATTGATTGTGCACGCCGCACTATCACCTTGATGAATGAGAAAGGAGAAGTGATAACCTTTCAGTCTCTGACACCACAAAAGCAGAGAGTAAGTTTAAATTAGGTCACTGGTGAGGAACATATAGTAGCTGTAGAGAAAAGTCCTAGGAAGTTGCTGGACATTCCTATAGTCCGAGAATATCCCAAGGTTTTCCCTGAAGATTTGACAATTATGCCACCAAAGAGGGAGATTGAGTTCCGGATAAATTTGGCACCAGGAACAGCTCCAATCTACAAGAGACCCTATAAGATGGTAGCCAATGAGATGGCAGAAGTCAAGAAGCAAGTTGATGAACAGTTGCAGAAAGGGTACATTCGCCCGAGCATGTCGCCTTGGGGTGCTCCGGTTATTTTCGTGGAGAAGAAGGACAAGACTAAGAGGTTGTGCATCGACTACCACGCACTCAATGAGGTCACTATCAAGAACAAGTATCCCTTGCCCAGGATTGATGATCTGTTCGATCGGTTAAAAGGAGCCTCCGTGTTCTCCAAGATAGATCTGCGATCAGGCTATCACCAGTTGAAAATCTGAGAGGAAGATATTTCTAAGACAACCTTCACCACTCGGTATGGGTTGTTTGAATGCACAGTTATGTCCTTTGGACTCACCAATGCATCGGCCTTCTTCATGAACCTGATGAAGAAGGTTTTTATGGAATTTTTGGACAAGTTTGTAGTGGTATTCATCGACAACATACTCATTTACTCAAATTCCAAAGAGGAACACGAGCAGCATCTTTAGTTGGTATTGGAGAAGTTGAAGAAACACCAGTTATATGCCAAGTTCAGCAAGTGCGACTTCTGGCTTGAGGAAGTCAAGTTCCTTAGTCATGTTATAAATGCCGAAGGAGCAGCAGTAGACCCAACATATGTGGAGTCAGTCACCAAATGGACCCCACCAAAGACAGTATCTCAGATCCGGAGTTCTCTTGGACTGGCGGGTTACTACCACCGGTTTATTGAGAATTTATCTAAGATTGCCAAGCCAATGACCCAATTATTGAAGAAAGATGAAAAATTCAAATGGTCAGCAGAATGCAACAAAAGTTTTGAAGAACTCAAGAAGAAGTTGGTATCCGCATCGGTCCTAATCCTACCCGACCAGACGAAAGACTTTCAGGTGTATTGTGACGCATCTCGTCTAGGACTGGGATGTGTTTTGATGCAAGAAGGCAGAGTGGTCGCATATGCTTCGCACCAGTTGTGCCCACATGAAAGCAACTACCCAACCCATGACCTGGAGTTAGCAGTAGTGGTCCATGCTTTGAAGATCTGACGGCATTATCTTATCGGCAATCGATCCGAGGTATATACGGACCATAAGAGCTTGAAATATATCTTCACACAGCCCGATTTGAACATCCGGCGATGAAGCTAGTTGGAGTTAACCAAAGATTATGACATCGGAATACTTTATCATCCCAACAACGTTAACGTGGTAGCAGACGCCATAAGCAGGAAGAACTACTGCAATGTCGCATGAGAAGAAGGAATGTGCAACAAATTGCAACAAGATTTTGAACGTCTAAATCTGGGTATAGTTGAGGGTTGGCACGGCCCAAGATTTCAGGGAAGACGAACATGGGTTAATTTGGATGGGAGAAAGATTATTTGTGCCTGAGAATAAGGAGCTGAAAGATCTGATACTCAGAGAAGCTCACCAGACTCAGTATTCTATCCATCCTGACAGTACCAAGATGTACTAGGACCTCAAGGAAAAATTCTGGTGGGTCAGCATGTGAAGGGAAATAGTTGAGTTCATCGCACTATGTGATGTTTGTCAACGAGTGAAGGCTAAACACTAAAGACCAGCAAGGTTGCTACAACTAGTTAAAATTCTGGAATGGAAGTGGCAAGAAATTGGAATGGATTTTATCACCGGGCTACCCTGGACTTCATCCGGCCATGATTCCATCTGGGTGATCGTGCACCTGCTCACAAAAGTTGTTCACTTCATTCCTGTGCACACCACCTATTCGGGGAAGAGGTTAGCAGAACTTTACTTGGCAAGAATCATGTGCCTACATGAAGTACCTAAGAAGATCGTGTCTGACCGAGGGAGCCAGTTCACGTCAAGGTTTTGGCAAAAGTTCCAAGAGGAATTAGGAACTCGTTTGAACTTTAGCACAGCCTATCATCCTTAGATCGATGGTCGAACCGAGCGAGTCAACAAAATACTGGAAGATATGTTGAGAGCTTGTGTGCTCGACTTTGGCGGAGATTGGGACAAAAGTCTACCATTTGTAGAATTCTCTTACAACAACAGCTACCAGGCCAGCTTGTAGATGACACCGTTTGAGGCACTATATGGGAGAAAGTGTTGTACACCTTTCTTCTGGGATCAGACTGGGGAACGTCAGTTGTTTGGGACAGTGTTCAAAAGGGAGCAGAGGACAATGTAAGATTGGTCAGAGAAATGCTGAGGGTAGCTCAGTCACGATAGAAGAGTTACTCGGATAACCGCTGAAGAGATCTTAGTTTCGAGGAAGGAGACTATGTGTATCTCCGTGTCACCCCGCTTCGGGGGCCATACAGGATTTTGGGATGTCGAGGAGAAGTTGCTTACCAACTCGAACTTCCTTCCAACATGGTTGGTATCCATGATGTGTTCCATGTCTCTCAGTTGAAGAAGTGTTTGAGAGTACCTAAGAAACAAGCAAGTTCTGATCACATCGAGATACAAGAGGATTTGACATATGTGGAAAAGCCAACTTGCATCCTTGAAACCAGTGAAAGGAGAACCAGAAACTGGGTGACGAGATACTGCAGAGTCTAATGGAGCTACCATTCTGAGGAAGAGGCCACTTGGGAACAAGAAGATGAGTTGAAGCCTGCCTATCCGCACCTCTTCGCTAGCTCCTCCGAATCTCGGGGTTGAGATTCCGTTTAAGGGGGGTAGATTTGTCGCACCCTAAAGTTTCCCCTTTTCCTAGCCTTAATTCAGTTTGTAAATCGCTAAAAAAATTGTTTAAGTTTAACTAGAGCTAACCCCAATTAATAATCTCATTTAATAATTGGAATTGGCTTGGTGGGATTTTTCTTGAGTTCCCCATGCTTTAATAAACTAACAGGATTTTTAGTGGAATTTTCAGAGCAAAGGAAATAATTTTAATAATTCAAAATTGTTTATCAAAATAAAATTAATTTGAAAATCCTTTTCTTTTTCTCCTTTGGCCATGGGCCCTTTTTGTCAGCCCACCTCTCCCTTTCGGCCCATTGTGCCCGCGTGCCATGCCCCCTTGCTGGGCTGGCCAAAGGCCACGGCCCAACGCCACCCGTGCCTTTCCCCTCTCTCTCCTAAAAGTCAACAGGTGGGCCCTACCTGTCGGGTCCGTCTCCCTCCTCTGGCAGGTGAAACCGGAGAGAGACAACCATCTCTCTACTACTTGGCACCCCTCTCCACCCACTCGTCGCTCCTCGCGCCCTTGCCCGTACGTGTGCCGAGCCGCCCTACACTCCCTATGCCCACAACAGCTACCCGCACCCCACTCCCACCCATTGCACATGCCCATATCGCCGCCTTCCTCATCCCCTCTAATCCCTCTCTTCCTTTCCCCTAGGTACCGCCGATGCTCCTCTACCTATCGGTTCGCCCATTCGCCACCGTCGTCGTGGTTTTTCCGCGCTGACCACCGTTCTACCAGTGGTCACGCCGCCGCGCGCCGTTGCTCGTTCGGGCCGGCTTTGAGCCGTGTCCGTGCCCTGGCCACTCGCTTTGTGCCACTCGATCGGCCTCGGGCCGATCTGGGCCGTCCATCCTTGTGGACCGGCGGTGGACCACCTCGGTGGTCCCGGTCCACGGTGGACCAACCGTTCCCTCCCCCTTGTGCCACCAACAGGTGGGGCTCGCTTGCTGGCACCGGCCTCTCCCCTTGCAAACGTCAGCTTTGGCTTTAATGCGCAATAAATCATTAAGGATTTTTCTGTTAATAGTAAAAGCAAAGTGAATCTCCTAAAATTCATAATAAACTCATCTGAGCTCCGTTTAAGTCCATTTGAATTGCAGTAAATCCATAAAAATTCTAGAATCCAATAAAAATGGTTTTGTTCCCTGTTTCAGTAGACATATAGCCTGTTTTGCTTGTGTGCTTTGCTTGTTGCGTAGATTCCATCGGTTCCGTAGCTCTTGTCTACTACGAAGTGGTTGCAGAGGTTCCAATAGCATTAGAGCAAGGCAAGTCATGCATTCCCCATTGAACATGTTGTACCTAACCATAGCTTGATTATGTTACATTGTTGTTAACTTGGAAATTAATATGACTAGATGTTTGGTTAAGAAATGCTTAGCCATGCTTAGGTCAACTAGCTCACTATGGGAATACCACTTTTAACTTAGACCTTGGTTTAATGATGATGATTTTGGACATGGATCACCATGGTATCAACTCAACTAAAATATGTCTAATGGTGGACTATGGGTGCATGGTTTTGATAGACACACCCATGGTAATTATGGACCGGTTCGCGGGAAATCCCTGAAAGACTTACCATGCGTACCACAAGCCAGCGTGGGCAATGGCTGGACATGTAGTATAGCTCTTCCCTCTTTGATGTAACCAGGCGAGGGTGGGCATGATGGAGTTGGGTCGGCCCCGGTTTAAGGTTGATTGGCTACCGGATTCACCACGGTGCACAGGGGAGCTGCCCATCCCGGTTTAAGGGTGGGTGCAAAACCTCAGCATGGTATGATTGGTTAGGGTGAGTTATGCGAAGGGTCCTGTCACAGTTCTTTTTTGGTATGTCGTGGTGGCATGTTGGTGCACGGAAACGTGTCGTAGGGCTATGTCTTGTGGGTACAGATGTACACCTCTGGCCAGAGTAAAAATATTTGAATAGTCATGCCTGCGGTTATGGGCGATCAACCAGATTTATCGTGATTAGTCTCATCATTAATAATTTGGCTTGTTGGAACTGGTATAGTTCAGGTGGTTGGTTGGGCCTGTCATAACGTGGTTTAGCATTTGACAGTGATGGCTAATATTGCTTAATTTACTTTAGCAGTTTTTACTGTCTTCAACTACTGCTTTATAACTGCTTTATGCAAAAGAACCGTTGGCCTCCTTGGAATCCTTGAATCATACCTCCATTTGGTATGACTTGCCGAGTACCGTGGGTAGTACTCAGTCTTGTTCTAGTTTCCCCCACATTAGAGATGGACTTCTATTCGGATGGAGGTGACTCGGAGGAGTAAGCGTCATCACTACCATCGAGGATGCCTGTGGAGTGGAGTCGTCGCACTGCTAGGATCAGTTATCCTAAGTTTAGCTAGCTTTACCTTTCCGCTGCATTTGTAAGACTTTTATAATGTTTTGTAAGATGTGGATCTATATGTCAATTTTGTCATTTGTGTACCCTAGCTGGTCCTGGACGAGGGTTTAGTGCACATTCTGCTTGGGAATTCTGGTTCGTGAATTTCTGGGCATGATAGGCGCACACGGCCTTCGTTGGCCCGTTCATCTCTACTCTGTCAACTGGATAGCAGACTGCCATTGCGCAGCCCAACGAGACCAAATGTCGCTGCAGAACACTAGCCCTTGGATCTTCGAAACCGGCATCACCTCGCACATGTCATCTCGGATTGTATACTCCTTACTGGCCTACCTAATTCCCAAACTTCTATTACAATAGGCAATGGTCATATTATCCTAGTTACATTTCATGGGCTCGTGATACTTCTTTTCTTCCCATCAGAACCACCAAGTTTGCTCTCAAACATGTTCTTGTTGCCCCCTCACTTATTCGCAACATGCTTTCTGTTCGTCATTTTACTCATGAAAATTGTTGTTCCATTGAATTTGACGAGTTTGACTTTTCTATTATGGATCTCCAGACCCGGCGCTTGATTCTTCGCTGCAATAGCCATAGTGACCTCTACACTCTACCCACTACCGTTCCTGTCACCGCTACCCATTGCTTCCTCGCTGCCTTATCCTCCCTGTGGCATCGTCACCTTGGTGCCAGTCCTGCCGCCATCCATACTCTCCGGCATATGTCTATTATTTCATGTAATAAACCAGGCAACTCCCTATGTCATGCGTGTCAGTTAGGCAAGCACATACGTCTACCCTTTTGCAGTTTAGTTTCTAGCACCTCAGTTCCCTTTGAACTTATTGCGATGTGTGGACCTCTTCGGTTTTGAGTAATTCTGGATACAAATATTATTTGGTCATGCTTCCTCTCCGGTCGCTTTGCCCCGACTAGGCATTGAGCAGCCGCATCCGCATCTCTCGGCCTTCGCTCCCTCCAATGGGGTTGAGCAGCCGCACTCTCTGGCTGGCGATCCCTCCGTAGAGGCAGAGGTCGACCACCTGCTCCGTGCCATCTTTTTCCAGCTGGCTGGTGCACCACTTCTAGGCAGGCCGTCCACACAATCGGCGCATGCGTCACAAGCTCGGGCCACAGCCTGTCTGCAGTCGCATGCTGTGGCCACAGCTATGTCCCCATGCTTCATGTACAAGCCCCTTGTACGGTTCGGGACCTCGCCTTCTCAGGTTGCACCCTTGCGACATGCCTTGGTGACTCGCGGATAGACGGGCTTCCTCAAGCTGGTCACTCGACTGAACTTGTCAGCTACTCACACTTCTTTGTCGCTGGTACCTCCCAACTACTGTAGCACCCTATGTCACAACCCTAATTTTTATGCAAGGTATTTCAAATTTTTCTTATTTCTATTTGTAGGATGCATATATAATTATTTTGCATTAGTTTGTGCATTCAAAATAAATTTTTGGACAAACAAAAACAAAACCATAATCGGCAAAATTGATATACATCCTATATGTGTATTTTATCACAAAAAATGTATAGGGTTTATAATTTATTCAAATACTACACTATTTATCAAGAATTAATATAATTTTTCCAGAATTTATTTTGTAGGTTTGGACCTTTTAAAAATTCAAACCAATTTCGGCTGAACTGAAGTTCTTTATTTTCCTGAGATTAAAATATAGATTATTTTTGAGTGAAACCAAAGAAAATGGAACCTAGGTATTTTCATCTACTTCCAGAAAAATCCTCCTTATTTTATTTTTCACAGAAATTGAGTTTTGGAATTTTAAAGAAGGGAGAAAGGAAATTAAAAAGGAAAACCCTAATACCTGTCTAGTACTGTGTTCACCAGAAATATTACCCATCTCTCTCACCTTGCCTAGGTCTGCATCACCTGGACCCACATGGCAGTTGCAAGGGCTAGCTCTCACTCAGTAGAATTTGTTTCCACCGCTCTAACAGAGAGAGAGAGACAGAGAGGGAAAGGAGATCGACGCCGGCGTTCGACGCGTGTCCACCGCCGTGGCAGCCGCCGACGTTCGCTATACCTTCTCCAGTGGCATCGCCTCCTCTTCCATTTTGCCCCTGAGCCGACCAAGCCGAGAGAGAGAGCGTGCTTCGTCCCCGTCACCTCTATCTTTGCCACCGGCCGCGAGAACGACGACCGTCGCCATTGTCGTTGAGCCACGGTCGCCCCTTCTTTTCTTGTGTTCTGTGATCTTCTAACGATGCCTAGTCCGTTCTCTCTAACCTCATCCCATGTCATGCAGTGGAGACACCGGAACGCCGCCGTGCCTCCGGGAGCTCCAGAGCGCCGCCGCCTTGATATCGTTGTCGTTCGGCCAACCTTGTCCAAGCTGAGCCAAGCCGCCGCGCCACCGTCTTCACCTTGATCCCAGGAAGACGCCTACCGGAGGAATTGAACCCCGAAGCCATAGAGAAGGTGATCAGCCATTTCTTCCCCAACTCCGGCCGCCGGACGTCATCGCCGATTTCGTCCTCTCCGGTGAGCGCCACTTCGATTCCTTATTCGTGGAGCCTCTCTAGGTGATCCTTGAGCCGTCCCTCACCTCTTCTTAGTAGGTCAGAGACCGAAGAGCGCTGCTACCGTTGCTCTGCTTTTTCCTGCTGCCGCCAAGCCATCTACTCCATCGCCGTCGCTGTCCAAGCATTGCCGACCATCGCGTGTGCTTTGGTAAGTCTCCAGGAGGCTTATATGGTCTTAGGCATGCATTAGTTAGCATGGAATTGAGCCGTAGCTCTACTTGCACGTGTGTGCCGAAGGTCACCGCCGCCTGTACCGCCGTCGCCGTCGATTCCGACCACCGCAGATTGCGAGAAGACCACCAATAGCTTCGCCTTGATCTCCTCTTCATTTTCTCTTATAGCCGCCCACCGAGATCGGCCGCCGTTCGCCGTTACCGTCGGCGAGAAGCTCGTCGAGCGCTACTGCCTCTGCTCCCCTAGCCGCCGAGTCCCCGATGAGTGGGCCCAATGTGATTAGAGCCTAAGGACTAAGCTTAGCAAAAGTTTAAAAATCTTAGGGTTTAAATTGTAAAGTTTCTTAGTATGACAACTGGGCCTAGGACCTGATTATAAATAGAGAAAACCTCGGGGATTCTTAATGAAGATTGTATTAGCACGTGTTTAAAGGACTGCGGGTTGATTCTGCAAACCCTAGGGGCTTTTCTGCAAAACTGCTTTCACTGACCTGTGGACCCAGGGATTTATGTTTTATAAATATAAAAGAAAATAACCAAAGCAATATCTTTTCAACTGAAAATTATCTCAAACTTGTAAAATTCATATCAAATTAAATATAACTCCTTTTGAGATGAAACCAACTCCAGTAGATCCATAAAATTGTAAACTTTAATATGGTGTAATAAAATCCTATGCTCACAGTAGGATATTAATTTCTAAAATTCAAATATGGAATAGTTAACACAAGACTTGTAAAATTTGTAGAAAATTCAATTATAATCCAAATTTAGTGAACCAAATTTCTATGTATTCCTTAATTTGTGCTCTTTATGTTTATAAAATAAAGTTTTTCCCAAATTCTGTACAGAAAATGTGATTATAATTGTGAATAACATAAAGACATTTATTTTCCACCTAGGACTTACTTAATCCCTAGAAAATTACTAGTTAATCCCAAAATTATAAATCCAATGCTGTTCACCTTAGAAATATGTACCATTTGACCTGGATGAAAGGAATTTGACAAAACTACCTCCTAAAACAAGTTTAAACAAATAACTATTTTCTCTTTTTGTTGAACTTGTAAAATTCATCACTTTCAAAATAGCGATCCTAAAATAGAAATTTCTTCACCTAAATTCATTTTAAGACATAACTAACCCACTGTGAGGAATTCATGCATTTTAGAGCATTTTGGTTTTTCGCATTATTTGGATGTTTACTTGTTCCGTACGCTATGGTTATTTAGATTCCTACGTTCCGGAGTACGTGGAACAAGAATCTGAATTGGAGTGTGATTTCTCACAACAACAAGGCAAGCATCTAAGCATATAGAATCCCTATTTTGCTAAAATGATTTGATTGCAAAACAATATATATGCATGTGTTGATTTACTACAAACTTATCGGTAATGGTTACTTTTGGTTATACCTAATTGCTGCATATCCTTCCTTGTTTCGTTGTTGCCATTTATCCTTGTAACCTCGGGATAGAGATATTTGGAAATGTTTTATTGTTTCACCGATGCTTAGCCATGCTTAGGTTTATTAGTGTTAAAAATCGATGGATGGAGCTATCTATTGAATTTATTCACTATTTGCGATTTATGGGCATAAAATCTGACTACTTTCACTAAATGATTCATATGGAAAATATGCTTTAACTTGGAGGAGTGATAGGGCGATGAAGGGATTGTGGTTTTCCCTGATGCAAGTAGCCTCGTCTGGGTTGTTAAGGACCAAACATGTTGACATCTATTCAAGCACCTTACGTACTACCACACGCCGGTATGGGAGGCTTGACTTAGTACTACGTCGCACTGTGATCATCTACGCTACGCTGGTCATTCGTGAGGATGCTGTTCCTTTGGAGTGCCCAGTTGTGCCTGGTTTTGGCAAGGGGTTTCTCCCGCGATGGTGAGCTTGCCTTAGCCACATCAGACACGCACGTGGCTAAGTTGTCGGGGGCCTAGGCGTGGTTTAGGTGGTTGGGGTGTGACTAGGAAAGGACATGTTATGAGCTAGTATCACTTGTGAGTCACACCTGTGTGCGTGTGAAGCATTTGATCCTTGTTCATTTCGTGTGGGTAAAGATGTACCCCTCTTATCAGAGTAAAACTATTCGAATAGTCGTGTCCACGGTTACAGGACGACCGCTTGATGTGTTAGTCATTCTATGTTAGCATCAAACTTGGGTTAAATGAGTTGAATTAGTCTTGGGTATGAAATGGTTATATTTGCAAGCCATGGTTGGACAATGGTAGTCCATGGATGGTGATGAGAGCACGGGTTGTGCTTATCCATGAATGGTGATGAGAGCACGGGTTGTGCTTATTTGTGATTAAATTTTAGATTATGCTAAGTTAGAAACTCTATATTTGTAACTTGTTATTTGCTCAACTAAATTGGCTTTTATGCAAAACTTGAATCATTATGCCACCTTTTAAGGTAGAAGCTTGCATACGCCTTTGTTCTATGTATATATATTAATGAGTAAGTCTTGCGAGTACATTCTTGTACTTAACCCGATGTCTGTAATTTTCAGAAGAAGATGTTGGAGTACTTGATTGTTCTTACTACCCTACCAAGGGCGGTGAGGGTAGTGAGTTGCCTTTTCAGCTTGACTCTTGCCCCGGTTGGTTGCCCTTGTGGGATGGTGGGCAAACCACAGGTTTTACTTTTGCTTATGTGAAATCATGAAACTTTCGCTGCTATATTTTACGTTGTATGATGGGCAGTCGAACCCCATTATGTAATATGTACCTTGCTGTTCTTTTATCCATATTTATGCATTCGTGATGGTTATCAATTGCTTGCGATGAAAGTGCAAGGCTAGTCGCTTTTCCTGGGGACTAGCTAAGCATGAGTATGAATTTTGAGCAATTGAGATGTTGTAGAGCTCTCGCAATTTGAGTCAAGTCTCCTGAGATGTGTAACACATCTGATCGCCGCCTTCGTGTGGTTTGACGGGCATATCTCAGGCTGAAGTTGACTGGCATGCGGAGTCCGAACATTATCTCCTTTGCTCATTATTCGGCATTATGGATTTTATACCGAATGCTGTAAATTTTGTGATCATGGGCACATTGAGGTATGAGTGGCTATTTATGCGTGTATGGATCCCACTCATCCAAAATTATGTGGTGGTCACAAAATGCATTGGACGGTATAATTTCCGGGTGCCCACACCCTGGCTGATCCCAACTTGTGGTCGGCTATGGCCAATGAGTACAAGGCACTAGTTGACAATAACACCTAGCGTCTGGTACTTTGTTCCCACGGTGCCAACATTATGACTGGCAGGAGGATCTTCAAACACAAGTTCCACTCTGACGGTATGCTTGCCCGTCACAAGGCACGTTGGGTGGTGCAAGGATACTCGCAACAAGACGGCATCGACTACGACGTAACAGTTAGCCTTGTCGTCAAGCCTTCTACGATTTGGGTCGTCCACAGCCTTGCCGCCTCCAACGACTAGCCCATTCACCAGCTGGACGTCAAGAACACTTTTCTCCATGGAAACCTGGAGGAAACCGTCTACTTCTAGCAGCCCTCTGGCTTCGTCGACCCTGCCAACCCTAATGTTGTTTTCTTGTTACAGAAATCCTTATATGGGTTGAAGCAGGCTCCTTGCGCTTGGTACCAATGCTTCCACCTTCGACACCTCTCTCTTTGTGTACACAGATGGAGACAACGTCGCCTACTTGCTGTTGCATGTCGACGACATCATCCTCATGGCATCTTCACCGACACTACTTCAACACATCACGAATCACCTACACTCCAAGTTTGCCATGACAGATCTTGGTGACCTCCACTTCTTCCGCGGCATCTCCAACACCCACTCTACCAATGGCTTGTTTCTGTCCCAGCGACAATACACTGTCGATCTTCTCCAACGTACAGGTATGTCCGAGTGCAACTCTACCGCAACACCTGTCGATGCTCGGGCCAAGTTCTCCGCCACTAACGGTCCACATTTTGCTAATCACACCAAGTACCAGAGTCTTGCTGGTGCTCTAAAGTACCTCAGCTTGACTCGTGTAGACTTGGCTTGTGATGTACAACAGGTCTATCTCTTCATGCACGAACTGCGCGAGCCAGATCTTGCCTTGATCAAACGCATCTCGCGTTATGTCAAGGGGACACTGTCTTCTAGGGTACACTGCTAGATGCCTTGATTCTCGATGCTCCACCTCCAGCTATTGGACCTTCCTCGGCGACAACCTGGTGTCCTGGTCCTCTAAGCGCCAAACCATGGTTTCTCGTTCCAGCGCAGAAGCTGAGTATTGTGCAGTTGCTCATGCTATGGCTGAATGCCATTGGCTACGTCAGTTACTTTAGGACCTGCATGCTACGGTTGCTTCCGTGATAGTTGTCTACTCTGACAACGTCAGTGCGATTTACATGATGGCTAATCCCATACATCATCGTCGCACGAAACACATTGAGATCAACATTCATTTTGTTCGCGAGAATGTTGTGTTAGGACAGGTTCGTGTGCTCCATGTTCCATCTTCTCATCAGTTCGCGCATATTATGACTAAAGGGCTGTCTGTACAGTTCATTGATTTTAGGTCCAGTCTTTGTGTTCGGTCTCCTCCTGCTGTAACTGCGGGGGGTGTTATAGAATGTATATAGATATTGTTGTGCATTGCCTTGTATTACTCCTCAGATTGAGGATCTTGTAACCAACCGGCATTAACAGGCTATATATATACATGGTCACCCCTCCCAATGGGTGTGAGGTGTTCTCCTAATTTCTTCCTTTCTACAAATTACATGCAAACTACTCTCACTGTGGGAAAATAAACCAACTTCTAGGTTTTGAAGTTTGTTCCAAAATGAATCAACTACTACCTTCTTACCTCTGCAAAACAAAAAAATTTATTTCTTCAATACCCTTCACCAATCCATCCACCAAACAATCGTCCCATTAATTAGGTGCATTTTCATCTTTTGTCTCTCTCATTAAGTCCTTAGAACAGCATCCATCTATCAAATTCAAATCATTGTCCAAGATTTTCTTTACCACAGATTGGTACGAGTTGTACTAGGTTTGAACCCTTTATAGTATTTTCAAGAAAGTCTCAATTATATTTTTAATGATTAAGTACTTCTAAAATTCAGAACTACTAAATGTCGAGTTGTGTTCATTTTGGAATCTCAATTATAATATTTTCATAATTTAAAATCTGAATTAATAAATACTGGGTTAAAGTCTAGTTTGATCGTATAATAATCTCTGCATGTATATTTGGAGCACAGACGCCGAGGCAAAGCTAAAAATTCTTTGGATGGCTTATTTTACCTCACAGAGCACAAACAGCAGATGGCCGTGTGTAATTGGATTTGCCCGCTTCGCTATGAAGCTTTCGAAACGGTGACACATCTGGCAAAGGATTGCAAATTCACACAAAAAAAAGTCTGGAGCCTGGTTCGCTCCTGGCGAAATATCCAATACTTTTCACCTGATGCGAGTTCTTCGCTTCCGTATTGGTGGCAGAGTTTTGTAGTCTTGTGCAAATTGGGGGGAAGCAGCCAAAAAAAAAGAACGAGTTTTAGGTCACCTAATGACTACGTGGTGGAACATGTGGTTAGCATTTTAGCAAGGAACAGAAGGATTCAGGAATCTTTTTGCTATGAAGGCGGTTTTAGTGGTGCAGGATATATTTGAATCACCGAGAACTCTAGCCCTACAGTAGCCTGTTTATCTGGGTCGATGTTCCCAAGTTGTGCAATGTCTTTTGTCTTGTATAAACTTAACCTTGTGATATTTTTGTATGCTTTGTTTGCTCCTTTGGAATGTATAAAGTTGTTATCGATTGACAAGCATTTCTGTCGAAGGGCAGGTTTCAAAAAATGTATTAATCTTTCAAAAATTGAATCCCCAATTACATACCCTCTATGATCAATTTAATTTATAGGTTTATAGCCTTATAGTTACTGTATCCTTGTGAGTTTACACAATCGTCCTTGGGGTAACAGTAGTCTTCCAACCTATCAGCCCATGGGCCGTAAAGGCCTCCCACCTGGGCTGCTTATTGGGCCTCTTTGAGCATATGTTTCATCCTATTGAATCGGCTTCATCACACGGTGAACATGCTCCAGCTCCTGCTGGTTAACCTTCATCACTTATGGTTCGCCTTTGTCATTCTGCACCTAGCTTCAGCATTGGTGGATGTTGTTTTGGCAGGTTCTACCGAAGGTACTCATGACATGCCTCCAACAAAAGTAAAAAACCTTGTGATATTTTTGTACGCTCTGTTTGCTCCTTCATAATGTATAAACTAAACCTATTTCTCAAAAAGTATTATTTCAACAATGCAATGATAAATTTGGGTTACAATAATCAGCTGAGCCCTGTTTACCAAAAAAGCATTATTTTAACAATGAAATGATAAGTTTGGGCTACAATAGGAATCTCCATAGAGATGTAAAAAAGCACAGCATTAAATTTTCATTTACGGTTTCCAAGATAAGCACAAGCCTGTAGATATACATATTTTCTTTTTATGTTATCGGACCGTCTTAACCATGATTTACTAGCTTTACTTGGCATGACTTGTATACATACTGATACTAAAGACTAAAAGACTAAAGTGATTCACTAGCACCGTTTGCTATAAAAACCCATGGGTTCTGAACAAGTTTTTTTTCTAGAGAAAACAACCGGAGAGGCTCCTAATGTGTTAATATATTAAAATATAATATCTACAAAATATTTACTGGTATAATTACAATAAGGAATCTAGCCATGATTGCCAGCTAGGCTTATCTACTTCTTTTACTCTATGCATATGCAAAGCAAAATCTTCCTTAAAACCTTTTTTCCACAAATGGAAAGGATGTCCAAACATTATTGAAAATTAGGGCATTCCTACTAGAACATATATATATATCCCTGCAAGGTATCCCTATAACTTAAAGGAAGAAGGATGTCCAAAGTGAAGTTTAGCTGATTGGATCACATTCAAGAATTCCATGTATGTGTTCAATTGTATCGTCAGAAAATTCCAGCATTGGTTGGCAAAATGAAAAGAAAATAACTGATGTGGCATATCCTCCAGCACTGCATCATTGCACATCACACACTCTGGTCAATCTTGTATCGTAATTTGACTTCTTTGGAGCATATCTTGGGGTATTTAATCGGTCCATTAACAGGAGCTAGAGAAAGACTTATTATCTTCATGTTACATTTGTATCATCAAACAACAATACCACACCAGTCTTCTACTAGTATTCGACATTTGTAAACAAGGATGAAGGCCAGTCACCATGCGCTAGCTGGTGGTCATTGCTGTCCTGGTGCTATCTTTTCAGGTATTTCAGTACTTCCGAAATAAAGAAGCATACTCCCATCCTTACATTTTCTTTACGAAATCTACTTAAATTATTGTCTAAGAGAATTTAAGAATTCATGTATATAATTAGGCTGTATTTTCCATCATCCATATGTGTAGACGTACCAGCCAAAGTTTCAGCTACTGAAGAGAGTCATACTGTACTAATCACAAAAGTATCAAAACCTTGCGTTAACGAAACCTGCATAGCGGTATGCTCACAGAAGTACCAAAGCAGATCAGGTGGGTGCTTCCCTACTGATGGGCTTTGTTACTGCTACTTCTGCGCGAATATCCCTGCCCTTCAATAAACCAGACTGACTTTGCTAGGTAGTTAACACAGAATGGTGTCGGTGCAGCTCATCCCAAGTACTTAATCAATAATAACAGAGATTTGTTTGTCCTACCAGCAGAACTGTTCAAGGCATATACATAAGAATGATAAAAGGTTGCGGTTCATTTTCTTCAATTATATTGGAACTAGAAATGCACATGTGTGTTCTGATAGTTGCGAAATGAATATACTATAACATCCAGATTGAAAAATTCAGAAAATAGTTGCTATTGCTTCATAAAAAATAAATACGTCACTATACTGGGTCAGTAAAAAACACATACATTTGAATTTTAAGCCGTCTTTCAATTTATAAGCCATTGCCAAAATTTAAATTTTAAAACATGATTTCAAATTTGATTTTGATTTTTTTCACCGTTAGTTTTTAAATAGAAAAAGTTCGAATTACCCTCAGAATATATAATGTGGATTGATAGGTAGGCTTGCTATATTATGCCACACTGGAATGCTACGAAAGTAAGTCTAGCCCAAAACAGTCCAAACAGTGATAGAGGGATAATGTGTATGCTTTCAAGAGTTAAGGGTGCCAAAATATTTAGTTTTGTAATTCAGGGGTGTAATTCACACTGTCGCAATAACCGCATGAGATAATTTAGACTTTTTCCTTTTAAAATGAATAAGAACATCTCTATATAAAAGTTTTATCTAGAAATTATTATTATTTTGGCTTATAGGCCATTACGTCTTGTAATCAGCATATGGCATACGAAATATGCCACATAATAGGGAGATATCTATAGACAGAATGACGAAGTTGTCGAGTACGACTTCACTCAACAAATTTCCAATCCTAGCTGGAACATATAATTTTATATAAGCTATGTCTTAATCTATGTTTTTAGTCATCTTGCTGTGTAGGTTGAAGAGAAAGAGAGAGCGTACTTGCAAGTCTGTTTGACACTGCTTTTTTCTTTTTAAAATCCAACACATTGAATTGATACTTTTAAAAAATAATTTTGGCACTTTTTAGTCGTTTTCTTATCAATTACGAAAGTACGGCTAGAAACCAAAGTGGTGAAGAAAATCCCCTAACATTGAGATTAAAATTTAAAATGAGATGTGGCTTGGTAGAAAAAGTAGTTCTAAGCCAGCTAATAGAACATTACCCTCTTTCTCTCCAAACAGAGAAACTGTTGCTAATTACAGTTGATGCTTAAATGTACTGTCCTTCAATCCATATACGGTAGATCAAGGCTTGATGGGAAATGGCAGGCTTTATCCCCACCAGACTGCATCACGGAAGATGAAACTTCTCTTTGGTTGATCCCTATGATCCATGACAACAAATTTATTAATCACTCATACAGACTCGTAGATTATCATCCAATATTATTGTGCTGACATGTACAAAATTGCCCTCAAGTCAGATGCAAATGTACGTATGAGAAACCATCTGCTGGTCATCAGATGTGTATGTTGGAGCCATTGGTAGATTTACTCTTGAGTCTCCAGCCACACCTCCGGTTACGACGGCATGGTTTTGATTTTCCAGCATTACAATATGATATGTTACAACCTGAGGCTGTGGGCTTTAATAAAATTTTTAGCTGAATGCTCTTACTGAAATTTAATCCCATTATGAAAAAAAGAACCATCACAGCAGCGAGATGTCCAAACTTGTCTCGCTGCTGGGGGAAGTAACTTTAATGATAAAACAAATGATAAAACAAGTGTAAACACAAAATAAATGATCCTTACATAATTCTTTGAATATGAATTGTCAAATATAATGTCCAAAAGTCAACAACTTCATATATTCCCTCATCTTTGAATAATCTTCCCAATTGACTTTCATTGTTTCACCTTTGACTAATGATTAGACTAAAATGAATGAGACCTTCGTGATTCTATTTAAGACTTACAATGTTTCGCCTTTGACTAATTTAGTGTTTAGTAGCAATTATTTGATAACAAAGGAAATATAATCTTAACACAGGGTTTCACATAACCAGCTCTGTTTCTCAAAAAAGTATTGTTTTAAACTGAAATGATAAGTTTGGGCTATCAAAGGAGGAACTATCTTCATAGAGATATGAAATGATAGCTTAAAAAGTCAGTTATAGCTTCCAGGATAAGAACAAGCCATTAGATGCACATCTGTTTCTGATCCGATCATCTTACCCATGATTACGGCGTTAAACTGATGCCTTATCTAGTATACGTACTTTAAAGTGATTCCAAAAATGTGCTAGCATCATTGCTATAAAAACCCATGGGTTGTCAAGTACTCAAGTAAGCATCTTCATCAAACATCAATATTACCCCACCAGTCTTCTAGTTTTCATGTCTATAAAAACAAAGATGAAGACCAATCACCTTGCGCTGATTGCAATTGCCCTCCTGGTGCTATCGTCAGGTATTTGAGTACTTCCCAAATGTAAAAAAGCAAACTTCCATGCATTACATTATCCTTATGAGATCTACTTACTTTGTTTTCTAAGAGAATTTCATAAGTCCTATAAATAATAAGCCTATATATTTTCCATCTACATATCTAGACATATCAAGGAAGGTTTCAGCTACTGAAGAGTGTCATGCTTCACCAATCACTGAAGTACCAAAACCTTGCGTTGACGCAACCTGCAAAGCCACATGCTCAGAGAAGTACCAGAGTAGAGGTGGGTGCTTCACTACTGATGGGCTTTGTTACTGCTACTTTTGCGCGAATAGCCCTCCACTTCAACAAATTGGGCTGAACTGAAATACTGAGTTAGCTAGCTAGTTAACACAGAACGGTGTGATGTGCAGCTCATTAGAAGTACTTAATCAATAATGACAGAGATTTGTTTGTCTTATCTGCGGAACTGTTTAAGGCAGATATATTAGAATGATAAAAGGTTGGACTTCATTTCTACGATTATATTGGGACCAGAAATATGCACTACTGTGTTCTGATAGTTGACAAATGCATAAAACTATAACATCTAAAGTGAAAAGTTGAGATAATAGTTACCATTGCTTCTAAAAAAGTGCATCACTATATGAGATCAATCAAAAACATACACAATTACATGGGGTAATACCTATAGTATGTAAATAACAACCAAGTTGTGAATGTTTGACTTCACTCAACATGATTCAAATCCTAGAACATATAGTTCGATAATCGATTTACCACTGGCCTTTATTTCACAAGCATGTCTTAATCTAGGTAGGCTTTTTAGTCATCTTGCTAGTTTGGCTTGAAGAGAAAGAGAGGGTACGCGCTAATTTGCTTGACACTATTTTTTTTCATGAAGACCCTTGTTAGAATAAGCACTTTAAGCCAACTAGTAGACGATTACTCTCTTTCTCCCCAAAAAGAGAAACTGTTGCTAATTACAGTAAATGCTTCAATGTATTGTCCTTGAATCTAGAATTACGGTAGACGGAGGCTTGATGGAAAATGACAGACTTTATCCCCACCAGATGGCATCTCCAAAGATGGAAATTTTGATTAGTTTGGTCAATCCATATATGAATCCATATATCAATCCATACCATGGTAACGAATTTAATCACTCATAGAGACTTGTAGATTATTCTCCCATGTCCCGACCTTCAAAGTTGTCCTCAACCTCAGATGCAAATGTACATATGAGAAACCATTCACAAGTCAGCAGATATGTATGTTGGCCATTTTGGTTCCTTGTCCTTCATGACATAGTGACCAGCAAAACGAGAGGCATGGGTAAACTTCTACCTTAATTATGCTCTAATTACTCTTCTCGTTTTGTGTGTCGCTGAAACGGACCATCCTGTGCGCATACTGCAGAAGATGGACTCAACGGAACACGTCGGTCTCAGTGCAATGTACCATCCTATGCACGCATACTTTCTATATAGAAATTTCTTTTAAAAATCATATAAACCCATTTTTCCAGTTTGTAATAGCTAATAGGATGGTCCGTTGATTAATTATGAGCTAATTACTCTTCTCGTTTTGTGTGCTGCTGTAAAACTGATAAACCCTGAGCAGCTCTGATACCACTTGATAAATCCTAAGCTTCACTCGATACACTTAGGGATCTGGTTGTCCTGATATTTCGGTGAGTTGATGATAACTACGATTTGAGAGAAACGTTGACAATCTGTAGTCAACCGTACAAGATGTTGTTGTGTTGCACCTTAGCGATTGATACACCTCTCCGTAGGTTGTTGATCTTGCCGATACAAATCAACCTTATTCCTGCAAGCAAATCGAAGAAAAAAGTAAGAACAAGATAAAAGCAATCTGAATTACAAATAGGAATTAAAGCTCACGATAAGATGGGATTCCGAAGACAAGTAATTAGGTGGTCTAGCTGACACACGTAACTACAAGAAAAAGTAGCAATGGCTAAAACATTAATCTAACAAAACTCAAGAAACCCTAAAGGGATACCTAGCTATTTAAAGGGGTGGGAGGACGACCAAGAGGGTTCCTGGGTCGTACTCCACCAGGTTGGGGCGCACCCCACATGGGCCCTACCTGGGCCAGGGTCCTAGATAAAGTTACAAACCCATAGGCTCATTATAGGTGACGCAGCACCTTATTGCAGCCAACTGAGATGGAATTTGGAGATGCGGCTGGATCCATTGGAAAGAGGACCCCTAGAGCTTTCCATCAAGTACTTACGGGCTGAAAACAGAGCTCATATACAGATTTGGTGGCCGTTTGAAGTCAATAATGTAGCAAATGGCTGAATCGGATTCCAGCAATTTGTTTTTCCGCATTGCAAGCAAGTTGTAACAAATGAGCAAAGAGCTATAACTTTGACAAGTAAACATGTCCTGAATTTCTTTATTAAGCCCACGTAAAAATCTCAATTTTGTAGCTTCTTCGCATTCATCTAAACCACAACGTAATAAACAAGTATGCATATCATAATAGTATGAAGTAACAGTTCTAGTATGTTGTTTTAAACATTGTAGTTTGTTGAGTAGAATATCAGCATAATATATGAGAACATAAACATTTTTGTTATGCCTACAAAGATGTTTCCAATCATAAGAAGCATTTTTCACTAACACACTAGAGGCACACATAACTATTTGTTTCTTAGACAAATCATGTTTTTTAAATTCTCTATCAACCGCTAGCTCCCATTTAATATAAGCATGAGGATCATAATTTCCTTTGAAATAAGATAGTGCAGATTTGATCTTAGTTACAACAACGTCACTTACCTTATATGTGTCATGTTGATCACTCCTCATGTCTCGATGAAGATGTCGACGTTGAGCATAGTTATCCCCAATTGTCTTGTGTATCCATGCCATTGTTAGTAAAAACAAGAAACATACACAAAAATATGCACGTTCCTACTAACTACTAGGTAGTGGAGGCTCAAAACACACACTCAAGCTTTTAACCAAGCTCTTACAAGTTCTTACCAATGCAAGCGAAATGGTGACATACATCGACTCAACCAAGCACCCCAATGGAGGTTGGATGTATCGATGCCTTGGCAAACACTTGCTGTACGGCTGCAATCAAATCTATGGAGCTCTGGGTAGGCATAAATATGTAGCAAAGGAATAGCAAATGCTCAAATCAGAGAATGCAAAGTTGAATAACTGTTCAAAGTCAGTACCATGCTGGTCCTAGGCTAGAACGTACTACAGACGCAAGTCTAGACACGAACGATACCACAAGATAGCAATAGGAACAACTCATGCACAACTCTGAATACAAAAGCAAACTCATATAACAGCTGATTTCTTCTTTTCTTTCTTTCTTCTTTCTTTCTCTTTTAAAAACACATACTCAAGCTTTTAACCAAGCTCTTACAAGTTCTTACCAATGCAAACGGAATGATGACATACACCGACTCAACCAAGCACCCCAATGGAGGTTGGATGTATCGATGCCTTGGCAAACACTTGTTGTACGGCTGCAATCAAATCTATGGAGCTCTGGGTAGACTTAAATATGTAGCAAAGGAATAGCAAATGCTTAAATCAGAGAATGCAAAGTTAAATAATTGTTCAAAGTTAGTACCGTGCTGGTCCTAGGCTAGAACGTACTAGAGACACGAGCCTAGACACAAACCATACCACAAGATTGCACTAGGAACAACTCATGCACAACTCTGATATACAAAAGCAAACTCATATAACAGCTGATTTCTTCTTTTCTTTTTTCTTTCTTTCTCTTTTTTTCTTTCTTTCTTTTTTTGGTGCGGCTTTTTTCTTTTTGTTTAAGCACCTTCCTGCCTTTTCTCTTTTTTTTCTTTTTTTTTTGATTTTTTTAGTAAAAATGACTCAAGGACTTGAATGCAAGATTACAGGGACTCAAATGTAAATATGAAAATTATAGGGACTCAAATGTAAAAGTCCAAACCCTAAAATTTGATATATACAAAAATGGAATGCTCTCATCCCATAGGTTCTGTTTTGGCAAACAGTTCATGAATCCGACACCAAAAATTTGTTCATCAAGGTGTTGGGCAACTCATGGTAAAGGAGGAAACAACCGTACCATATGGTGGGGAGGTGGAGGTATGGTAGGAGGTGGAGTGGAAACGAATCTGGTGTAGTGGATAAAAGGGAAACTAATTTTCAACCAATCCAATCTACTATTTCCTCCCAAACCAAACAAAAACCAATCTAATCTAATCTAATCTTCTCCTTCCATCCGATTTCGTTTTCGAATATCCCGACGGTAACGAAGACACGACGATGACAGTGGTACTAAACATGACCAAAACTCGAAACTCTAACCAGACTAGACGCTAAGACCAGCAACACGACTCGACGATGCAACGCAAAACTCAACAAAGCAAAAACTAAAAAGAACAATGCAACGGCACAAAGATGGCTAGGTAATGGATGCAAATTTTTTTGTATAGCTATTTTCTGGTTATAGGTAGATAAAAACTCACCGAGCAACGAAAGCTCTGATACCACTTGATAAATCCTGAGTAGCTCTGGCCACTTGATAAACCCTGAGCAGCTCTGATACCACTTGATTAATCCTAAGCTCCACTCGATACGCTTAGGGATCTGGTTGTCCTGATCTTTCAGTGAGTTGATGATAACTACGATTTAAGAGAAACGTTGATGATCCGTAGTCAACCGTACAAGATGTTGTTGTGTTGCGCCTTAGCGATTGATACACCTTTCTGTGGGTTGTCGATCTTGCCGATGCAAATCAACCTTATTCCTGCAAGCAAATCGAAGAAACAAGCAAGAACAAGATAAAAGCAATCTGAATTGCAAATAGGAATTAAAGCTCACGATAAGGTAGGGTTCCGAAGACAAGTAATTAGGTGATCTAGCCGACACACGTAACTGCAAGAAAAAGTAGCAATGGCTAAAATATTAATCTAACAAAACCCAAGAAATTCTAAAGGGGTACCTAGCTATTTAAAGGGGTGGGAGGACAACCAAGAGAATTCCTAGGTCATGCTTCACCAGGTTGGGGCGCACTCCACATGGGCCCCACCTGGGCCAGGGTCCCAGATGAAGTTACAAGTCCATAGGCCCATTATAGGTGACGTAGCACCTTGTTGCGGTCAACTGAGATGGAATTTGGAGATAAGGCTAGATCCATTGGAAGAAGGACTCCGAGAGCTTTTCATCAAGTACTCACGGGCTGAAAACGGAGCTCACATGCAGATTTGGCGGTCGTTTGAAGTCAGTAATGTAGCAAATGGCCGAATCGGATTCCAGTACTTGGAGGACTTGATCTTGATGTCTTCTTGTTGATCCATGATGTGAGCAACGGTTATATCCATAATAGCCATGGTCACATCAAAAACGAAAGCATTCAGCTAAGTCAAATGGAGCCTTAATCAATGGACCATCCTGTTGAAGTTTATTTTATCAGTTTTTTCATAAATAATATATTATTTTCATATTTTAGATATATACTTGTCGTGTTTTGAAATATAGTCATCTGATAATCTGGTGTTCACACCTAGCAGACACGTGAAGGCCTCATAAGCATCAACCTAACCCATCAATCAGTAATTCAGTCGGCACAACCCTCACCCGCAACCCATTATCAACTACCCCTTCACCCCACAACGCACAATTATTTACTGCTAAAGTGTTAGTCTGTTCGCACCATTCACAATTCACAAAAACCCATTTCCCTTTTTCTTCACCACCATCTAGCACTGAATGCAATGAAAGGTGCCATTGTTGGGAATCTACCCAAGCTCCTCGCCGAAGGTAAGCCCGATCTTGGGTACTTTTACTAGTTTCTCCATTATCCTTTTCATTTGCCCCAAATTGCCCCCCTCATCTTTTTTCTACAGTATATATATTGTTCTATTATACTGTGTATAACTGGTACTAGACCTACTTCCTCCTTTGAAACATAGCACAAAGAAGCCTAGTTTTCTGTTTCTTCACCCATAGATGTGCTATATTCTCCTTTCGGTACCATCACTAGCATGGAACAACTCATCTATGTTGGGCCGGAACTATCATCTGTGTCAGCAAGAGGTTCCGTCATGAACTAAAGGTCAGTGATGTGAAAAGTCATCTTTGTCGTGCCGGTTGCCGTCATTGATGACAGTTATCTTTGTCGGGCCAATATTAAACCCCGTCACCGATAGGTTTGACCCAGCAGAGAAGTCAAACTAGGGCCCATCACTGATGAGTAATCCGTGATGGGCTCCAACTATGAACCGACAAAGATGACTAGGTCACCTTTATCGGTATGGTTTGGGGATTGTCACGGATGACTGATATGTGATGAGCTCTGTGTTAGACCCAACGCCTGTTATGCATATCAGCATCGGTTATTTATTCTAACCCGTCACCGATGAGTAATTTATCAAAAAAAATTATTTTGTGGTTAGCCTTAGGCTTTTGCTAGCCAGGCTCGCTGCAAAATAACATAAACAAATATATATATATATATATATATCCTTTCCCAGCAACCCCATTCACACAGCCATTCACAACAAACCCAATATTCACACATCCATTCACTTATGCCATCAATCCTTGCATTGACAATCGCATCAACATTCACAATCACCAAACCACCGATATGTATCTTCAAGAGTGAAGCATCATAACCTGCAAAACCGAGTTATAATTTGGAACAAGTTATGTAATTAGCATACAAATGTATACATTAACATCAAAGATTGTATTACATATAATATTATACATAAATGTTACATAATCACATGTTTTTGACAAGCATTCAAAAATGTTCAACAAATTTTGGCCGAGCTACTACATTCTAAAGCATCCTTTTGGAGATACGAATTCCGCAAGTAAAAAGGCAGCTAGTTCCTCACTAATATATTCGAAGTTGTCCGAAGGAATTTTGCTAATTTTTTCATGCAAGTGAGCACAAATATATCTATACACACACACACACACACACAAATATACATACATACATACATACATACATACATATATATATATATATATATATATATATATATATATATATTTGTGTGTATATATATACACACACAATTGAACTAATAGTTTTTTTTGTGTGAGCACAAACCTCAAGATCTAGCAATGTGACCTTATCTAGCAAAATATTCATGTTATGCACATGTAGAAATCACAAGTTTTACCAACTTGTTGACGACATGGGAAGTCTTTGTGGTGATAGAGTTCGGGACGTCCTTCCTTATGCTTGCCTCCTTTTTTCACATATTGGGCCCACACGTTATTTAATGCAGCTTCAAGTGCGCTAAAATTGTATTTATCATTAATTCGAGAGTTAAGGTAGTAGACCTTAATCCACTTTGGCACTATGACCAGGAGAATACAATGGAACCTGCGGCATTAATATATTGCAAGTTAAATACTAAAGCTATATGCATCGTGGATTTTCATCGAATTAGGTAATACACTTACTGTTGATTATGAGCTAATAGAATAAAGTTTTTGTCCTGGCAGGCCCACATGTAGTCCTTGACATAAGTTGTCAACGATTCTAATGTATTGTTGAGAGCTATCTCATTGACTTGGGTTGCATCTAGAAAGCCAACTTGGATTCTGTTTATTTGTGCCTTCTGCTAATTAACCTACAAGTCAACCAAATAACCCTTATAAACATTCTATATAGATTATTATTAACATATTTTGTACTCATCAATACTTACAACGTGTAACACTTTAGGAGATTGATGTCCACCGCTCGTAGCCTAAATAGGTCAAAGAGATCTGCGAAGTCTACCGCAATATAGGAAGCTGGCCCAAGAAATGGCTCTGCACAGTGAGGGCCCATTATAGTCATCTCTTTGTTCTTTCTCCTTGAGCTCGACTTCTCCATGTAGTATCCGTGCAACTCTTGGAAAGCCGGACCCATCTTGGCTAGCTCGTGGTCTCCAACTAATGTGATAAACCCTGAACTCCACTCGATACACTTAGGGATCTGGTTGTCTCGATCTTTCAGTGAGTTGATGATAACTACAATTTGAGAGAAATATTGATGACCCAACTACAACCGTACAAGACGTTGTTGTGTTGTGCCTTAGCGATTGATACACCTCTCCGTGAGTTGTTGATCTTGCCGGTGGAGATCAACCTTATTCCTGCAAGCAAATAGAAGAAACAAGCAAGAACAAGATAAAAGCAATCTGCATGGCAAATAGGAATTGAATACAAATGATAAATTGCGGTTCTGTAACAAGCAAACCGGCAATCTAACTGATCATGGGATTACACGGCAAAGTAGCGAAGTTAAACTTTAATCTAAACAAAACCTGAGAAACCTTGAAGGGATACCTAGCTATTTAAGGAGGTGGGAGGATGACCAAGTGGTCCCTAGGGTCGTGCTCCACTAGGTTGGGACACACCCTACATGGGCCCCACCTGGGCCAGGGTCCCAGATAAAATTATAAGCCCATAGGCCCATTATAGTTGACACAACACCTTATTTCTGTATTGTGGGTGACTACAATGAAATTTGCTGATGAGGTCGAATCTATTGGAAAAAGGACTCCGAGAGCTTTCCATCAAGTACTCACAGGCCCAAAACGGAGCTCGTATGCACATTTGGCGGCTGTTTGAATTCAACGATGCTGCAGGTGGCCGAACTAGATTCCAAAACTTCTGCGGCTTAATCTTGATGTCTCCCAATTGAGCTATGATGTGAGCAGTAGTTGTATCAATAGCAGCTATGGTCACATCATCCTCCCCTTCTTCATGGAAAACCGTCCTCGGTTTTTCCATATGGTGCTCTTCGCATAGTCCATTTAAAACAACCTATTTCTTCCAATTAAAACTAGAGAAACTCAAAGTAGCATGATTAGTAATAATATAATTCTCT
The DNA here is from genome assembly GCA_008326285.1 of Oryza officinalis. Lineage (NCBI taxonomy): Eukaryota > Viridiplantae > Streptophyta > Magnoliopsida > Poales > Poaceae > Oryza > Oryza officinalis. The sequence goes on along the minus strand of BDMV01000008.1, from coordinate 35,308,045 downwards.
AGCTTGCAATATTGAGCGATGACTACAGGTGGTTCAAAAACTGAACATATATAAACTCTATGCACCAAATATACTCCTTTATCATTATATTTGCCAAAGATATGAAATATAGTATTAGTTGGACATGGCAAATCAATAGCAAATAATTTATCCTTCAAATTATCGAGCTCACAAAAGTCATCAAACATAACATAGCCCAAAGAACTTCAAGAAGATAGTAATTCACGTTGCTCAACTTCATTGGCAATGTAAACAACATGTTTAAAATCAGCACACAAAGAATTAACACTAAAAATTGTATGCACATTCACTAGTTGTGGCATTGATATAAGTGAAGCATTATCACACAACTTTTATTTATCACAAGGAACAACAAACAAATCAACTTGTGACAAAGGAATCTCGGCAATTGGTTCCACTAATGGTTGCTCTACTATCGCATGAAGAGTGGACATGTGTACCACAGCTTGAGAATACTCACCTTCATTTATCTCAGCACCGTTTATTTTACCTTGCAAACTTTCTTCAGACATCGTAGGTACTTCATGCTTCTCCTCTTTCTTCTCAAGAACATCATTTTCCTCATTTTGTTGAATGTCCTAAACTCCCTGCTAAATTTAGTAATAGGAGACACAAAAGATTGCTCCTCCAATGTTTGCACATCATCAATGCACAAGGATATAGGATATTCAGAAACATAAGACAAATCACATTGTTCATGTTTTCTTGCATTTGATATGATTTGACTCTCATTGCTACGTGCAAGCATGATTAGGTGTCCAATATGATTATATGTCACATTAGCAAATATTACTTGAATTTCAGAATTGAGCCCATTGAAAAATCTATGAATTGTGTTTTCATTGCATTCCTTTAGACCACTATAGATCATACAAACATGAAATTCATGGATTTACTCCCTAACAGTTCTATCACCTTGTTTCAGGTGTTCTAATTTCTAAAGAAGAATACATTTGTAATAAGATCTCAAAAAACACTTTCTCATCATGGTTTTGTACTCATCCAAAGTTTAAGGTTTATTACTAACATGACTCCACCAAAAGAATACAGAAGAGGTAAACTTATTACTAGCAGGCTTAATCATTTGAGCATCAGACAAATCATATTCATCAAATTCGTTGTCTACTGTTAGCTCCCAATCAACATAAGCAACAGAGTCGTACTTACCATCGTAGAATGTTAATTTAGATTCAACTCGTGCAAGATTATAGTCAGGTACCTCATATACATCACGTGGAGAAGTCACCATATCTCACCGAATGTGAAGAAGTCGATGTTGAGCATGACCATCTTGTATTTCCTTGCGTAACCTTGCCATGGTTAGTATCAAACAATAACATACACAAGAATATGCATGCTCCTATCAACTACGGGGTAGTGGAGGCTCAAATATCACACACACTCAAGCTTTTAACCAAGCTCTTATAAGATCTTACCAAAACGAGCAGAATGGTGACCACACCGACTCAACCTAGACCCAATGAAGGTTGGTTGTATTGATGCTTTGGCAAACACTTGCTGTATGGCTGTAATCAAATCTGTGGAGCTCTGGGTAGGCTTAAATATGTAGCAAAGGAATAGCAAATGCTTAAATCAGAGAATGCAAAGTTGAATAATTGTTCAAAGTCAAGTACCGCGTTGGTTCTAGGCTAGAACATACTAGATACACGAGCCTAAACACAAACGATACCACAAGATAGCACTAGAAACAACTCATACACAACTCTGGTATGTGAAAGCAAACTTAAACATAACGACCGATTTTCTCTTTTCTTTCTTTCTTTTTTTTCTTTCGTTTTTTTTCCATTCTTCCTTTTTTTGTGCGGCTTTTCTTTTATTTTTGTTTAAGCACCTTCTTGCCTTTTCTCTTTTTTTCTTTTTTTATTTTTTCCAACAAAAACAAGCTTAAGGACCTTAATGTAAAATTATAGGACTCAAATGTAAATAAGAAAATTATAGGGACTCAAATGTAAAAGTCCATACCCTAAAATTTGATTTATACAAAAATGTAATGTTCTCATCCCACAGGTTTCGTTTTCGCAAATAGAAGTCGAATCCGACACCAAAATAAAATTTTACCAAAGTATTTGACACAACTCGAAACGGATGTGAGACGGAGTCAAACTCAGCCGTGATGGGGAGGAGTCAGCCACGAACCCACGCAAAGTGGTGGGATTCGGTCAAGTAACTATTTTCAGCAGATCCAATCTACTATTTCTTTCCAAATCACTACTTCCAAAAACAGATCTGGTAATTCTTCTTCTCCCCTCTCTACACGACACAAACATACGAAGCACGGGCAGGTCTAGGCAAACCCTAGATACAACTCAACAACTCCAAAACCAACCACCAAAAACTTCTGAAAATTACAAAAATCGAACCCTGCGGTGAGACAATTTCATTTTTGAAGGTCACAACAAAAACAAAGATACCACGGCGATGACGACAGTGGTATTAAACATGACCAGAACTCAAAATTCTAAATGGACTAGACGCTAAGACTAGCAACACGATACGACAATGCAACACAAAACTCAACAAAGCAAAAGATGAAAAGAACAATGCAATAGCACAATTGTGGCTAGGTAAAGGATGCAGTTTTTTTTGGCTTTTTCTGGTTATAGGTAGATAAGAACTCACCGAGCAACGAAGAAGGGGAGCGAGATGAGTTGCAAGAGAATCATTTTGATAATGGCATTAAAAACGTATCACGTGATTACTTGACTTCTGAAGAAGGGGAGTGAGATGAGCTGCAAGAGAATTATTTCGATGTAGTTCCTCCGTACTTTATCGTGCATCTCTATTACCAAGTACATTCGTTTCATAGGAGATTAATGTCATTTGCTAAAGAACTGATGATATTATATGATGAAAGTTTGTCGCGTTTGTTTTCATGTAGACAATTCTATGGGCAAGATCAACAATCCACAGAGAGGTGTATCGATCGCTAAGGCACAACACAACAACGTCTCGTATGGTTGTATTCGGGTCGTCAACGTTTCTTCCAAATCGTAGTTATCATCAATTCACCGAAAGATCGGGCCAACCAAAGCCATGAGCTTATCGAGTGTAGCTAAGGGTTTATCACAATGGCAAGCCTAATTGGATGGTTGTCGGAGATAGGCTCTTAGGACAAACTGATATGTCCTTGCTGAGATCTAGATTCTTGGGAGCCAGGAGTGAGGTCTGCAACTTTTCTTTTCCTTTCCCCTTCCATGAGCTTTTTTCCTAGATACAACTAGTGGAGATGAATGTGCATTGCTTTTCTTCGAAGGAGGGGGGTATTAGCCATGTCTTCGGCCTCCATCGGATCAAATCCAAAATCTATATCATCTTGTAAAGGGATATCCTCCTGTGGTGAGCCTTCGATGGCAGTAGGAGCTGAAGGAGCTGGAGTGGGTCTTGGCGGCGGATGACTTGGTGCATTTGACCTAGGAATCATCTCAATGACAATTTAGTCCTTGGGCCATTGAATAAAGGTCCCACGTGTAGCTCCAAGGGTCAAAAATTTGTCGTTTGGTGGGATCTCCAAAGGCCAGTTGACCCAGTTGTCCTTGACCATGTCCACTTGGACTTTAGCATGGCCAGTTACCAAATTTGCCCCGTGCACTTTGGTTTCTAGGGTAGGCTTGAAAGTGACTCCTTCGGCGGCCGCGGACGAGAAATTTTGTGTCACCCTAACTTCTAGGATGCACCGTGTGGGTCCCTGCTATAGATTCATCCATGTTCTTAGAATAGGATATATTAGATGGGTTAGTTAAGACAACATTCATGGTTTTACCATTGTATGGTCGACTGCGGCGGGGACTGCTTCTTGTTCTTGCGCTACCTCAGTTGACGCGCAACTGCTTCACCATTGCATGGGGCTTGCTTGTACTCTAGGAGTGGGGGCGGGCTCGTTGTTCTGCTGCTGAAGCTCTCCTTTGATGCGTGCCTCCACCTCAGAAAGTTTCTGATCAAATTCCAAGCTATGTTTGGCTCTGATCTTTTCTTTTAGGCGCTCCTCTTTCTCCGCTTTTGTCAGCTTTCGCCTCCTATACTACCATGAGTACAGGAGGCATTGGGCAACCCAATCTTCCATGGAACGTTAGAGCCAGCACCTCTTGTCCGTCCAGAATGTTTGGGTTGCCCAATGCTTTTGTGAGGATGTCGTCCTCGTGTCTTTGTGAGCACATCTCTTGCGATGACCGTCTCTCGACAGCATATTCAACCTACAGTATAGTGAAGTTAGCTTAAATCATGCCTACTACACAAAGAGACATCCAGATTTACTTTTCGATATCGAGAACTCGCCATTTGTTGGTACACACGGTCATCATCGCCTTTTGGAAACATAGGTGTTCCATTGTTGTTCTTAATGGCCCGTGCCCTTGCCCAATTCCTTGCCCGATTGTCTGGGATGTCAACAAATGGTGGCGGGGTGTTAGATTGTGATGCAACCTTATTCTCCTTTTGCCATTGCTCTTGCCTCCCGCTATATCCTCCAGTGCCAAGCCAGTGTAGGCGCTTGTTTCTAGCCTGGAGTTGTCGGGCGACCTTCCTTTTTTCCAGGAACTCAGGAGTTATTTTTGCAGCGACGAACTGGCCCCAAACGGTTTCCGTGATCCATGGGTACGTGCCAAATGGTGCTGGGTGGTTTGGATTGAGTACGAACTCATTGATGAGCTTTGTCTTGAAATTTTTCCAACAACTGCCAATCTTTTGGAGTGCACGACACTTCAAATTGTTCTCGTCTTCTCGAGGGTACTCGCAGGACTCCTTGAACTTCTCCCAAGCAATCTCCTTGTCCTCTTGTGGTACTTCCTTAACATCGTCCAATAGGATGCTGAAGTATCGTCTTCCTAAGACTCCGCATACACTTGCAAACCACTTCACTACCGATGCTAGAGCCATCGGAAATCCTTCGACGTCAACATCTGTGATCGTTAACCGTTCCCTAGGTAGTCTATTTGCAGTTCTAGGGTTACATCCAGAAGTGGTTGCACTAGTTGTCGTCGACATTTCCTACTAACTTAAATACCGCAAAAATATCGTACATACATAAGAAATTACCATAAATTGCACTTAGTGACATATATATATATATATATATATATATATATATATATATCAATACACCAAGAAATTACCCTAAATTACATAAAATATCCTAAATCACCGTACACGCATTAAAATTCTTAAAATAATCTAAGTCACAGTACATGCATAAAAATTCACCAAGTCACTATCACTCCATTCAACATACATACATAAGAAATTACCATACATTTCCTATATGTATTAATACACAAAGAAAATCACCCTAAATTCACCCAATACTACACTAAATTCACCCTAAACTACACTAACAAATTCACACTAAATTTGTCCTAAATAGCAACCCTAAATTCACCCTAAATAGTAACCCTAAATTTACACTAAATAGCAACCCTAATATTACCTATGTTCGCGGACTCACTGTGCTCGAGAAGACAGCGGTGTTGGGATGACGACACCGCTCGGGGATGACGGCACCGCTCGGGGACGACGGCAGTGCTTGAGACAGCGGCGCTCGAGAGGACGGCGGTGCTCGGGCAGGCAGCGGTGCTGGGCTCGGGGAAGGTCGGGGACGGCGACGCCAGGCTCGGGGAAGGTCGGGGAAGGTGGCACTCGGGAGGAAGGCGGCGTCTGGCTTGGTGGAGGTCGGGGACAGTGGAGGTCGGCGACGGCGGTTGCGGCAGAGTGAAGTGAGAGTAGATCTGAGGGTGTGTGATCTGTGAAGAACCCTAGTCTTTAGGTGGTAAAACCAAATCCATGATGGCCCCCAATTTACCTCTGTTACAGATTGCAGAAATCGGGGACAGTCTTTGTTTAAGGACCGTTATGGAGTCATTCGTGATGGCCGTCAGTTAAATGCCCAATTGAGATGTAGTCATCCGTGATGGGCTTTGGTTAAATGGCCGATTGAGATGTTTCTCATTTGTGATGGGCCTAAGTAAAAGCCCGATTGAGATAACATCTCAATCGGTTGTATCTTAATGCCCATCACGGATAGGATTTTTTACTTGCTTTGTAATAATAGACATATTACTATTTTGATTTTTATGCTTCTTTCAGGATTGACAAATGTTGACTTTTCCTTATTATTTTTTAAAGGTTTAGGGTTTTCTAAGGAAGCTATGCCAATATTAAGTGGGAGTGTCCCATTTGCTTCCAACCTTTTGAAGCGAAAATTATTTAAACGTTGGAAAAGCCCCTGTTTTTCAGTGTATTACATAGCAAGCCCGATTTTTGAAACGTTGAACCAAAATACTTGTTTAATTGTAAGAAAGGCTTACATAGAAAATCAAATTAATACAAAGGCTTTCATTACAAGGTTAGGAACTTGGAGTGAATGGAAATAATACATGCTACAAGGGTATGCCTTCCGTGTGATCTGAACGAGCATATGCCACATCATCTTCGAGATCATCGTCGAGGTCTATGTCGGGTCTTACATGAAGATTTTGGTTGTATTCGTCTTCATCGACGACGTTGTCGACCCCAACAATTCTTCTCTTTTCATCCCTAAAGACGTGCAACTTCTTGTTTGCCGGGTCTTTTATGTAGAAAATTTGCTTGACCTTTTTTGCAAGTACAAATGGTTCACGGATGTATCCAACCTTGGTTAGATCTATAGTTGTGAAACCTTTCTTGTTGACTTTGACACTAGTGTGTAAATTCACCCATCGGCAACGAAACAAAGGGACTTTGAACTTCATGTAGTTCAGCTACCTGATTTGCTCTATGCGGCCATAGTATGTGTTGGACCCAAGTTGATCCTGAAATGCATCTATATGAACCCCGCTGTTCTATACTGTGCTCTTGTCATCTTGTTTGATGGTGTAAAATGTGAAACCATTAATATCATATCCTTGCCATGTGTCAAAATCCCAACAAGGACCAGCCGCCAACCTCCTTACTGTTTCATTTGGACCATCAGTCGACGTTGCAATACAGTTCTTGAACCATTCATTGAAACGAGAGCTATGCTCATTGTTAATCCATATATCCGATCGACCCATGTTCGTCTGTCGGAGCTTCGCTAAATGCTCCTCGAAATATAGGACAACTTCTGTCATATGTTGGAGCGCTGAGAAATGGGCCTGGGCATAGGCATCTTGATTTGGGAAAATTCATTTCCTGCCTATTGTGCCAACACCTGACAACTTTCCTTCATGACGAGATGTTAGAACTCTGATAGGATTGGTCTCGGACATGTAGTCGACGCAGAACTCAATAGCCTCCTCAGTCGTGTACCCTTTAATGATGCTCCCCTTCGGTTTTGCTCTATTTTGGATGTATGACTTCAGAATTCCCATGTACCTCTTGAACGGGTACATTTCTCTTAAAAAAGCTGCGCCATACAATTTGTTTGCTTGACAAGATGAATAGTGAGATGAACCATGATATCGAAGAAAGACAGTGAAAAATACATCTTCAAGTGACAGAGTTTTGACAATATCTGTTTGCAACCCATCAAGATCTTTAGGATCTATAACCTTCTGGCCGATTGCATTGAAGAAGGCGCACAGCCACATGATCGTGTGGTGGACTTTCGGTGGAAGAATATTTCTTATAGCAACTGGTAAGAGTTGTGTGATTAGCACGTGACAATTGTGGGACCTCACTCCAACCAGTTTAAGATTATCCAACGAAACATACTTACTTAACCTTGCTGAATAGCCCTATGGAACTTTTATATCTTTCAAGCAGGATAATATTTGCATCTTCTCATCCTTCGACAAGGTGTGGCAAGCTGGAGGGAGGAACACTCTTCCTATGTCCGGATTAGTTACTGGCGCGAGTTCACTTCGAATATTCCTATCCTGTAGATCTAGGTGTGCATTCAATCCGTTCTTTGTCTTTCCAGGAATATTCAGAAGTGGCCCGACCAAACTCTTACACACATTCTTTTCTACATGCATGAGATCAATGCAATGACGGACCTCAATATCTTTCCAGTAAGGTAGTCGCCAAAATATGGATTTTTTTCTTCCACATACCATTATCTTTTGCCTTACTACGTTTCCTTTTCTTCCCAAACTCATAAGTTATGTCCTTGACCATGTTGTGCACGTCATCTCTGGTCAAATCCGCGGGAGCAGGTTGAAGCTCTCTCTTACCGTTGAAAATTTTCTTCTTTCTTCTAAAATGCATGATGTAGCGGGAGCCCTCTCCTATGACCTATGTAAACCATCTTTCGTGATTTCTTCAGCCACTTACTGCGTGTATTTTTCATACAGTCAGAGCAAACCTTTTTTCCTTTGACAGTTTGTCCAGAAAGATTACCAAGTGTGAGATAGTCATTAATGGTGCATAACAGTAGAACGTGAAGATTGACGTTCTCCCAATTTTGCACACCTTCTTTCCAGAGTGTTTCTAGATCATCGATAACAGGCTTCAAGAACACATCAATATCATTGCTGGGCTATTTCGGTCCTTGGATTAATAAGTACAGAATAATGTATTTTCTTTTGAAGCACAACCATGATGGTAGGTTATAGTTTGCAATAAGAACTGGCCAGGTGCTGTGAGAACTGCTCATATCTCCGAAAGAATTTATGTCATCCGTACACAAACATATCCTCATGTTTCTTTGGTCAGCTGTGAATTCTGGGTATTTTCGATCGATATTCCTCCATTGAATCGAATCTGCAGGGTGCCTTAGCATACCATCGTTCCTTCTCTCTGTGGCATGCCAACGTACTAACTCCGCTTCCTTGGGATTGACAGATTCTTTTGAAACGATCAACGATAGGTAGATACCACACAACCTTCGCCGGACCACCTCTATTTGACTTTTTCCTTTGTTAGAAGTTCTCTTTCGCTTGTATCAAGAAGCCTTGCAGACAGGACAAGCCTTTAAGTCCGCATATTGCTCGTGGTACAATGTGCAGTCGTTTGGACAAGCGTCTCTAACCCCAAAGGACACAAAACCTGCTTTGCTTCATATGTCATCTTGGGCAATGTGTTCTCCTCAGGAAGCATGTCTTTCAGTATACCCAAAAGTTCTATGAAACTTTTGTCTGTCCATCCACTACTTGTTTTTAGCTTCATTAGGTCCAGGGTGCTGACATTTTGGTGTCCTTTGACTTGCTTCCAGCGTATAGAGGTGTTTCCGAATCACTCACTAAGCTTGTGAACTTCATGGAATCTCTCTCGTTATAAGCTGGCTCCTCAACATTACGCAACATATCTTGCAGTAGATCGTGATCGACATCAACCATTTCACCACCCAATGGAGAAGGAACAGACATGTCATGTTCATCTTCATCTTCTTGATTTTGTGCCCACTACTCGTAACATTTGCAATATCGATTGATTTTTGCTCTCCATGCTTCGTTCAACATGTGTAACCCTTCATGAATCCTCGACATATCAGATTAGCGTGTACATCTACTCTGCTATCAAACTTCTTCTCATTTTTGCAATCTGCACATGGACAAGTCATGTAATTGTTGTTTCTTCTATTCCTCTCCTCCTTCGCGACGTTTATAAAATTTGAAATGCTACTTTTATACTCTTTGCTATGTCGAGTAGTATTGCACATCCACCAACTTCTGTCCATCGCTGTAAAAAAACATAATTTTTTTGTAATATAAGTATTACCAAATTTGTAGGGAGTTTAATATTTTCAAATACCTAAATAGACCTTTTCTGAATTTTTTGTTCTTTTATAAAAAATTGACAAAATTTGCACCCCTGAACCTCCTACCACAAATGTGAATAGTAGGATAACCATGCTTTTGGACAGTTGGAGTATTTATAGTGAGTAATAAATATCAGTAACGGTCGATAAATGAATACCGGTGATGGGCTGTATAGATATCTTTGTCGGGCCTTAATGCTGCCCCTTTACCGATGACTATCATCGGTGACAGGCTTAGATAGTTATCTTTGTTGGGCCTTTGTCTGAGTCCATCACCGACGAGTGTCATCCGTGATGGGGATATTTTTCGGCCCATCAAAGATTATCTTTGTTGGGCATTTATTCTAACCCGTCACAGATGAGTGTCATCGGTGACGGGTTTTGCCTAGAGGCCTATGGAAATTACCTATAAGTGAACAACTTTGTCGATGTTCATTTCGGCTCGACAAAGATAATGCCGGTGTGACGGTTGGCGAGCTCCCGACATGGATAGACTGTTCATGATGACGAGTCCTATAGTAGTGAGTTAAATAAGGATTTTGTCTACGCACTTCTGACATGCCTCTAGTGGAAGTTGCTAAATGGCAATCTTGTACTGTAGCAAAGGAAATGGAAACCCATGATGCATTCCTAGCGAACATCGATGATTTCTGTGGAAGAGACTTGGTATGATATTACATGGAAAAAAATAAGTGTATGCTTTCTATGAAGTAGTAGCTGTTTATGCTTACTAATGCTAATGCCAAACCCTACATACATTCTCGAAGAGCGTTGGATGCAAGCACAACTATATAACACAACTAAGTTGATGTTGCAGACAATAGATGGAACCTTGACGGGAGTAGCACTAGCAAACATTGGAAGCAAAATCTGCCTTCACAAATATTGGGATAAATTTCAAACAAAGTTAGGGATCACCCAGGAAGACAATCTAAGGGTCAGGTTGGTTGACAAATCCATAGCTACCACATAGCTTTATGACTGCAATGGCGATAAGAATAGGCCATTATGTGCAGCACCACCAGGCTGCACCAGTGCCGTTCTATTCGGCACAAGAAGTGTCGAAACTTGGTTTCGGCAATAAGAATCTGGGGGTAGCAGTCAAGCGCCAAACACGATGGGTTAGTATGCAAAAAAAATTTAGACAGGTTCAGGCCCTCTCTTCGAGAGGTAATACCCTACTCCTGTTTCGGAGATTCGATCCGCCGAGTGGTTTATTGATCTATTGATCTCTTTTAATATGTGCTCTCATGAGTTTGTGTGTATTTTTCTTCTACCCCTCAAGGAACGTCCTACCTTCCTTATATAGTCCCAGAGGGTGGGTTTACAAGTCGGAGATCCTATCATACTCTACGTCGGACTCCTCAACCTTACCAACTATAGACTATGAGCCGTTACCTTATTACAATGGTAACGTAACACCCAAGTCATAAGCCGGTTTACATAATCATGAGTCATAACCTATCCCTTATGGTAAGTCGGATAAACCTGCCGTGAAGATACTTGGCACTCATAATCTCCACAAGAAGGCCATTATGTGCAATGGCCATGAGAACCTGTGCATTATACTTCCTACACTGTTTGGACATTGCCCAAGCTGATGGTGTATCCGACCTAAATTTATCAATTCCCGAGCCCACATGTCACAAACTTTCTTCTTATGCTATGTGAACAAACTTCATTGTTTCTGTGCCTACGTGCACTATAGTGTATACATATGGTGCGCTTTTAGTTGATGGCAAAACAGTCTGCTGTGACAGTTTACCAAACCATGTATGCTTTCTTTACATCACCAAAATATCTGCTGTGATTTAATTTGTAGGGTAAATACATCACCGGAATATCTGATGGTCATAAGTGCAAGTTCTCTCTACAGATCGAACATTCCGATGTGTAGAAAGTAGAAACACCGGATTACTTGATAAACAAGTTCTAGTTGTTGTACGAACTAGTTTCAGGTCATATTGATATATATGTGCAGTTCAATTATGCCGTAACTATCCTGGGCCAAAGTTGTTAGTGAAGTTCTCTTTTCTCCTAGACGCAGCTTCTTTAAGCTTTAACTAAATTTCATAAATATATATGCACCGTAAAAAGCGTTTGTACACATACGAAAGCAATGAATATCCATCCAACATAATATTTTCCATTGTACATGCATTTCTTAATTTTTGTACTAAAAGGAATTCATGTGATGCACCGAGTTATTAGAGTTTCTGTGGTGTTGGATTAGTCTTCACCGTTGCGGCGCTTGAACTACTCATTGTCATTTTTAATTTCTTTTGTAAATCCTAGCTCAATGTTTTTGTTTGATTAGTTCACAGTTTTTATTAAAAAGTTACGAGGGGATCACCTGCCCACAAAAAATGTTTTGCACTATGGTTGAATAGTGTGCGGTAGTTTCAAAATTTTGTCCAAAGCTCCACTAGGCCAAACTAGGGCAAAATCTTTCTTATTGCCCCGTCATCCCAAAAGTGTGTGCCGACCATGGCACACCTTTCTAAGGGCATTAGTGTAAAATGATAATGTGAACAACCAAAATGTCTATATTTGGCTTGCCTATGAACAAATCTCCTTATTGCCGTCATCCCAAATCTTCCCCTCACGCGCAACTCAGATGTTCCCCTCGCCATTTGTTCCCCCCCCCCCCATTGACCACCCACTGCTGACGAACAACTCCCAACATCCAAATGGCACCGAGGTGGAAGGGGGATCATAAAAAACAGAAGCAGGTTGCTCCAAGTAATGAGCCTCCCACCTTCCATAGGCAACAGTAGCTGAGTGTAATAATGATCAATTGCGGTAAGAACAAAATCTCACACATGTTTGATTTGTATGGTCATTTGAAGCAGCCGAAGTTAATAAATACAAAGGTGAAGGACTCGAAATGTTTTGTTGAACGATTCTAAGTTCAGATCGCTTGGCTTGGAAAATTTTCAAGATATCGGAGATCCTAAGGTATGAAATTGTTGCAAATATAGTCATAATTTAGCATATTTTAATCCAGAAAAATAGAAAACTAAACATGACATGTGAATAAACAGATGATCCAATAATAATGCTAAACATGAACTTGCTAATAACAAGATAAACATCATCTAGTAACATGTTTATAACATTGAAGTGAGAAAAGTAACATACTTGGAGAATGCTCCGGTATCGGGTGAGGCAATGCTGGTGTTGTTGCCTTGTTGCCGTTGTCGTTCTCTCCTCCACCATTGCCACTGTTATCGTTCCCGGTACTGGTCGACATGTTGGTGTAGAGGAAAAAGACGATGCAATGCTGAGAGCAGTCACGTGAGAATATGCTCCCCAAAAACTTGATCACCCGCCTACCCGTGCAGGTACTCAAGCGAACGGAGTTCCAGAAGCCTACTCGTTCCGAACACTCACGTACGCAAGTCCTCAGAACCGGAGATTGCAGAGGCAGCGTAGGAACAGATAAGCAGAGAATGTTGCCCGAGAAATAGTGGAGAAGGAGAATGAACAAATAGCTCTATCTATTTTGGAGGTGGAAGATAACGCGAGTGAGAACGAGACATTTTGAGAGGGATTAATTCCAATTCACTGCAGCGTCCGTTACTGAAGTAACGTCGCCCGTCAGTTACGCCTTTGTTCATCGAAGCAAAACAATAACGTTGGCAGCCCCATCCCCTATGGGGACACCCTAGCCTAGATATTATGTAAGCTACCTGAAATAATAGCACGAAATATTTAATTGGAGGGGGTCTAATAATAATCAAATAAAGCAGTAACCATCCAACCTCATCGCTGCCTATCAATACCTATTGGAAGATCGGGATGCTAGTTCCTCATCTAGGGGCCTGAGATACATGTCAGGCCCCAAGGTCTTACCTGGCGAATCTGCTTCATTAAGCCAACTTGACTCAGGCACGTATGCTGCTTTACCCTATCAATCCGCATTAATTACAGCGTGATACGATTACTATGGACAATCATGGATGACGTGGAAGACGTGGTTGTACATGTCACCCCTTTTTTTCCTACGTCGCCCCAAAGAAAAAGGTGCGCGATGTGGGGCGTGCTCCATTCACACCGAAAGGGCCTCCTTTTTTGGCTTTAGAGACCGACAGGTGGGCCCATCAATAGCTAGAACAAGGACTTTGTCTACCCTACTCCACATGTCAATCGGTAGGTGAGCCTGTCACATCCGGCTGGCTAGCTTAGAGGGACATCGACAAGACCTAGTTTACCAAATCGTGTAAGTTGCGCCCCACCTTTGTATACATGCATAGGCACTGTGATATCCTCTTGGCATATAAAAGGAGAACCAATGCCACTGGGAAAAGGATTGAAAAAGTTTGAGTTCTCATGCTCTTGACTAAGTTTGGCTCTAGCCACATATAGTAAAGAAGTGTTCGTCATCTCCCTCTTAGAACAATTGCAAATACCACTTTGTACACTTGATCTCATATAGCAAGGACACGAGAGTTGGGTATTACGCTTTCGAGCGACTTGAACATGTATACATCATTTATGCACGTTGTCATTAGTGCCCCAAGCACAAGCTCGAAACTTGCACCCAAGCCGAACTTCAAAGGGGTACCTTGCTTTCCTGCTAGAGGGGTTTTGTTCTCCAACAATAGGGATCAACCAACGAGAAGTTTCCATATTCTGTTATGCCATCAGGTTGGGATAAATCATGCAATTTCCAAATTCCAATCATGCCTCGATCTACCGTAAGGATGGATTGAAGGACAGAACATTTAAGCATAAACTGCAAGGTAATGTTCTACTAGTTGGTTTTGGACTGTTTTCTAACAAGCCATGTCTCTTTTTAAATTTTTAATTCAAATTTAGAGGATTTTCTTCACCACTTCTGTTGCCCAGCCTTACTTTCGTAATTGCTAAGAAAGCGATTAAAAAGTACTTAAATTATTCTTAAAATTATGAATTCAAAGTTTTACGTTCTTAGGAAAAAAAATCAGCACAAGCATACTTGCATGTTCCCTCTCTCTTGAAGCTACACAGCAAGATGATTAAAAGAAAAAGGATATACTCTTGATGTTAGTAAGTGTGATAAAAATTTTGATATGCTTTTGCAAGGCAAACTGGTTATGTTGAGAGAGGGACATGTAATTCCATCACCTGAGAAGTTGGGAAGAAAGACTTATTATGAGTGGCACAATGTTTATTCACATGCTACTAATGACTGTAACGTGATTCATTGGCAGGTACAATGGATGATCAATGATGGCCGATTTGTGTTCAAGGAGAGGGAAAAGATGAAGCTTAATAGTGACTTGTTCCTTGTTAATAAAATTGACTTTGGGGACAAAAAAAATGCTTATTCGGTCTGATCAGACCGAGTCCACCAACGAAAATAGTGTCCTTAATGATAGTATTCTTTGGAGGATGATAAAGCCGAATAACCTAGAAGTGGGAATGTGGAAAGTCAATGAGGATGTGAAACACTACAACAAAAACCTAATATAGAGACACTTTTATAGAGGCGTTTTGCAAACGGCCTCTAAGATAAGGAGTTTTGTAGTAGAGAGACACTTTATAGAGGCACTTTAAAAATCGTCTAGAAAACTTTTACTCTAGAGACACTTTAGAGACATTTTTAGCACATTAGGTAAATATTTATCTTGTAGGAGCATTCTTCCCGCACTTTAAAATGTGTCTAATATGTAAAGGCATTTTTTTGAGACATTTTAAACTCTGTAGAGACTTCTTAAAACGATAATGTATACTAGGGGACTAAATATAAGTAACTCAAGGCAAAAACAAACTAGTAATAGCATGAGGTTGAGTTGGTTATTGCATTGAAGATAAAAATGACTTGTCCAACAATTCTTGAGTTCAAGGATTGGTAATAGTAAGGGTAAATATTTTATTCTCTTTTTTACATTGTTTCATATGGTTGTTGTATAATTTAATATTTCTAGAAAATGCCTCTATCATCTTATATGCATTTTATAAAATGTCTCTTCGTTTGTAGAGACAATTCATCATAAGGCAGTTATTAGACATTTTTTAAAATGTACAGTAAAGACATTTAAAAAAATGTCTTTATAATGCTAGAAAAATGTCTGCACGTATTTATCTTGTACACTCTAGAGTGAAAGCCAGTGTATCAGCGGATGTTTGAATAGATATGCTGCTCAAAGGACCGACGATTTGTTTACTCGGCTGGGAGGTGTTAAACGGCCGAGGTCTCCTACTAAACATGATCTTGTTGTGGACAGTGTCCAGGTTATCCTCATATGCATGAATTTGATGGCCTCCGTGTTTGGCAAGGGGTCCATATGTTTTCCCGCTGATGTTTCCAATGGAGCTGATGCATGGTGGTTATCCACCGTACCTACAGTACCCGCCGTGGCACTTTGATCCATGGATCCTATATCCACCTATAGCGCCTTTGTCAGCCTGAGAGGTACAGACTAGAACGGAGGGGTTCGTTTCGTAGCGAGGCAAGCTTACCAACTGATGCTATCGTGGTCTGCGGTAGTTATAACGGCTCATTATACAAAAATTCTCAACCATGCATGAGAAGTTGACTACTTCACCAAAAAGAAATAAGGTATGAATACTAGTGAAACCTAAAGATCATATATATGGTCACCAATACATGAAATTGATTCCGGTGTGTTGTACTAAGCCGTGCTGTAGCAGAGGTGGATGGGATAGGAGCTGCCTACGGTTTGAAGGATGATGACATTGTACTGGAAAAGCCAGATCCGGCAGCTGTCCTGCAAGATATGGAGGCGTGTGAAAAGTAAACTGTTGCAACCGGGGTGCAGCAACGCATGCAGCAGTCTACCGGCGTGAGACCCAGTGACCCACGGGCGGCGGCAGCAGCGCAAAGGGCAGCAATGCAGCAGCTCGGCAAGCAGCAAACGCATGCGCATGTCAGGTGGCGTGCAGGCAGCATTTGCATGTCGTGGGGCCCACGCGCAGAGATGGTTTGCATGGCAGCATTTGCATGATGGCAAGCAACGAAGCAGCGCGTTAGTTCAGCAAAGCAGCACGGCAGCAGCGGCACCGTTCACATGGCAAGAGGTGCTCATATTTTTAGCGCTAAGCCCGAGTACGGCAGCAGCAGTGCAGGCAAGTTTCAGATGGCAGTAGAGCCAAATACGCAAGCAAACAGGCAGCAGTTCGGCTAAGAAGCGATGAATTAAAAACATACTCCCTCCATATCCAACATAGATGTACCTAAAATCAAATTATTTATAGTACAACGAATTAATTGTTTAAATTTACTGTGTTATGAAATGTCAGATTCAACCTTAAACATACTTATATTAGGACAGAGAAAATATTTCTTTAGAGAGCAACAAAGACAATATTATTTCATCTTGAACAGAACCAACAGTACAGTGGTGTCCATCAGGACTTAGGCCTACACGCAAGCGGCGAGTGCAAACATTGCGATCATGGGAACTCAGGAAAAATGGAGGGAGAACCGGACTGGACCGATGGTGTCTGGAGAAGTCGTGAAAAGATAAACGCATCGAGAAGGAAAGAAATATTGATGGTGATTCTGAAGATAGATGGGATACGCCTAGCGACAAGGATGTGAATATGGTATTTGAATTGCCCGCTGAGTTTCAAGCATCTGAGAAGGAGGTCGTAGAGCTTGTTCTCGGTCTCAAGAATGTTAGGTTCGAGAAGCCAGAAAAAATAGGTGAGCACTTAAAGCCTTTCTTTATTTATTAAAGGATAGATTGATGATAAACCAGTTGATCATATGTTGGTTTATAGGGTGTTGGTGTTAATATTTTACCACTTTCGATCTTTTCAAAGTTGGTCCGAAAGGAGCATGAGTTAATGAAAACAAATATGGGACTTAGTGATTTTTCTAGAGAGTTAGCTGAGGTTAAATGTGTAATGTCCATAGAGTTTACTATTGACGGTAAAACTATACCTACTGTTTTTTTTTGTCGTCAATCTTAAAGGTAGGTGTGATGTTTTACTAGGCCACAATTCGATTCATGTGAATTGTTGTATCCTTCTACTTTACATCAGTGTTTGATATAGTGGGTAGATGAGAACACGGAGGTAATTGAGGCGAACAATTTAGCTTGCATCACTTTGACAGACACCCTGGTTAATTAGAAACATAGCGATATGCGGTGCTTGACACGCATAGATTTGTTGGACTATGATTATGTAAGTATCAGTAAGGATGGTTTTATAACGATACAGGATCAGCTAGCTAGTGTAGCGCGGCTTAATAATTTATCTTTGTAACTGATATTGAGTGTTTGCAAAAAATACTACAGGCAAAAATGTTATGCATGATACTATTGAGGAATTCTATGATATGGAAAAGCTTGGTCAGGGGTTCTCATCGGCAAATCCACTTCAGGAGGTTGATGTCGGGGATCTTGACCTACGTTTTTTCACTACTACAGAAAGCACCATAGGTGCCGGTTGGGAACCGGCTATAGGTGCCGGTTTTCCAACCGGCACCTATTGGTCGGCACCAATGTGACAACCGGCACCTATGTAGAAAATAGAACCGGCACCTTTATCTTTGCTTGAGCCAAAAATAAAGAGAGCCGGTTCGAATCGAGCCGAACTCATCACCCCTGCCGTCGTCGCCGCATGGGTGCGCCACCGCCGCCGCCGCCGCTGAGGTGTGCCACCTCCCCTCCCACCAGATCTGGCGGAGGGGAGGGTGCGGGCGCCATCGGCGCCATTGCCGGAGGCCGCCGCGGCCTCCCATCCCGCCGCCTCCCTCTCCGTGCCGAGGGGGCCGCACTTGCCATCAAGGGCCACGCCGCGCACCTCAACTTCCCGAGTCTCGCCCACACGCTCCCCCGCCCGGAGGAGGAGGGGAGGGTGCGGCGGAGGAGGCGAGGGGGAGGGGGAGGAGAGGGCACGGCGGACGGGAGGAGGGGAGGGCGAGGGGGAGGGGAGGGGAGGGCACGACGGAGGAGGAGGCAAGGTGGAGGGGAGGAGAGGGCGCGGCAGAAGAGGAGGGGAGGGGAGGGCGCGGCGGACGGAGGAGGGGAGGGGGAGGGGGAGGGAGAGGGGAGGGGAGGGCGCGGCGGAGGAGGAGGCAAGGGGGAGGGGGAGGAGTGGGCACGGCAGAGGAGGAGGGGAGGGTGCGGCGGAGGAGGCGAGGGGGAGGGGGAGGGGAGGGCGCGGCGGAGGAGAGGGGAGGGCGCGGCCGGATGGATGGATAAGGATCGGATCGATGGGGAGGGAGGGGAATGCACGCGATATAGGCAGCTGGCCGGCTCGGCTCGGCTATGTCGGCTCGGTTTAGTATAGGTGCCGGTTTTTTAAAAGAACCGGTACCTATAATATATTATAGGTGCCGGTTTTTTTTTAACCGGCACCTATAATATAGTATAGGTGTCGGTTCTTTTAAAAAACCGGTACCTCTAGTATTGGTACCGGTTTTAAATAATGAACCGGCACCTATACTCTTTAAAGGTGCCGGTTGTTTATTTTTTCACCGTACGAAGGTGGGAAAATGCCTATAGGTGCCAGTTTTAAATGAACCGGCACCTATAAGACCGGTCCCTATAAGGGTTTTTGTAGCAGTGTTCAACACTAACATGGCAACCGATCAGAAAGATAGGGTATGTAAGTTAGTTGGATAATTTGTTGATTACTTTGCTAAGTACCAGATATTTGTGATGAGGACATCACTCCTTTAGATAAAAACAATACTCCTCAAGTTGCTATGCAAGATCCAATCACTTGAGCTCGCGCCCGACAATTGAATTTACAGATGAGCTCGTCTCTAAGTACTTCTTTATGTGATTTTGAGAATAGATTGCCACCTAATGATTTAATTATGACTAAGAACTACGGAGAGGAACATGGAACATTTGAATAGAGGCTAGGAGATGGACAAGGTCATCCTGGACGTTCAAGCCAAGATGGAGGCCCAATTCATATCAAGTTCGAGTCCACATCAGGATCCAAGAGCAGTTCGTATTAAAATCATCACCCACACTGTATTCGGACTCCGATTTCGACGTTCTATATATCTATGGAAAGCTAACGAGACCACCTTTCAAATAGATCTGGTCTCACGTCAAAATTCATTCCAAGTCAACATGAATCGACAAAATAAGAAAGTGTCCAGAATCTATCTGGGTGTGCGTCAACGTATTTGGGCCGTTGGGCTATGTATCGTGTCAGAGTCCAATTGAAACACGTCCATGGGTCCAAGTTTGACCCTGGAACCTATATATGCAATAGCCGTCGTTGAGTTAGCATTGGGTTTTGCTTAGATTATTTTTTTCATTGCAGTTTCGCCGCTAGATCGGTTTGTGGAACCTCAACTTTGAGTTTTTGATTAATCATTTATCTGTAATTGATTTGCTGTCTTTCTTATTCTTGCTTGTGTTCTTCGGTTTGCACGTAGTGATTAGCCTTCTCGGCGAGGTCAATCGGGTTTTGGCACAGTTGATAACCAGAGGAGACATGGTGCTGCGATTGCTAGGTTTGGATCATGTTGATCTTAAGCCGGATCGTGTATGTCAGGTTTTCGTCAAATCGATAGTTACTTCACCTGATAGAAGATTGGGCACCATGTTGTCATCAATTTGAAAACCGAGGTAATATTTAAAAGTGGAGGTAGTATGATCTTAACACATGGCTGCATATAATGAGCCCTCTTTCTCGAAAAAGTATTGTTTTAAAACTCAAATCATAAGTTTGGTAATGGAAGCATGAGTTCAACCTAATTACTAGTGAGGCCATCTACCCTCCCGTTAAATATATTTGATATTGGGAGAACTGAGAGTAGATCTCCCTATATCAATATAACTAATTGGACGGGGTATGTTTATTATGACATAAAGGATAACTTAATTTTATCCGATCGGCACCGTTGATCTAACTTTACCAATACACCTTTAATTGTCAATTGAACTATAAAAATAATTAATTAATATTATTTAGCTCACGGGACTAATGACAAAATACATACTAAGGACAAAGAAACATGAACAGGGGAAGTTCCAGCATTCACGATTTTATAAATTCGGTCTTCAATTTCAATCAAATTCAATCTAAAATTTTTAATAAATATGTATGCCACACAACCTCTTTACTAATTATATGCATGTACTCTTATATCTATGTGTGTGTATGTATAAAATTTAAGAATATTGTTTAGTTTATGTATAAAATTTAAGAATATTGTTTAGTTCAAATTTGAAGTAAAGATAGAAATATACTTAAATAAGAAATATATTATTGGCTAAAATTTGATAATTAAACTTTTATCACAAACAAACATATGCAATCAACAAGGTTATATTAAAGACGTAAAGTTAACTCTTAATCAAAACCGTAATAATGAGTACGAGGTTGACAAGAAGGATATACTCACAAATAAAAACATGGATTAGGTCATATTTATTTTGTATATGAAACTTTTTTAGGGCCATAATTAAAGTAAAGATTAGTGACATACCCATATTTTAGTTTTTTTATAAAATTAGGATATTATTTAAAATAAGAAACTATTAAAACTAGAATGAACTCAGAATAAAAAAACATTCCCTTAATAAATCATGAATAGATTTATTTTTGTTAAATTTTCCATATATTAATACACTCCCTCAAATTTTCTTCAAATTGTTGAATCTCATGATGTAATTTTTATATCACAAACATTATTTTAGGAATTAGCTTAAATGAAAAACGAATAAAATCCCTCATCACTGCTGGGCTGATTTCAGCCCATATCCTTTTCTCCTCTCTCCCTAGACTGGTGGAGGGGCAAATGAAAATGGGCTAAAATTGCCCAAGACTAGAGCCCAATAGGTGGGCTGATTTTAGCCAGTTTCCTACGCCCCACACCTCAAATGGCCTGAAATCAGCCTAATACTGATTAAGGGATTTTCTTTGCTTTTATGTTTAAAATAATTGCTGAAATAATTATTATATTATTGAAAATAACAATGTAGCTCTGAAAATTTCACGAAAATTCCATTGAGTGTTTTAATTAATGGAGAATTTTAGAAAATTAACTCGCACCATGATTTATTAAGAAATTTTATTTCCTTGTTTATTTCATTAGTTTAATTGATTTGTATATTATTGTAAATTTAAGAAAAATAAGTATGTTTAAGTGATTACAAAATCAATAAAGTTCAAACACTTACTTTGATTTTTTTTAAAAAAATACACTTATGACGAACCATCATTGTCATGAACTTATGATGTTTGTCGGTTGACCTCTTATGACAAACTAACTTTTGTTTATGACAATTTGTCCTTAGTTTCTGTGATGAACACCTTATTTTCGTTACTAGGCTACACCGCCCTCTACCGAACGTCATAAATGAAATGGCATAATGACGATTAGCTCTGATGTCACGAGAAATTCGTCACAGAAGGTCACTTGTGCTGTAGTGCTTTGAGAGGTTTAATAAAGATACTCTTCTCTAATTAACTATTGGCTTGTTCTTCTCAGTTTCTAATTCATGAGATCTCTCATCACATTGGTTGGGTTACCACTATAGTATAACTCACCTCCTTCGATGCAGTATCAATCGCATTTTTTGATAGTCTCTTACTAAAGGGATCTGCCTGATTTCTAGCTGTTTTGATGGGAAAAATATCCTATACACACAGGTCTTCTCGTGTACACACTGTACACACTAACTAACAAATTTCATCAAAAAATTCAAGAAAAATTGTACATATACTTTTAGTAGTACTATATGTATGTGTGAAGTCTCATCTTAAAATTCATTATATATAGGGAGCAACAAAAAAGACAAAATTCTAACATATTTATACTCTCAAAACTGTCAGAATTTTTATCTTTTTTGTTACGGCTAAAATATAATGAATTTCAAGATGAGACTTCACACATAGATGTAATACTAATAAAAGTATACGTACAATTGTTTTTGAATTTTTTGGTAAAATTTGTTAGTTGGTGTGCATGGTGTGTACACGATAAGACCTGTGTGCATAGGATATGTTCCCATTTTGATGTAATCCAATGTAATAACTTTGTAGTTTCTTAATTTGTTGATGGACTTCAATCATCTTTTCACATGTCTAAACGATTTTATATTATCCTTACCTTGGCCATGATAGTTTGATTGTCAATGCTCAATCGGATGCGAATTGTTTCGTTTTGTGCCGCTCTATCCATTCGACCAGGCCACACGTTCAACATCCATCTACAGACACCACATGGCAAACACGTCACCAAGAACCACCACTATTGGTGCCACTCATCACCATCGCCACTACATCAGGGATGTTGATTGGTCCACTGACTCGCACACGTGCGTCACGATGTGGAGAATGAAATGGGCGGCTTTGTCTCGTGTTAGGCAGCGGCAGCGGCGACTGTGGTGCTGCTGCCACGACGTTGGTGATGGACCTGGTCTGCTCCATGACATGGCTCAGGACTCTCGTCATGATGCATGTGGCGCTGAGAGGGGATGAGTGGTCCTACTGAATCATTCGTTGTGGCATTGGCGCCCGTCTCCATCAATCGGTGCCCTCGCCGCCTATACCTCCCCCACCGTGGCCACCATGTGCAGAGCAGTCCTCCCCTTGGAACTGCAGCGTGTAGTAGCACCTAGTGCTTGGTGCTGTCCAGCACCACCTCCTCAAGCTCCATGAATGGCAAGAGGTGCGGTTGCTGGCGCAAGATGAGGTGCACAGTCCTTGCCATCCGCGGCATCCCACTATTACAGATAAGATTTTTCTGGACGGGAGGGCCGATAGATAATGCATTATTGCATGCGGTTGCTTAAGCGGACTGCATGCGATGATGGGCCATATATCACCACCAAGCCCCGAGCTGTGCGCATTTGAACCTGAAGTTTCTCTCTCCTAAAATAAAGAACTAATAGGAGGGAAGGTTTTCAACTTGAAATCTTTGCTTCAACTTGATATAAAAGGTAAAGTACTTGCTCTCCTCCTTCATTTGCCTCTTTTTATTTCAAATTTTGTCGGTTAAATGCGGAGAAATTTGCACTTTTTATGGGATGACATTTTTTAGTTTTTTTTCAAAATATAGCTCAAAATAGAAAGTTTTGATTAGCAAAATGTTATGTTAATCACTAGTACATATTTCTTGAATGCAATGTTACATTAATTTTGAAGAGATTCATTATTTTAATGTTTTGTGGAACACATAATCTGTGCTATAAATTTTGTTGCACTGCGATTTTTTTATAGATGGATCGGGCATGGATGTACGACATTTGCAGAACTCATCCGGCGTTCATTAAGGAAGCATCCAAATTTGTTGACCAAGCAAAGGCATATGCTTTGAGGGAGAATATCAGGACAATGTTTTGTCCATGCTCTGATTGAAAGAACCAGAAATTATTGAGAGATCCCAAAGAGATATTGGGGCACATAGTTGAGCGTGGATTCACGAAGGATTACAAGGTTTGGACCTATCACGGGGAAATCGCCACTCATAAAGATAATGGTAATATGGAAGGTGAAGAGTGTAATTTAAATATGAATGCGGCCGAGAATTTTGTAATTGAGGATATGTCTCGTGAAAGGATGGGCGATTATGGTTGCACATCTTGTGTTGAGTTGGAGGCCGATTTCGATCTGGAGGATATGTTGCGGCACACTGAGCTAGAGATCCTTTTGAGTAGAGGCCGTGGGTTAGAGAATTGGAAGGCACTAGAGAAGTCAATGAAGAGTTTTCTTTATGACGAATCGAAGGGATGTGATAAGGATTTCACAGTGTTGCGTTCGGTGTTTGAACTCCTCAGATTGAAGGCTAAACACGGATGATCTGATACTAGCTTCAACGAGTTGATGAGTCTATTGAGAAATATGCTTCCTAAGTCTAACTTGTTGCCATCCAACACGTATCAAGCGAAGAAACTGATATGTCCATTATCTCTAGGTGTTGAAAAGATTCATGCATATGTAAATCACTGTATATTATACCGCAAGGAATACACTGACTTGGATAGGTGTCCAACTTGTGGGACAAATCGGTACAAAACGGGTAATGGGGCCTCCGATGGTGAGGTTGTCGACATAGATTCAACGGTGAAATCAAAAAGAAAGATTCCAGACAAGGTGATGTGGCATCTACCAATAGAAGATCGCATGAAGCGCCTCTTCTCAAACCCTAATGATGCTGAATTGATGAGGTGGCAGCAAGAGAACCGTAAGACAAATGGTATGATTCGACACTCCGCCGATGCTCGGCAATGGAAAACCTTTGATTCAAAACATCCAGAATTTGCAAAGGATCCGAGAAATGTGAGATTTGCACTGAGCACGAATGGAATGAACCCATTTGGTGACCTAAGCAGCTCACACAGCACATGGCCAATTCTGTTCACCATGTACAACCTCCCTACATGGATTTGTCAGAAACGAAAGTACATTCTCTTGACTATCCTGATACAAGGGCCAAAACAACCTGGCATCGACATAGATGTTTTTCTTGAACCTAGAGAGATATTAGGACGTTTAACTGAAATAGCTACATCTTCACTTAACCTAGAGAGATAAAGATACTCTTCTCTAATTGACTATTGGCTTGTTCTTCTCAGGTTCTAATTCATGAGATCTCTCATCACATTGGTTGGGTTACCACCATAGTATAACTCACCTCCTTCGATGCAGTATCAATCGCATTTTTTGATAGTCTCTTATTAAAGGGATTTGCCTGATTTCTAGCTGTTTTGATGTAATCCAATGTTATAACTTCATAGTTTCTTAATTTGCTGATGGACTTCAATTGTCTTTTCACACATCCAAATGATTTTATATTATCCTTACCTTGGCCATGACAGTTTGATTGTCAATGCTCAATCGAATGCGAATTGTTTCCTTTCGTGCCACTCCGTCCATTCGACCAGGCCACACGTTCAACATCCATCTACAGACACCACATGGCAACACGTCACCAAGAACCACCAACGTTGGTGACACTCGGCACCATCTCCACTACATCAGGGATGCCAATTGGTCCACTGACTCACACATGTGCGTCACGATGTGGAGAATGAAATGGGCGGCTTCATCTTGTGTTAGGCAGCCGCCGCGACGACTGTGGTGTTACCGCCACGACGTTGGTGATGGACTTGGTTTGCTCTATGACATAGCTCAGGACACTCGTCATGACGCATGTGGCGCTGAGAGGGGATGAGTGGTCCTACTGAATCATTCATTATGGCATCGGCGCCCATCTCCATTGATCGATGCCCTCGCCGCCTATACCTCCCCCACCAAGGCCACCATGTGCAGAGTAGTCCTCCCCTTGGAACTGTGGCGTGCAGTAGCACCTATTGCTTGGTGCTGTCCAGCACCACCTCCTCAAGCTCCATGAACGGCAGGAGGTGCGGCTGCTAGCGCAAGATGAGGTGCACAGTCCTGCCATCCGCGGCATCTGGTGCCATGTGGAGTAGAAGTGCATGGCGCAGACAGAGGAGAGCATGAGGAAGTGGTCGCTTGTGGGAGTGTGGGAGACGGGAGAGCATGCTGCTACTGGAGGAGCATGACGCGAAGGGATGTGGAGGAAAGTGGCTGCACAGCCCCGTGCGGGAGACTGACAAAGAACTTGAGAGAGAAGGAGGTCTGGACCTTGAACTACTTGAAGGCAATAGAATGGGATTGGTGTACATGGAGACGAAGGTCAGCACATCACTTAGTGTTGGGCTTGAAGACGACGACGACAACCTCATCCTCCAAACTCCAGGAGCTGCTGTAGGAATAGTCATAGGTGTTGGTTGGGAACTAGCCATAGGTGTCAATTTTTCAGCCGGTACCAATTTATTGGCACCTATGCTCGAGATTATAGGTGTCAGTTTTAGAATCAATATCTATAAAAATTATAGGTGCCGGTTCTTAACTAACACCCGATGCATCGAGGTGCTCCCGGTTGCCCCAAATCCAAATCTCACAACTCACAATTCTCAAATCCCCAAATCAAACAAGAAGGATTTCTGTACGAGCAACAATTAATGTAAAATAAATAATCCCTAGCCGTCCAGCCAACCGTCGCCTTGCCTTGCTCCTTCATTCCCTCCCCTTTCGCCGCATGCGACGCCGCACTCGCCCTCTGTAGGTTTCTCGCCAGCGACAAGGTCATGACGGGCCCGGTAGCTACAGGTGAAGACGACAACGAGGCCGAGGAGATGGCGGAGGCAGGTGGGAGGAGGCGCGGTTGAAGAAGATTTGGTGGCCCCCCACCTCCACGCTGGCCAGATTCGGCGGCCTCTAACCTCCACGCCGGCCAGATCCAGTGGCCCCCACCTCCATGCCAGCCAGATCTGGCGGCCCCCACCTTCACGCAGGTGGATCCGCCGGCGGCCACCGAGGAGAAGTGGAGGAGAGAGGAGAGGAAGGGCCGGTCGTCGCCGTGTCCTCCCACAGCGGCGGTGGCGGTGGCGAGGAGGACGGCGACGAGGAGGAGGTGGGAAGAAGGGGGAAGGAAGAGGGGATGCTACGAGGGAATTGGGAAGGCAGAGGAGAGGGGCGGCGGACAGAGACTACACGCGCGAGAGAGAGAGTGCGAGCGAGAGAGAGAGGAGGCGGACTGAGAGAAGGAGAAGGAGTAGGCGGCGGATAAGGATAGGGGTGACGAGAGCGACCGGGTGGGTGGATAGGGGCGCTCGGCTCGCGGATAAGAATAGGCTCGGCTCAGTTTTGTATGGGAGTTAGTTTTTTAAAAACCAACACCTATAATATATTATTGGTGTTGATGTTTTAATTAACCGATACCTATAATATAGTATAGGTGCCAGTTCTTTTAAAAAACCGATACATATAGTATTAGTACCTTTTTTTCTCTAGAACCGACACATATAATGCTCAAAGGTGTCGGTTCTATATTTTTTCATCACACAGAGGTGGGAAAAGGTTTATAAGTGCCAGTTTTAAATGAATTGGCAACTATGAGCCGATATCTACGAGGGTTTTATAATAAAGTGTGGGACGACAGTGGTAGCAGATGGACGATGACAGATGACCCTATAAACTAGATGGAATGGTACAGAACAAAACAATTCACATCTTTAGTGGCAAATTTTGAAAGACCCACAAATTAGATGGTAAATTCTAGAAGGCTTATGAATTACTATCTCCGTCCGTTTCAAGTCCCATCCTAGGTAGCAATATTTTAGGACGAAGAAAGTAGACAACTAATTTTAAAAACCTGCGATTTGTATGGTATGTAATAAAATTCCTCGTATGGATGCAGCATATGCAAGAATCCTAAGTAGTGTTTTCATGTCAGACAGGACTACCTTCTTCCCAAACTCTCTTGTTTTGTCTTTGGCTAGCCCTATAGTACGTTTTGTCTTTGGCTAGCACTAGTATATAAATGGGTTCGTAACTAGCCCCGAGTGAGCAGCGATAGCCCTTCAGAATATTATTTAGAGCTTTTTTGGTGCCTGTAAAACAAAAATTCAGAACACTGCCGGTTTTGCGGCTTTTGCCCATACTAGTGCCAATTTTCCAACTGACAGTGATACTTTGTGATACCCAGCCCATTTCTGTACTGGTGTGGGCTCACCTCGGATTATATTCTTTGTGTTGTTCTGATAATTACTTTTTTTGGCTAAAAGATATATGGATAATGAAAACCAAGGAATGTAACACCGCTTCTATATCAAAGTGATTTGGCATAACATCCGAAATCTTAAAATGTATACTATTTTTCATACAAGTCTTGGAGGTTGCACACTGGGATACCATTGTATGTGAGAGCTACATCTCTTTTGTATTATTTAGAAATTCTTTTCTATCTCATAATTACAAGGTAAAGACAATATATTTCCCTAGAATAGGGTTGCCCTTTTATTGGCCTAACTAAACTTGATCTTTGTGATTGATATCGTTCCATCTATATCTTGGCGAAATCATACTGTTTTTGCACCAAGCTTATTTGTCTTGAGTCTTGTATTTAACACAAGGCAAAGGACTTCAGTTGAAACACTCTCTACATCTTGCCAACCACTGGATCAAGGATTGATATCCACTTGTTGTATTCCAGTGGGGAACCAGAGTCACTAATAAGGGGGATGCCATTCACAAAGAAGTATGGTGTTCCCGTAACACCTCGTGCGCAACCATACTAATAAGAAGATAAAAAGGAAAAGGTACATAATTAAACCAGGATTAATAATATATATGTATAGTCTGATTGAATGAAAATAGTTTTCTCTGGGAGGACATGGATTCTAACCTTGAAAGAAATTCGTGTGGCTTGATCTGATTGTGAATCATTGAAACCTGCTTTGTATGCTGCCAAATTGGCTTCCCCAATGACGGGGGCAACAAGGTTTTTAGCTACCTCTGCCTCCACTGTAGCTCTTGTTTTCCCATACGTTGGCTGGTTGTAATAACCCTCCTGATCAATAATAATCTAACGTTAATTGGAAGTAGGGACTACCCTAATAGAAAAAACTATGAGGAAACCAAAATTCTATTTTGATATAACTGACTGAATGTAAAAATTACAAAAGGACCAATACAAACATATTTCTTTTACAACTGGTCTGTCTGATCATTTGGCGATTTTTCTACGTAATAAACTAATTAGACATTCCAAGAAAATTCTGCTGTTAACAAGCTCTAATAACTATGATAACCGTCATGGAAATGTTACTTCTCCTATAGTTTTAAGATAATAGTGACCAAAATTACTATCTTGTGTAAGTTGAATTGGGGGCTTGATAGGAAATTAAATATCGGCCGGGACTGTAACCAAGCTATCGAGCCTGGTATTGATCTATTCTCCACATAAATATTTATGTTACCTTACCTATTTTACTGTCTCAACTTAACTATTTTACCTATTTTACTGTCTCAACTTAACTATTTTAATGTCTTTCTTCTTGGCATTTAATTGTTCAATCTCTCGTCATTATAGCTTGTTTAATCCGTAATGACGGTCGAAACGATGAATGGAGAGGACATAACCTGGTATTTGAAGAATCTCTCGAGCAGGGGATACACAAACGATGGATTTATCTTGTTCACGGCATGAATTGACCGGCAGGCAATGAAGGCATTGCTGTGATAACTGCACATTGCAAAGAGCAAAACGAACCAGAAAATAATTTCGAAATAATGATTTGTGATGAATTTACGATGGCAATGTGTATTTGCAGTGATTTGATACATCACAGATACTTGAGCATGCTATTCTACGCAACGATTAGCTATTATTCAAGCTGAAAATACATACAAATGGTAGCAGACATGCCCTAAATAGCTATTGTCAAATAACACAGCGCGGCAAGGGTGGTGTAAAATAAAAATATTGATTAAACTTGATGCAAAGTAAAACGAGGGAAAAAAATGCCTGGTGCAGGGTGCACTAAACGTTTTTTCTTTGTCGTAAAAGATGAAAATTGGAATTTCATTTAGAATTATTATCATGTCTAGATATAGTGGTCCACATTCCTTGAATAATATAATAGCGTACCACTTTAGTAAATTGTACTTCTATGAGTTCAAAATTGAATATAAGTGTAGAACAAAGCCTAGTTTTATGGGTGCAGCTAATTGGCGCTTACACGCCGCGACGCGACCCGCTCCCCACGCTGGATACGGCTCCCGAGCCTTACATGCCAGTAATCTCTAGAGATTAGCACTAATTCCTTTTGTTTAGCACTAATTAATTTTTTTAGATAGAATGATAAATAAATAGTTGAGCTGAAAATTTTAAATATGAATTGGAAGGTTTGAAAGTTAAGTTGAATGTTTTAAAAATATGAGATGAAAGTTTCAGATTTAGAGTTGAAAGTTTCAAAATTGAGTTAAAAATATTTTCAAATCTTGAGTTAGAAAGTTTTTAAATTTAAGTTGAGAGTTTTTAAATCTTGGCTTGAAAGTTTTTAAATTTAAGTTAAAAGTTTTCAAATCTTGCGTTGAAAGTTTTGAATTGAGTTGAAAGTTTTTGAATCTTGCGTTGAAAGTTTTTGAATCTTGAGTCAACAGTTTTTGAATTTGAGTTAAAAGTTCTCAAATTTAAGTTGAAAATTTTTAAATCTTGCGTTGAAATTTTTGAATTAAGTCAAAAGTTTTTGAATCTTGAGTCGAAAGTTTTCAAATTTGAGTTAAAAGTTTTTAAAGTTGAGGAGAAAATTTTTAAATTTTGGAAATGTTTTTTTATAAATTAGTAGAAAGTTTCAACCTTTTGAATTTTTAGTAAAAAAATTAACACTCATCTATGAAATGAAAAAAAGACCCATAGATGAATTACTATAATTAACCACAATTAAGAAGTGTATGATTATCAAAAGCTAATTACGCTAATCATACACTCCGTATTTTCTATTTCGAGTTTTCGATTTTAGGTGGACCCTACAAGCAGCGCGTGTGCACGTGCGGGGATTCGGTGAAAAATAAAGTCAAAACGCGTGGATCCGGAACGCGCGTGATTTTGTTTGCTCGCACACGTACGCGCGATAAAGCAAAACCATAATTTTATGGGTGGACAGTTTACATCATTACATGTTACTTGACGGGATATTTCCATATAAAATTTTGTTTTATCTAAGTTAAAAATGAAACCGAACTGTGGCTTCATAAGTTTGCAGTGGAATGATTCTTCGTGACATATATATTAGTATATAATACATTCCTTACAAAAGATTAAAGGCACTTTGTGTTACGAAAAAGCAGAACCAATTCTTTATCTGTTTCTTTTGCCAAAAATATTAGGTTTTTTAGAGGAGCCAATATAATTTGTTGAGTGCGGTGTGCAAATAGAAATGAAATGGGCCGAGCGAATTGACTAATAACAAGTCCAAAGCACTTCTTGTTTTGTTGCTTTTATTTCTTCCTCATCCACAAGGCAACTTTTTGGTTGGCTATCGTTCTTGAATTCTAAGATTTATTTTCGTCTATTTTACTTTGAGTTGAGTTTATAATTGTTAGAATTGTGCAATCTCCTATTACAAAGATTGGTAACTGACATAAAGCAATTTGATTGTAATTAGTCTATGCATGTTGATAAAAAAATTGATTGAGCGCTGTAACTTAAAAAAGATAAGATGGGGGAATTTCACATTAAAAATACACAAGGTCTGTAAAAAAAAACTGCCATCTACAAGGCGACGAAAATTTTTTGCTAACTTTGCTTTTGCCTTATATATTAGGACATTTGTTCCCAACGGTATCTGTTTTTATCAATGACGGAAATTAATCCACAATAATTGCCATTTACATGGCGGTCACAAAACAATATATTTTGCTAGTTTCACAAGTTTATGTTTTATATATGATTTTTCCAATGGTGTTACTTGTTCTTGTGAATCATGAAAATATTTATCCGGCAACTTCTCTGGCTGTATCTCAGACATTTGAAAAAGGAAAGGAAATACTCACTAGTACAGAAACGTCTATAGGTGCTGGTTGGGAACTGGCTATAGGTGCCGGATTCCCAGTCGGCACCTATTACTCGGCACCTTTGCCTCAATCTTATTGGTGCCGGTTTTAGAACCGGCACCTATAATATTAAAAAAATAAAAAAAAAGATGGCCCCTACACTGCCGTCGGCCTTCTCCACCGCCGCCACCACCACCTCGCTCGGCCTCCACGCCGCCACTTGGACGTGCTTGTCTCCACACCGTCAGCTGCCACCCAACGCCGCGCCGGAAGAGGAGGAGAAGGGAAGGGGGGAGGTCCCCTGGAATGAGGAGGCCGGCGAGATCCAGACCCCCTCCACCACCACCACCGTCGCCGCCACCTCGCCGCGCCGGCCTCCACCTCACCCGCGCTGCCGCGAGGAGAGGAAGGCGAGAGGGGGACGAGCCTCCTCCAGCCGCCCGCGTCGGCCAGCCTTCTCCACCGCCGTCGCCGCCACCTCGCCGCGCCGGCCTCCACCTCACCCGCGCCGCCGCGAGGAGAGGAAGGCGAGAGGGGGAAGAGCCTCCTCCAGCCGCCCGCGTCGGCCTCGCCTGCGCCGGCCTCGCCCGTGTCGGCCTCGCCCGCGTCGGCCGGCCTTCTCCACCGCCGCGCCGCCCTGGAGGAGGAGAGAAGGGGGGAGGGCCCCGGGCAGGGAGAGGGCCGCCGCCCATCTTCTCCGCTTCGAGAGAGAGACGACGAGAGAGAGATGGATGGATGGATAAGGGAGAGGACGAGTGAGAGAGAGAGACGACGAGAGAGAGATGGATGGATGGATAAGGGAGAGGATGGATGGATAAGGCCGGCCGGTTTTTTAAATAGGTGCCGGTTTTTATAAAAAACCGGTACCTATACTAACTTTATAGGTGCCGGTTCTGCTAAAAAACAGGCACCTATACTATAGGTGCCGGTTTTTCTCTAGAACCGACACCTATATTTATATTATAGGTGTCGGTTCTATTGAAAAACCGGCACCTATAGTATAGGTGTCGGTTCTATATTTTTTTATCCTGCAGAGAGGTGGGAAAAAGCTCATAGGTGCTGGTTTTAAATGAACCGGCACCTATAAGGTCGGTCCCTATGAGGGTTTTTGTAGTAGTGACTAATAGCCCCGTTTGATTAGGATAATATACTCAGGTAATGTTGTTGTCACTACAGCTCAGCTCATTGTAAAAGTTCAGTTGCAGATTGTTATCACTCACTGCTATGGAGTTCTTAATTTTCAAACGAAACAATAAGTGGTGTTTGAATGTTGACGTGTCTCCATCTGGCCAGTTTCAAAAAGGAGAAGCTTTCTTGACAATGAAACCAGCAAGACTGACTGAGTTTTTGGGATGTCCTTAATACACGGATAACCACAACTTGGTCAAGTCTCGGATGACACCGCCATGCACAGAGTCTTCTTCCACTCGCTTCACTCCTCCCAAGTGTCAGCTAAATTTCACAAAGTTACAACGCGATTTTGAAAACATAGATTTAACTCCATAGTTCAGTTAAGTCTTAAAATTTACAACTCTAGCATACATTGATGCTTCAAAACGGGATGCTAGTAATTAGTATCGGGATAAAAGGTAGAGTTTTTTTCTATCAAATTTTAAAAATTACATATTGTTATAAAACATTTGTAATATGTTGTATAAATTGAATCCTAAAACATTAATTTTGATAAATTTAATTGACATTTTGTAAACTTGAGTGAACTTATCCACATTATTTTCAATCCATATTATTTTAAACAATACTTCCGTAGGATCACAGTGACCAGGATACTACATGTGTATGATCCGATAGGATCGTAGGAAACTAGACAGTAAAATTGAATACTGTGAAAATTAGTATATTAGGTATGATTGGTATCGTTTTGGCTGCTCGATAGGATCATATGCACTATCTGATACTATGTATCGGGAATTCAGGATACTAACAACCTATGTTGTTAGAGACTAAGATGTTTATCAATACTAAACATTATTAGCACTAATTTGAGATTTTGTCCCACAAGAATTTTGCATGTAGTGAACATGCATGGACTTAAATGGTTAATTAATCTGAACAGATGAACTGATGAAGTAATCAACTCACCTAATAACGTCGATTACCCCATGAAGAAGTAATTAACTCCCTATAGTGCTATCAATGTAACATATATATACTCACGGTAGGGGGAAGAGGTGCACGACGACGGTCACCCGCGAGGCGTAGTGCTCGACGGCCTTCTTCAGCTCCGGCCAAGCGTCGCGGCTGTCCGGGCAGACGGGGTCGAAGTACGCCTCCACCACCACCGTCTCCCCCAGCGCCGGCGCCTTCCCACCGTACACGAACCCGTCCGTCCTCGCCGGGACGGGCACCTGCGCCGCGCCAGGGCGGCAGCCCCAGGCGCAGCAGCCGATCACCAGCAGCAGCAGCAGCGACGTCACACGGTGTCTGGCCTCCATGGTCAGCAGCCGATCGCTCGCGCTTTGGTTTCTTCAACGAGCTAGCACTTCGAATGTGCATAAGCATGTAGATTACAATAAGCAGATGAGGATGATATATAATGGTGTATGTGCAGCTTGTTAGCTGAGATGCCTGATGAGTGCCTGGGACAATTCGCCGAAAGTGAGGTGGGTGCTGATGGCTACCTCCCAACGACTTCATGGGTATTTCGGCGGCAAAGTGCAGGATGCTGTTGTGGTGGTGATCACCGCAGGTAGCCAGGTGAGTACGTGTTGATGACATCACATGGAAGTTCGAGATGACGAAGTCGTCGTCGTCGTCTAGCAGTGGGAAAAACAGCGTCGGTTTCTTTTTCCGCCGGGCCGGCGAACAAATTTGCCGCCCAAATTTTTATTAAGAAGAGGGAAAACGGTACAAAGGAGGAACGACAACACTGTTTGTTTGCCATTCAGCACCTTCAAAGAAGCCAAGAGACTGACTAACCAGGATATAACAACGGCATCGAAATGGCGACGAGGTTCCACGGTAAACAGTGTAACGCCAGCCTGTTCCTAGGCTTTCCTAGTGAATGGAAGGGGGCAATAAAAAAATACTAGGTGGTTGGAAAAGTTTTTTTTTGCTATAATATATTTCCTCCTATATTGTTAGTGGGTTCATCAAACAATAAGCAACCCTCGACAGAGGCATACTAGTTTCTTGAAGAAAAATGCTATACACGATCTAAAAGTATTAAGAGGAGACCGCTCCCGTGTCACTCGTCTCGGGCAGCCCGAGAGGCGAAAGCCCTAGGCCCTCGAGCCCCCACCGCCGGCCACCTCGCCGCCAGCGGCACCGCTCCCCTCTTCCGCCGCCAGCGCCCCCATCCTCCTCTACCTCCTTTCCACACTCCTCTCCTTCTCCTAGCCTCCCTCCTCTCTCTCATTCCTCTGTCCACCTTCAGATCTGGAGTCTGCTTGGGGATTCCTTGTTCTTTTTTTGGATCTAGGTACCCAAGCGGGTGCAGCGCCACTTCTCTAGTTCTGCAGGTGGGATCAGGGGAGGCTGCTGCGAGGTGCTTCCGGCATTTCTTGCAAGCGGCTATTGCGGCCATCTTTCCCCACTCGAGGGTTACGCCTGGATCTGTCGGGTGGGGGACATACATCTGCAGTGTAGGTTGGCAGCCGGTTGCGGGTGTTGTCGGTTGCGTAGGCTGGTGGCGGCGGGACCTGTCGGGCCAATTGGCCGCCGTCGACCTGGGACCAGTTCCACCGCGCCTAGCTGTTGGGTTGCGCGGGGTGTGCTAGCTGGTAGCGAGGATGGTTTCTTAGGGTGTTGGGCGAAAGCTCTGTCCGACTCATAGCCGAACTAGCGGCAATGAACGTCCTCGGACATCATGCCCCTCCCTGGAAGCGCTGTCGTACCATCCATGTTTCCTCCTTGCTGGGTAAAAACCTATTCCAGTCTCCTGTATATGTGATGGCGGCGTCCTTTTCGACGTCGTCACCTTCTTGAAGGCATCGTTTTTGGAGTTCCCCTGCAACTAGTCACCTTACCTCTCCATCCTTCTCCCCCATTCCGTCCCTTCCTTCCTTGGCCATCCCTTTCTTCCATTGTGCAAGGGTCTCTAGCCATCCCCGTCGTTGCCGGCCACCACATTGCCGTCATCGCCGGCATCTATGTTCCTGCTCAGATCCATGCTTGAGGTGCCTCTCGCCGCGTCGGCCTCTTTGGCAACATAATCCGCAGCGCCCCTCCGTCTCCTTCTTGGTTCTTGTTGACTTTGTGCCTTTGCGGACGTGCCCATGGTTGGAGTTAAGCCTTGCAACGACCAATTTGTCCTAATCTGTCATCCAGGAGTTTGTTGGTGCTGACTCCCTCCCTTGAATCCCCTCAATATTGACATGCTCCTTGTTTGATGGTTTGGGTCTATTTCTGGTTGATTGGCTGAAGCCTATGCTTCTCCATCGGCTGCGATGGCCTTGGATCTTTGCAACTCTCTGCCAGTGCTATTGATGTTCCTCCTGCCTGTGAGATCTCCACCTTTTCGTTTTCTCTTCTATCTAGTTCCCTGCTCCTCTATACCCTTTTTGCCTGGTTGTCCTTGGCCATATTGTTTATCAGCCCTTCCTCCTTAGGGGCTTCCTTCCCCCGAAGGGCATTGGAGGCTGTTGAACTAGCTAGCACTTTGTTAAATCCGGATTGAATACAGCTTGATGCGGACGGCCCATGGCCATAATCTTCAGTGGCCCTCCCTCCTTTGGGGCTTCCTTCCCCTAAAGGGCGTTGGCAGGCACTGATGCAAGCAGCAACATGATTAAGTCATGCTTTTTGATGGACTGATCCTGATGGTCTTCGACAATCACAACCTTTTGATCGTCGGAAACCTGAGTCGGCATGCGTGTGGCAGAAAAGGCCCTGTGGCTTTATTGTTTTCTAGTGTTTCATGTCTGCGTGTGAAGTGGATGTGGTTGAGATAGGGTCTAGCGTGAGTGATTTCGATCTTGGTCGGGTGATCTTGTAGGTGGAAAATGTCAAAGCTTCTCCTTCAGTCTCTTAATCCTTTTGCATTCTCTTCTCTATATCTCTCAGTGTTTTCTCTCATGTCACCCTCATGTTACCCTGCAGGCTCCTGTGCTTGAAAACTCTCATGTATCTCTCTCTGTAAGAGTAATATATTGAGGTGGGGAAGCTCTCTCCCCCGTGATCAGTCAAAAAAATGCTATATACATGATTAAAATGTCTGATTCTCATATGCGTTTTAAGCATAAGCAAACGTAGATTTAAATTATTCTATAAATAACTCATGACATTAAATATTAAACTAACAAAATCATTTTATACATGTATGATTTAGACCTATGTGTATATAAGATCAAACGAACATGACATAATTGAAGTGTGCCGGTCATTCTAATTTGGAGCGTTCATAGGAGTGGCTACTGCCAGTGGCCTACTGCACAGACAACTCGCGGCAATGTATGATGATGATGTCGCGCCGTAGCCTAGTGTATCAAGGAAGATGGGCTAGCTCGTGATGAACGAACAACGAGCAATCAAGTATAGCTCTTTTCAGAAACCTTATTCACCATCTTCCGGTGTAGGACTAGGAGAACGACTGTTCTAAAGACCTACCTAGGTGGACATAAGGGCAAGTGCAACAGGCAAAAATCATCATACTTGTGAGTAGTGACATCAGATTTTTATATAGCTGGAAGTGAGAAAGTGCTAGGAGAGCAACACGATTGACTAAGAGCAATACTATGGACATCCAAACACAAGCATAGGGTATCGTTCGATTCTCCAACAAGGATGAAGATTAAATGTGCACATAAAACAAAATAAGTCATTAGCACATGATTAATTAAATTTTAATTATTAAAAACTTGAAAAATAGATTAATTTGATTTTTATAGCAACTTCTATGTAGAAAGTTTTCGTACGAAATATACCGTTTAGCAGTTTGAAAAGCGTGTTATCGAAAATCGAGAAAAAATTTGTATCTTATTGGAGTTTAGAACGGGACCTAAATGATGATATGGAGAAGAGAAGAAAGGGGAAAGAAAAATAGCCACATCTCATGTAAGGGCAACTTTTACACAAATTTCAATAAATATGTGAGTGTGTTAAAGATATTAAGGATTGTGTGACAGAGACAATCTATTATACACGTTACGTCTTAATTTATTAATGTATGACATACATAATTAGAGGTGATAGTTATCTCTATTATAAAACTTTGCTCTAATTAGTCAATTAGAGGCTTGGCACGTACGCCTACGCATGGTGTGGCAGTAACAACTCGCTTGATGGCGCATTGCTCAGGAGAGAGAGGATAGGTCCTAATGATATGGAGTGACATGTAAGCACTTTTGCTGCAAATTTTTTGACTGTTCAATTTGCGTTAAGATCGGAAAAAAATTAAGGCGTGCGAACGTAGATGGAGAATCGATCTCGTGACATCACCTTGTCATAGGAAGGTCTCTATACCAACCAACGAAGCAGATACTGTTGCTACTTGCTAGTGAGGTCACAATAAAAACTAGCCACTTTAGTCATGTGTTAGTCATGTGTTGTGCGACTTTGACCCCTATATATATATATATATGAATCATAATATTTACCTAAAACTTAATTATTTTTTTAAAAAATATTAGGACTCGAAAAACAGTTAGTTAGAACCATAGATCCAAACGATCATATTATGTTTTTAACTAAAGGTTCAAATAATCATATAACCTCTAATAGCCCTAAGGCATGCATTTGCACGAACATGAGTGTCCACCGATAAGCATTTTACTTTTGTGTAACGTGTGTGGAGAGAATGATTTGAATTACAAAGGCACTGAAATAACTACACTTTGTTAAATGGAGCGGAAAAGGAGTTTACAAAGCAAACTAAGTGGAATATGCTCTCTCCCTTTGAGTATTGATCCATGGTAATGCCTGTAGGATCAAACAAGACCAAACAAACCTACCAGAGAGAGATAAATGGTAGGAAAAACTAAAAACCAAAAACCAAAACTTTTAGCGAAAATAAAAGTTACCCTCTAACCTGATGAAGTTGCACCGATCAAACCGCCGTGACACCACCGGTCAAATTGCTGCACTGCCGCCGGTCAGACCGCCTCCAAGCTGCCGGTTAGACCGTCGGGAACCAGAGAAAATATGTATCGACGAATTCTTGAAAGTAGATCAACTTTATTGCATTAATATGTGTTTACAAAGTACATTTAAAACACTTCTCCCTCAACTCTCGAACTAGATTGAAGCCTAGAAGTAAACCCTAACTTTTCTCTCCCAAAAAGTCGATATCTTCTAGCCTCAACCCCTCATCTATTTATACCTAAAATCTCCAGCTCAAAGTAGGAGTACAACTCCTAGTAGGAGTAGAACTCTTAGTTCCACTAGGACACAAACCCTCACTTTCCAAATCAAATTATAATTCTCTCAAACTCTCTCAAACGATCCAGTCGCATCATGCATTGGCATGCATACACCACGCATGCATGCATGCAGTAATGCCATGCTACAATACCTCGAGTACTGTAGCAACCATATACTCTTTTTCAATTTTTCTTTATATTTCCTTCGCGAACACCGACGCTTGCATGCACACCTTGTGAAGCCCGTTGCAATGATCTCTCCTACATGATGTCTATCCATCGTTTGTCATCTCGTATCCAACATTGTCACCGGGCATCCTCGATCGTCTGGACCTCAACTCCTTCCTGAGTCTAGTCCCGATTTTACCGTTGACCGAAGTTGACCTTCAGGACTCCTGCACACAATCAGACACAACCGTTTCTGGACACAGATATCACAACCTGACCTACATTAGTCACATGCACTCACACTAACATCCACAAATATTCTCAAACCAATTTATCGAATA
Source organism: Oryza officinalis (assembly GCA_008326285.1). Lineage (NCBI taxonomy): Eukaryota > Viridiplantae > Streptophyta > Magnoliopsida > Poales > Poaceae > Oryza > Oryza officinalis. The sequence goes on along the minus strand of BDMV01000008.1, from coordinate 35,268,233 downwards.
AATCATTTGCGAAGCCAATTGTTCATCACAAAATATTAATCATAGCAATGATTTCACAATCTTCCCCTTGATGAACACATTGGCAACATATCCAAAATACAAATTTGTGTTTTTGAAAAATAAAAACAAAAATCACAAAAATGAAAAAGAAAAACTCTTTCCCTTTTAAAAGAAAGAATTTCTCCCACAATCAAAGCACAAAATTGACTATTTTTAAAATCGAAACAATTCAATCCTCCCCTTTTTCAAGAAGCATGCATTTTGTTTATTTCTCTTCCTCTTTGACAATGATTTCATCAAGAATTTTAAAAGAGAAATAATAACCAATTAAAAATGCCATGATGTCATGATTACCACTTGTAGTAACCAAATTTTTATTTTCTATTTTCTGATTTTTTTTCAAGAGCTTTAAAATGTACCTAAAACAATTCATGATCATGTGTTGCAAGACAAAAGAGATAAATTCATCAAGCTAACAAGCATGCATTAGAGTATAAACATGAATCAAAGATATTATAATTAAGCTCAAATCAGCAATAAAGATTCATGTATTCAAGCAATTTATAATGCAACATATTCACTAGCACATAGGTTGAAAGTAAAAACCCCTACATATATAACTATTGCATTATTACTCTTTCTCAAATTAACTTCTTCTCATAAAAATAATAACCAAGAGAACTTTCAGTATTTATTTGAGCTTTTTGTGCTCACTTTTATATTAAACATTTGATATAAAATCTCTCAATTATTTTGGATACGTCCTTGTCGTCAAGACTGTTTCCAAGAATTCAGTACCCATTATTTTCCTCACCATGAATACGTCCTTGTCGTCAAGACTGTTTTCAAGGATTTGGTATTCATTTTTTTTCTCTCTTAAAAGCAATATGTACATTTGCGGCATTTGAAACAAAGAGCAATTTGAGGAATAATACAGCAGCAAGTATATATATAAGCATTAATCATTCGAACTAAGCACTAGCTTCAACATTGCATTTTTTTAATTCAAGTAAAAGAATTAGTGTCATGCATCATCTCACTAAAAAGCAATAACTAAGGTTCATATAAATATTGGAATGCATAAAAGCTAACATAGCAACAAATAGACCTCAATTATTTTGCTAGCATGCACAAGAATATACTAGAGGTATAAACCAAAGTTTTTATTTTTCTCATTTTTTTAGAATTAAAGCAAATGCATAAAAATAAACATGAATGCAAGTAAAAAGCACAAACTCCCCCTCAAATTAACCTCCAATTCTCCTCGAAGAAAAATCAAGAAGAAATTAAAGATTTTGAAAAAGACATTCAATTGTTAACAATATCACCTAAGTACTCAAGAATTGACATATATCAACTTGTATTATTAAAAACTGCTACCTCAAACATTAGCATATGAAAAGCTAATAAATGAGAAAGTAGAACAAAAATTATGTCAACCCAAAAGTAAATTGATGTTACCTTCAAAAGCCATCACCGTCTCCACTTTGAACGCACATGGAGAGTATGCCGCCAAAATACCTACGAACAAGATGATGTCGAGACCTCTGTGTTGGGGTTAGAAATAAGAAATTTTGGAATCCAACACTGAGTTACACGACCATTTGAACTAGTAGGTACATATGTACAAACAAAATCAGAATCAAACTTACCTAAAAATTTACCTTGTCGCTTCACAAAGTCCGATTTGAATTACGCACAAAATTACCCCGAGACCAGTCTGACCATTGCTCTCTAGCCGGTCTGACCGCCTGGACACCTGAGGTCTGATTGCCGGCCGGTCTGATCGATTGGACAGTGTCAGTCTGACCGTGCTTCTTGAACCAAAACCCGATTTTTGCCATCTTTATTTCGCAAAAGCAATCTCTCTTTCCTTTTTCTGTTTACGGGCAAGTCTAAAACAAAAACCAACCAAATATCCATCTTTTCCACAAAAAAAACAAGTGTACTTCTCATGACAAGAAGTTTTTGAAGTAGATGGTTTTGAAATTGATGGTTTCACAATCAAAGACTTTGTTTCTCGAACCGTTGACGAAAAAGAAGGCAAAATCCCAACAGATTTAAAAACCGTTTTCTTTGGTTCAGTTTTTATTACAACTTCACCTTTTTCAGTTATGCTCAAAACAGCAGGTTGGTGATTTGTAAAATAGGCATTAGTATCAAAACCTATACCACGATTATAAGTGCTCACTTTTGATTGATCTAAAATCATGTTAAGTTTCTTTTTACCATCGGAAAACCATTCTAAAGAACTTTTCAAATAAGAAACTTTTTTTTGTCAAATTTGCACAATTTTCACAATCAACCAAAACACCTTTGTTCTTACGACACTTAGAACACGAAAGCACCTCATCACATTTCATAATGTTTTCCATGTACTCAACACGTCCTAAAGTATCTTTCAATTTCATCTCATTCAAAAAGCACTTTGAGCAATTTTGAGAAATCAAAATATCCTTGTGTTGTTTAACCCTTTTTGCACTCAAAACATTGAACAAAGAACTTGCACAAAAAACAGTTTTATATTTTTTCAAAACGTTCTTTGTCAAAATCAGCTCATCAACAACACGAGCATGCAAAGCAAATCCAAGAGCAAAAGAAGAATCGGGCTTTTTGGTATTTTCAACCTCAGATTTCAATTTCAAGCAATTAATAGAATTAACATCTCATAAAGCATTAATTTCAGAAAATAAAACTTCACAAGATTTACAATCATCATCATTAGGAATCGAAGATTTTAATCTACCAATTTCAGCATTTAGAATCTCAATAATGTGATCCCTCTCATCAAACATATTAGAACATGTTTTAAGTTTCTTCGCAAATTTAAAAGCAGCAAGTTCTAATTGATCATAGCTAAGCTTTTCTTCACTATCACTATCAGAGTCATCCTCATCAGAACTTGCATTGCGAGCAATAAAAGCTAAATGAACAACATGCTTACCTTTCCCATTGCTCTCTTTTTATGAGTCTAATTCATCGCTCTCACAAACTTCTATGAATTCTCGAATTAGCCTTTGCATGCAACTCTTCTTCTTCTCCTTTTTAATATTCTTCTTGTCCACCTCCTTCTCTTTGTTCACCTTCTTGCGGTTAGGACAATTGAACTTGATATGATTCAACTCTCCGCACTCAAAGCATCGAACGGGTCCTGCTCGTTTCCTGTTCTTTACTTTTTCAAAAGCTCGAGAAACTCTGTTAGCAACAAAAGCCAAGTCCTCCTCACTAAATTCCTCCAGTTGTCTATCGGACAAGGCATTAGAAGCAAAAAGAGCTGCCATAGAAGAAGTATCCAGAGAAGATCCATATGAAGACACCAAAGCAATAGATTTAGAATCAGTTCTTTTTGAAAGAATATTCATCACTTAAGTCTTTAATTTGGTATATAGAATATCCAAAATCAAAGTGTTCATGTCAACCGATTCCTGAATAGATGTAACTTTAACATCCCAAATCTTTATATCAAGACCATTCATAAAGTGGCGAGCAATCTCAGATTGAGAATAATTAATCTCATAAGAAGCATCAACAGATCTAAGATTACTCAAAATTTTATTAAAACGCGCCAAATAGTCATCCAAAGATTCACAAAGATTCATCTCAAATCTAATATACTCCTTTTTGAAAACATCTTTTCGCAATTCTTTAATATTGGAAGAACCAGTGTGAAAATCATTTAAAGCTTTCCAAATTGCATTAGCAGTAGCAAGATGCGAAACACGATCAAAATCGAAGCGAGAAATTCCATTGAGAAGAACATTACGTGCTTTGCAATTATTTTCAAAATCTAATTTATGAGCGGGGGTGTCAATACGAGCAAGAATCTCATAAGGTTCAGCAACTTTTAACCAAATATCATAACTTTGAGATGTAATATAAGATTCCATCTTTTTTTCCAAAAAGCAAAATCAACTCCATCGAATACATGAGATTTGTTTGTAAACTTTTTAGTCATGGCAACAGATCTAAAGATCAGTAAAAATCAAATAGAAAAACGTGGCTCTGATACCACTTGTAGGATCGAACAAGACCAAACAAACCTACCAGAGGGGGGTGAATGGTAGGGAAAACCAAAAACCAAAAACCAAAACTTTTAGCGGAAATAAAAGTTACTCTCTAACCTGATGAAGTCGCACCGATCAGACTGCCATGACGCCACCGGTCAAATCGCTGCACTGTCGCCGGTCAGACCGCCTGCAAGCTGCCGGTCAGACCGTCGAGAACCGGAGAAAACACGTATCGACGAATTCTTGAAAGTAGATCAACTTTATTGCATCAATATGTGTTTACAAAGTACATCTAAAGCACTTCTCCCTCAACTCTCGAACTAGATTGAAGCCTAGAAGCAAACCCTAACTTTTCTCTCCCAAAAAGTCGATATCTTCTAGCCTCAACCCCTCATCTATTTATACCTAAAATCTCCAGCTCAAAGTAGGAGTACAACTCCTAGTAGGAGTAGAACTCCTAGTTTCACTGGGACTCAAACCCTCACTTTCCAAATCAAATTACAATTTATCAAATTATAATTCTCTCAAACTCTCTCAAACAATCCAGTCGCATCATGCATTGGCACTCATACACCACACATGCATGCATGCAGTAATGTCATGCTACAGCACCTCGAGTACTGTAGCAACCATATACTCTTTTTTAATTTTTCTTCATATTTCCGTCGCGAACACCGACACTTGCACGCACACCTCGTGAAGCCCATTGCGACGATCTCTCCTACACGATGTCTATCCATCGTTTGCCATCTCGTATCCAACTTCGTCACCCAGCATCCTCAATCGTCTGGACCTCAACTCCTCCTTGAGTCTAGTTCCGATCCTACTGTTGATCGAAGTTGACCTCCAAGACTCTTGCACACAATCAGACACAACCGTTTCTGGGCACAGATATCACAACCTGACCCACATTAGTCACACGCACTCACACCAACATTCACAAATATTCTCAAACCAATTTATCGAATAAATCATTTGCGAAACCAATTGATCATCACAAAAATATTAATCATAACAATGATTTCACAATGCCAACTATAAAGAAAAAATTGATGACCTTCTCGTCTCCATTTCAAGTTGCTGAAAAGTGGCCTGAAGAAGCCACAACCTGGATTACTATGAATTGCAAAATTATAGTACTTCTCAATTCCTGTTCAATTCAATGCATCACAAAGACTAAGGGAGAAAACGTTTCCTGTAGAACAAAACATGGACGGAAATTTAGGGGAATGAGCAGAGTAGAGCTGGACAATATCGCTCAATTTAATATAGCATCCAAAGCTATATGAAATTTCCTAATTAATATAAAATCGTGGTGCAGAGAACATATGTAAAGTGGATAGTGAATAAAAAAGCACATTGAAACCAATACATTCTGATTTGAACTGGTTAAGCATAAAATGTTTTAATCACACATCAGATTCTAAGAATTTCTATTTTTTAGTTTGCTAGCAACAGCCATGGTCAGAAGAGAATTATGGAAATATAGGAGTGCACCAAAACTTTATGAGTTGCCATGTTTCTTCAGGAAAGCGTTTGCAAGACTGCTGAAGTTAGTATTAGCATTTCTACATGCAGAAAATTCTCTTACTGCTCTGAGCCCATCTGGTTTCATAATATCTTTCTTTAAGCCCAATGTACATAGTTCACCTGTTATATAATCATCGAAAATGAATTATTCACATAGAAAAATCAAAAAATTGAGGAACTAACATTATATTTGTGCTAATTGAACGGTAAGTTATGAAACGGTAATTCTTTCCTTCTATTGCAGGAAACATTATCACCGCAGCTTTCAGGAATTCAAATGGTACGTAGAAAATTAACTCAGCAGCATTAGCAGCTATGCCAGCCAACATAGCGTCAGATTAGCTAAGAAACACAGTTGTCCTCTCTTCTGGCTAATGGAAGGTTATTTTAGTCAGCAGATAAAATTCAGAGATGGGCATACTATCATAAACTCGTCGACCAATCCTGGATTCTTCATTACTTAAATTTGGTCAAAAGCAAGTGGTAGTAGTAAAATACAAAACTACAGCAGTAATTTTGAATCGAAGCATTTGATCACCTTTCAGACTATGCTATTTGCTGTAGCCGTGCAACACTTTTGCCAAACCACTAAATCCTTCACTTCAAACTCCATTGTGTTCAGTGTCTTCATCATCCTATAATAAGAAGCAGTAAACCTTGCGATATATTGTAGCTAGTGAGAATATGCAGAAGCAATTAACATGCCACAACTTAAATTCAACATGATTAATTATTTCTTAATAAAATCTAGATCACATTATAAACTACACCTTCTATGTTTAGAAGAATCCTATGTAAAGATATGATTACTTAAGAGAGTTCAGAGGAAGAAAATTCTGTATAATGCAACTGGCTCTACACATTCCGTATATCTGTACTAAGGTACTACGTACAACAGACTTACAAATGTTGGATGAAAAAAATGCAAGTTCGATCTATTGAAACTGCTATTAACAGTCCATTTTTTGTTGACATTGATGTATAACTTTTTTTTCTATTTCTTAAGAGTAAAATTAGGTAATTCTAGGATGTTCTAAACTTGTTGGAAATCACTGTGGCCTAGATAAAATGGACACGATTATGCAGTCTGACGTTTGTACCAATCAGTCAATCCAAGATAATTAGAGGAAGAGAAAAACTAAGTTGCAGGGGATGGTGATGAGTGCCTAGGTAGGATTAGAGATCATGAGACGATGGAAGCAGTTCCTCTATTGGTTAGTGGTATACTGGTATCCCAGATTTAAGACTGGAAATCACAAAGAGATTCTATATCCAAAGTCTCATAAGAGATCCATGCATAATTTTTACTTCCAGCATTCTAAGAGTTAGGACTAAAACTTAAAATGATATATATATGTGATTAAATGGCCACCAAACATCATTTGCCAAGGAATTGACCAACATAGCTATAATAAATTAGAAAAGTTATTCTCACATACCCCATCTAATTATCAGATTAATCATCCCACATCGACAACTCACGGGGTATTCCACTGGCAAGACCCCAACTCATGGGCCTTCCACTCCTTCTGTGAAATCATTGTTATGATTAATATTTTATAATGACTAATTGGTTTTGCAAATGATTTATTCGATAAATTAGTTGGAGAATATTTGTGGATGTTGGTTTGAGTGCGTGTGACTAATGTAGGTCAGGTTGTGATATTTGTGTCCATAAATGATTGTTTTATCTGATTGTGTGTAGGTGACTTAAGGTCAGCCTTGATCAATAGTGAAGACCGGGGCTATGCTTAGGGAGGAGCAGAGGTATCGTGCGATCGGGATATCATGTGAGAAGGTGACTAGAGTCAGGATTCTTGAAGGTCAACTTCGGCCAACGATAGGATCAGGACTAGATTCAGGGAGAAGTTGAGGTCCGGACGATTGAGGATGCCGGGTAACGAAGTTGGATACGAGATGACACACGATAGATGGATATCGTGTGGGAGAGATCTTCACAAACGGGCTTTACAAGGTATGCATGCAAGCATCGATGTTCGTGAAGGAAATTGGTTGAAGAAAATTTGAGAAAAAGTATATGATGCTACAGTAGATATGGTACTATAACGGCATGCATGGATGGTATCGATGCATACATGTTGATCATGCATGTGCGAGCTGATCTGTTTAGTTCGTTGGTACAGTCGGCATGCAAAGGCCTGTGTGACCATTGTGGCTCGATGGACAGCTAGCTAGCCTGGTCTACGTGGCAAGCTGGTTCTACCCGGGCGCAGGATTGACATGAGGAGACCGAGAGGGATTTCGTGTACGTCAAGGACACGTGTTGCAGTCGGATTTCTTCGCTTAGGAGGAATCCGATTGAAGTTTATGCAGCTAGTAGAGCTACTGATTTTCTTTGAGAGAGAAAGAGAGAATTACAATTTGGTAAATTGTATTTGATTTGAAATACAAGGGATTGAGTCCTACTGTGAATAGGAGTTCAACTCCTACTTCGGGTAGGAGATTTTTGGATATAAATAGATGAGGGGTTGAGGCTAAAAGGACATTGACTTTTTGGAGAGAAAAGTTAGGGTTTGCTTCGAGGTTTGAATCCTAGTTCATGAGTTGAGAGAGGAGTGCTTTAGATGCACTTTATAAACACATGGTGATGCAATAAAGTTGATCTACTTTTAAGAGTTCGTCGATACGTGTTTTCTCAAGTTCTCGATGGTCTGACCGAAGTACTACGGGTGTTCTGACCGGTGGCTTGGAGGCGGTCTGACCGGCGGCGATACAGCGTTCTGACCGGTGCAACTTCATCAGATTAGATGGTAAACATTTATTTTCGCTAAAATTTTTGATTTTTGGTTTTTCTTACCATTCACCCCCTCTGGTAAGTTTGTTTGGTCTTGTTCGATCCTACACCTTCATCTATCACATTGACACCCCTCTTCTTACCTCTCCTAAGCCGCCACGACTAATGCGGTGGAGATTGGGAGGAGATGCGGTGGCTTTGGAGATAGGGAGAGGAGGATGCGTGACGGCGGCGGGAGGGGGAGTGGAGGAAGCAGTGGTGGGATTGGGAAGGAGGAGACAAGAGATAGAAGGCGGAGAAGGAAGCGGCGACTCGGCCTCTTAGGAGTAGCGGCGGCGCAACAACGGGCAAGAAGGAAGCGGCATCGCAAGGCAGCGTGGTAGTCTGTTGGGGTGAAAATGGAAAATAACAAGAGTAGGGACGTGGAAGGGTCTGTTTGTGAATGAATATAGAAGATGTTTTGCCAATCAAGGAATCCGACGGCTCGCACCATCTGCAACGAAAATCAGACTGCCAATATTTCTTTGATGACATGGCACATTCTGGTGGTTGAAAAGTTTAGTTTTTTCACTACTATAGATTATGCTCAGTAAAATGTAGAAATATAGGGGGCCTTTAGGTTGGGCTAGTATTATACATAAGAACTGGCCAAAAAATTAAAAAAAGACATATTCTTCATCTCTCTCTAAGTATTTCTCTTCAATACACTCCATTGCTTGCCACCATGAAAAGAGGAAGAGGGCACGGAGTTGACGTTGCCAGAGCTCTGCCGATGAGCGCCACCCCACCTATCACCGGAGTCCACCCGTGAGCGCCGTCGCCGTCACAGATTCGCACAAGACGTTGCCGTCGCCGCGGCCTCCTCCCGTGAGCACTGCCTGTGCACCTCCGCGAGGGAAGCCGCCGCCGCTGCCGGCGTAGACTCCTTCTGCGAGCCGCCGCTAAGGGCAATCTCCTCTCGCTAGCGTCACCATTGTTGCCGGATTCACCCGCGGAGATCTCTCTTATTGTCTCGTTCGTTTCGGTGCTAAGGTCTATGGGAAAAGGAAGTTCGGAGAGAGAGAGGGGAAAGTGGTTGTTGGGATAGTAAATAGTAGTATTGTATTAGAAAATAGGGCTCAACATAATACCCTTTTGCGATATACATTATGGCTCTTTGGATAATGGGATGGGGAAATCTTTTCCCATCTTTTGAAAAGGTAACTTTTAATCCTAATCATCCATTATTCATATCTCGTTTCATCTCAACCCTCTACTCATATTCCTATCCCAATCCTACCTCTCTTAACCCATTATGCAAGCCCTATGAGTATGAATATGGTTCTATACTGCAATGGGGCTTACGTGGGACTTATCATAAGATCAAGGTAGGGCGTATACATGACTGTAAGGTAGGCATAATGGCCTGTTTGGCAAGAGATGGAAAGGGGATTGAGAGGTTAGAGCAGGGAGTTGGTAGAGGGATTGGTTATGGGAGTTTCATTTTTACTCCTATTCCCTTATTTGATAGTAGAGATGAGAATTATGAAAAGTATAGATGAAAATTAAATTTTAAGTGATGATGTACTGCTCAGATTTATCTCATCGTACTTATAAGGGAATTTCCTTTCAATTACCTGTCTCTACTCAAATATTAAAAATATGATAGTTCGCACTTAAACTCTCCTTCCTAATTTCTTCTAAAACTCTTATTTCTTCCAACCAAACAATAGACTTAACCGTCCTTACCTCTCAAACTCTCGTTTCACATAATTATTCCCCCAACCAAACGCCTCTAAGGGCACCTGAAGACAGGAACACACATGGCCCCAAACGAACGATCTGCTGCCAACAGACGCAAAAAGCCCCTACATTTCCCAAGCCCGTGCCAGAGCGTCGTGAGTGTGTAGGTGCAGCCACCCTCGCCATCACCACAATGAGTTTCTTCCTTATCCACATGTCACTTCACGTCCCACAGACGCATTACCAAAACCCCTCAACTAATTTTGTCATGCATCCATCAGAGCTCGCCGGAGTTGTCGTCTTCCTTGGAATCAGCCAAAACCGTGCCACCGTACCTGCCATTTGCTGCACATTGAAGTCCAGGTCGATTTCTCCCTATTGGAGCATCCGAAAGCACCCAGGAGTTCGTCGCCATGGCCAATCTGATCTCTCCCTCGTTCCAGGTTGCTGCCCCCGACATCGTCGTCGCTGAGCTAAGCTCATTCGATTCCGTCCCTAACAGCCACATAGTTGAGTTGTTGGTTTTCTATAGTCGCGAAACTGCAACCTGCTAATTTTCGCCATGGCCTTGGCCCTTGGGCTTCTAGTTTTGTTGTCTTTGTCTGACCGGTGCTGAACTCGCCATGTCTCATTGACGGGACGGTAGCCTGTGCCTATGCCAGAACTAGCGATTTTCCATGGAAGTGGAGACGTCGTGTAGAGTGAGGAATTAGAAAGATGAGGAAAGGCGACCCGCTATCACCGCTCCTTTTCATCCTGGCAATTGATCCCTACAATGGCTCCTCTCCAAAGCAACGGAGATAAACGCCATAACCAAGATACATGGCAGAGCAACCCATCTAAGAATCTCCATGTACACTGACGACGCAGTGGTCTTCATCAACCTCATTAGGAAGGATGTCCAAATGTTCACTGACATCCTTACACGTTTTGGGCACGCGACAGGTCTGGCCACAAACATGCAAAAGTCTCAGGTAGCGGCAATCAGATGTGAGAGCATAGACCTAGACTCCATTCTCGATGGTGTTCCAGCAGTGCAAGCACACTTCTCATTAAAACACCTATTTGCCACTAATCCTTGGAAGGATGCAAAGACAGATATCCAGCTAATCTTCAACAAAATCACAGCGCGTGTCACTGGATAGAGGGGGGAAAACATGGGACCAGCAAGGCGGTCAACCCTAGTCAAATCGGTGCTAACAGCACAACCCATCTACCTGCTCACCGCACTCAAGGTCACCAAATAAGCTCTAGGCCTCCTTGACATGAAGAGAAGAAGGTTCCTATGGACGGGGATACAGAACATCATAGGAGGAAAATGCTAGATTAACTGGAAGAGAACGTGCCTCCCAACTGCACAAGGAGGACTAGGTGTACTCAACATGGAGAAGTTCACGAGGGCTCTATGACTGAGATGGCTATGACATGAATGGAAAGATCCCACAAAGCCTTGGGTGGGCCTCAAAACACCGTGTGACGAAATAGACAAACTGCTCTTCGCCGCGGCCACTAAAATAACTATCCTAGACGGCAACACGATTCGATTCTAGGATTCCGCCTGGCTGGATGGGCAAAGACCAAAGGACGCTATGCCATTAGCCTATGCAATTTCCAAAAGAAGAGGAAAAACACTGCGGGAAGGCATCAAGAATGACTCTTGGATTGATGATTTGGACCTAAACGGCAACACCTTAATCACTGTGGACCTGATCAACCAATTCGTCTCCTTGTGGGAAGCAACACACGGCATCCTTCTCGACCAAAATTAGCCTGACTAAATTATGTGGAAGTTGTCAAACCATGGAGAATATTCGGCTTTGTCGGCATATAAAGTGCAATGCCCAGGAACCATAGGTATCAATTTCAATGCCCTAATTTGGAGAACATGGGCCCCTACAAAATGTAAGTTCTACGCATGGCTCGTGATCCAAAATAGAGTTTGGACTTCCGACCGACTCGCAGCCAGAGGGTGGCCAAATAGCGGGGCATGCCCACTCTGCCGCACGACAAATGAGGCAGCAAGCCATCTCCTTGCCCACTATACCAAAAGAATCTAGAGCCTGACTGTCGCCTAGGTGACATATCAGCAACTGGACCTGAGCCACTGAGATCCATGTCACAGCGTCCAAGACTGGTGGGAAATGTTGGCCAACAGGAAGAAAGTGCCCAAGAAAGGCTTGCGGACCCTAATCCTACTCGTCATCTGGGAAATCTGGAAAGAAAGAAACCAACGGGTTTTCGAACATAAAGAGATTGCGGCTCCTAGCCTTATGGCAAAAATACAAGAAGAGGCAAGAACCTGCGCTATGGCAGGAGCAAGGAGACTTCGGGATTTTCTACCAAACCGACCATAGGTCCTGCTTAGGTCTGTACAGTTCCTTTCTGTTACCCCTAGGGGTTGTACTTTGTTCCTTCTTTATTTAATGAAATAGCACAGTCTCGTGCTGATTTCTTTCAAAAAAAGAAAGATGAGGAATTGAAGGCAACGTCACTTCCACAAGGGGGCAAACAAAGGATGTGGTAAGGCATGGCAAGAAATTTCTCTTCATTAATTAGCCATAACAAAACTGATATTCTACATACCACTCAAATATTATCCCGAATATGGACTTCTGCTTAATTAACCGTATACAACAGCCGTTCGTTTAATCACTTTTCAGTTAACCATAGAGTAAATATGTTCTGAGGCATGTTTTGGATGCCTTTCTGCTTCTATTAATGCAATGATGCGCAACTCTCTTGCGTATTCAAGAAAATAATAAATATGTTCTGAGGAGCTAATACCCTAATAGAAGCTATGTTTTATTTACATTGGTTTGGCAAGATTAGAATCAGGTATCCAGGAAGAAGCTGGCAGAGAAGTGTTTTTGGCTTCTCTGTACAATGAGGGCTTAAGCTTTTCTGCAGATGCCCAGGAAGCTACATCATTCATCAGTATACATTTTTTTAGAAAATTGATCAGTGTACATAGAACGCACCTCCCATTTTCCCCAAATTGCTGTATCACATGGTTTTATCAAATTCCTGTTTGATGGATGCAATTTTGGCGCAAACTTCCCTCATTCCTGGCCTGTCTTTTGGTGATTCCTTGGAACACATAAGGCCAATTTCAATCATCGGTAGGATGAAACTTTGCGTCCACTGATCATGTACCACCTTATCGTCTCGGGGCATATGGGGATCTAAAACCTCACCAATTCTGTTCGGGAAAGCAAAGTCCACATACTTATGAAGGCTGAGGTCGCTGCCAAATAGTGTATCAGTTGGCCGCTTCGCTGTGAACATTTCTAGTAGAAGCACCCCAAAACTGTACACATCACCGCCAACCGAAATTTTGCATCCCATCCCATATTCTGTAATACAATATTAACGGAAGTATGTTAAAAACAACAAAAGCATAGATATAAAGCTGAACTAACTAACCAGTTGTTTAAATGGAAGAAACTGACCAGGTGGGATGTATCCAATGGTTCCTCCAAAACCAACAAATCCTTCTGGCTTAGTACAATTTGATGATAGAAACTTAGCTGACCCAAAATCACCAATGCGTGAGGTCATGTCATAATCCAAAAGAATATTGCTCGGTTTCAAGTCACAGTGGATCATAGGAGGTACCAATTGGTTGTGTAGATAATCTAGAGCAGAAGCAACATCTGCCGCTATGCTTATCCTTTGACCTAACGTTAGCACCCTCTTTGGGCTTCCCTGATACAGCTTTGGATGTACAAACATTTCCAGGCTGCCATTTGCCATGAACTCATATATTAGAGCTTTGAATTCATTATTATCAAAATCCACCGTTGAGCACAAGGTTATTGCTTTGACCAGGTTGCGATGGCGAGTGCATTTTAGTACTTCACACTCTGTAAAGAAGCTGTTATGTGCACCTTGCTCATCAAGATGAAATACCTTGATGGCAACTAGGTCTGTATCAAACTCGAATCGTCCGATGTAGACTGATCCTGTGTGACTTGAGCTGATCTTATTGACTGCGGAGAACCAATTGGTGGCTTTAAGAATATCCCCATATGATACCCTCTTCATTGTCTCTTTGTAGTTTGAAGATTGTTGGGTTGTATTTTCCTTTCTAAGAGTGAACATTATGCATAGAACTGAGAATAAAGCTATAGTAACAGTGGGAATCACTATCAGTAGCAGTCGTGTATTAATCTTCCTTTTGGCAGGGGAGGTGGTGCAAATCGGCAATGCAAATATAGAAATAAGTGCACACAACCCTGTATTTCCTTCCAGGTTTACAGATTTCAGTTTTTTAAAGATACCACCAGTGGGAAATGGCCCTTCAAATTTGTTGTATGATAGATTAAGGTGAGCTAGGCTGGTAAAGTTCTCGAAGAAGAAGGGTACTTGACCTGATAAACCGTTATTAGAGAGATCAATTTGTTGAATAGCCTTCAGTTTATTTAATGACTCTGGTATAATCCCGCTGAGATTGTTGCCTTCCATGTTAAGGGACAACAGAAGAACACACTGGCCAAGTGAAGATGGGACTTCCCCTGACAACTCATTGTTGGAAAAATTTAGGAGTACGAGATTGCTCAGAGTACCAACTTCTTGTGGTATTGAGCCTGAAAGTTTGTTGCTGGACAGATCCAAACCTAAAGAAAGAGAAGAAATTTTGACGAGTTCGATTGGTATGGATCCATCGAGGTTGTTCACTGATAAGTTCAGCATATTTAGCCTTTTGCACCGCCCAATATTGACCGGTATGTTACCAGATAAATTATTGTTGTCGAGATAAAGCTGAGCAAGTTGGGAAAGATTACCAATTGAAGATAGGATTTGTCCAGACAATTTATTCATCGATAGGTTCAGGATAAACAATTTTCTCAAGTTCCCAATTGTCAGGGGAATTTGCCCTGACAGCATGTTTGAGTTAATCTCAAGTCGAGTGAGATTTATAAAATTCCCTATTTCATCTGGTATGGTCCCGGATATTTGGTTACCACCAAATTTCAACGTCTCTAGACGTGTTGAAAGGTTGCCAACGGATTTTGGCAGGCTACCATTCAGGTTATTCTCATCCATTGACAGTTCTAATAGTTGAGTGCAATTTGTCAGAGATGAAATGAAGGTCCAGTCTCCAGCTCCAAGCACGTTATTTCCTAGAATAAGTCTGTTCAAGTTTCTTAAAGATCCTAATTTCGGTACTAATCCACTTAGAGAATTGCTTGAAAGATCAAGTATTTGTAGGTTTGATGCATTGACCAGGGAAGCTGGAATTGATCCATCAAACCTATTCAGGGACATGATTAATGATTTGAGGTTTGGAAGTGTGTGGCCAATATCAGAAGGAATCTGTCCACTAAGATAGTTGCTGCCTACATCAAAGAATTCAAGCGATGACTTATTGTACAGTTTGGCTGGTACATACCCTGATAACATGTTGGCACTAAGACCTAACATACTCAGGTTTGCAATTTGACCCAACGATTCTGGAATTGGTCCTGACAAATTGTTTTGTCCTAGTAGTATGGAACTTAGAGATGAAATATTTGCTAGAGATGGTGGTATTCTTCCAGAAAGCAAGTTTCCAGTAAGGCCAAGAAATCGAAGAGTCGCCATGTTACGAGGAAGTGGAATTTCGCCAACAAAAGAATTCGTTTGTAGATCAACAGTGACAAGCTTGGATGAGCCATTGAAAAAACTAGGAGGGATCTCTCCTGATAGGTTGTTACGCGAAAGATTTAGCTCGATGAGTGATAAACTTCTTGCCAAGGATTCAGGGATGGTACCTTCAAGGTTGTTTCTTGCAAGCAGCAGAGTTTGCAGAGAAGTAAGGTTGCCCATGCAATCAGGCAGGACTCCACTGAGCTCCTTTGAGGTAAGGTCTACAGAGACAACATGAGCTGGAGATGTCATGCCACATCTGACACCTTCCCATCTGCAGAAATGGATCGAGATGTTCCATGAGCTGAAAGCTCCGGTGGGGTCGTTGGTTATGCTTTGCTTGAAGCAGAGTAGAGCTTGTAAATCGGTCTCTGATCTGTTGCTGGCCTGTGCTGATGAGAGTGTTATTGTGTTGCAGGATAGAAAGATGAGGAGGCTGCAGAGAAGAAATGATGAAAGATGAGAAGCAGCAGGGGGAGATTTGGCTCCAAGAACTGATGGAAACATATCTCTTCTCCGATGGAGTTCATGTTTTTTTCTTTTTTTGTGAGAACTGTTTATGATATCGTATTGCCTTGGAAGGTGCAGGCGTTTACTTGACTTCAGTTGCCACTCGAGTTCGCTGCTGCAGGCGAGAAAAGTCTAACAAGACGGTACATGTGAGGGATACCGGACACGAGAAAAGAAAACGTGTTCCGTGTCTCATCTCCTCGGCATAAATATATATCTGCCCACTGATATCTATTTATCTCATTCTTATACTAGTTAGCACTTTAAAGAAAATAAAACTTCTATTTTGACCGTGTCTTAAAAGCAAAACAGTCATCAAGGAAAATAAATCCGGTTGTCTGTCATCAAGTACAGTGGAACCCAATTATATTTCGTATAAATTATAAAGACAAAAATCCAGAGTTATTAGTATGAAGTAACAATAACGAATTTTAGATTTATTACAACTCAGTAGCATATACAACTTGAAAACAGTGACATCCTGGCCCATAAAAGCTATGTGTCCATGTTTAATATCATATTATTGGTTTAACAAGGGTGAAACTAATTTATGGCTTGTCACTTCAACCATATCATTCTCGGATTAACCATTTTACACAAAGCGAGAACGAAAGTGTATGTGGACCCATCCTTGGATGGGCTAGGATGCATGGTTCAGTGGGTTGTTACAAATGATATCAGAGCCAATCCTCGTGGTTGAACGTATGGGTCAGTGTGCGGATATATGGCGTATGGCACATGTGGGCTTTGTGTGAAGGACATGACATGCCATATGGCGTCAATACTGGACGTACGGATATGCAATATGAGGGATTATGTTTCTGAACATTTGCCTATATGCCTATGTGGCCATACGGGTAAGTTGGACCGATTGGGACGTCGAGTCCTTTGATGAGGGTGTATGTGACATCCTGACCCATGAGATTTTTATGCATTTGTTTAGTATCACATTACTAGTTTAGCAAGAGTGGAACCAACATATGATTTGTCCAATTTATGTCATGCCATAAATTATTGATTTATGCCATTATTATTGATTTATGCCATTCAAATTTGATCCCTGTGTTAATTTTTCGTCACAACTAATACCTATATATTTCGCTAATAAACCTGTCTCATACTTTGTCCAAATACATTTCTTTGAATGACTACATGATTATGTTCATAGATATGTATAATTTATCAGCCTAATCCATAGTTCTTTTTACTTATCAAATTTAAAGTATAACACAATGGCAAGTCTTATGGTTAAAATTATTCACATTGAGAAGGAAACAAGGAAAGTCAAGTTAAGAGCAATTAGACTTTAGGATGTCATAATGCGATCAACAATATATGCACAGATAAAAGTGATTCTAGGTCCTTTTTAGAGATTAAAGATAAATGAAAAGACTGTGATTTCTCTCATTAAATAAGATATAGTTGGATTTAAGATTGAGTGAAAATTAAGTCAGAAGTGGTCCGATGGGTAAAGTAGTACTATAAAATTTCTTATATTTGTGGATAAATTATGAGCCCCAAAATCCATTATGTTTGTGGACAGAGAGAGTACTTATTAGCCTCGACGTGATACTTATGAAGAGGTTATTAGTATAAATATTCTTTTCATGTATGGATAGTGTTCATACTTATATGTCTTCTCACTTAAATTTATTTGTTACATGCCACCATGATATATGTCAATAAAGAAATTTTGGGTTCATTAATAAGAGATGGTTAAGTGTACCTGATAACAGACGGTTTGGAGCATTATTTATTGGCAACAAAATAAATTTACTATCATATAAAAGTGGCTTCATTCACTTCATGTTGACGCAGATATCATTGTCTTAACATCTCACATAGCTAGGACTGATTGAAGAAACACAACGAAGTCGTGGATTGAGAAATATCAATGACAGTATGCTCCAAATCGTGTAAGTTTAATTATTTGTAATGGGTCGATAAAAGTAACAGTAGAAACATAAAGATCGATTCCACATAAGTATTTGTAATTAATAAAGTAAATTTCATGTGTTAATTCATTGAAATATTAGTAACTTATTTAACATATAGTTAAAAATTAATATTTATAATATCAGTAATAATTAACGACTAGTAAACCATAATTAAGCCCCCTCGACATATTACCTTCTGTTTACATACTAGATTACTACATACTGAGACGGAGGGAGTAGTTATTAGTGCATGATGAATTTAGTATTAATTAGTATAACTTACAAAATAGATATATTTTTAAAAAACTTCTATGAAATATATTTTTAACAAAAACTACCGTGTAGTAGTACTCGTGAAGGTAAAAAAAGAAGATGCACTCCAAGAATGGAAAAAGTCGGCGCTGGTGCATTCGAGGTCACTACTGCCGCAGCTGCCACCATCCTGTCGTGCCTCCCCGAGGTCGCCAACACGATTTGCTCCTGTCTGCCTCGAATCCTCTGTTATAACATTCACCCTTGAAGACTCCTTGATCCTGGATCATAAAATTATTTTCATTAAGCAAAAAGAATGTATCTGAGTCAGACGTTTTGAAATGTCAGTCAGTTTAGGATGCATGTACAATTCCCAGTCCAAGCTTCTGACCAAAATTTCTCATCGTTAATAAATCTGAAATTTCCAAATTTTGGTACTGCGAAAATTTTACCCCATTGGACGTTATAAATCCAGGTCCAAGGCTCCAACCCTACTTTAGTTACCCAGACGTGGAGATTTTTATGGTTCAGAACCCACATTCATCTAATTTCTTTCGCGCCAATTATCTGAAACATTTTGAGTAGCATTATGTTTCTCAGTCGTTCTCGGATCTCTTGCTTGCTTGTAAATTCTGACAAGAGTAGTGTTATGTTTGAGGACGTACAGAAATATGAACTACATAGTAGAAGGATAAAAAACATGGTGAGAAAGAGAGCATGAAAATTTTGATCTGTATTCTAGCTCCATCGTTTAGCTTGTACTTATGCTTATTCATATTATTTATTATAACAAATAATAATTTATAAGTAAAATTTTTATATACTTGTCCTTAGCGATTAAGCCAATTTTGTAAAATAAACTACGATGAAAAAATCACAAAATAAATTTCAAAATTAAGTAATTTAAATTTTAGTTTATAAACATAAATAAATATAAGAAAAACTATAGGACATTAAACCTCCAACGGAATGCTTTTCTTTCACGATTTTTTTTCTTATGCATGTGTTAGAAAGGCAGAGAACTTGACTTGACTTGAGCAGCATCATGATTTGCTTGCATACTCTGATCTCTCAGCACTCAGGTTTGGACTGTCCTGGAGAAATGAGACAAGTCTGAATGGAGAAAAAAAAAGAAGAGAACTTGTGAGTAAGACAACGTCTGCAGCTTAGACTGGTCAAAGAAATGGATCTCTAGCTAACTGACCAATTCAACTCATTTGCAAATTGCAATGATTGATATTGCCAAGTTAATAATAATTAAGAAAATCTAATCACACCGTCATGCGACAAACAATATATTTCCATACATGCTATACAATTCAGTTCGGAAAATATTGTTTGTTACGGAGTATGATTACATCATCAAGAATAACGGACATGGCAACAACAGCAATTTCTGTCAGTCTGTTGAAGTTAAAAAAAATTGTTGAAGTTAAAAAAAATGGACCACTGATCAAAGCAATTTCTAGTTAAAGATCCACTTTTTTTCATCGACCAAGATTGTCACTTGAAATTACTAATTGACTACACAAAATCCCATATGACATGCAGATTCTGCAGGAGCTGAAACCCAGCTCAATATTGATCCCGTGCTACATTTTGGGCTTCCTCTAGAGCCTTGATTTTTCAGCTTCTTACCAATGACCCAGATTCATCACATTCTCAAAGAATCCACAGCATCTGTCAACTGTAACAGAACTTGATGCTGATTGCAGGTAAGTGAATGCATTCCAACCTCGAATTCATGCCAAAGAAAATAAATAAGAATTTAGTGAACTTTGCCTCATGAACAGCCTTACTGTTCCTCCCAGAAAATGATATATATGAATTTAACTAATAAGGTCACATATGCTGCCTGGTTAAATGTTTCGTGTCTGTCTGCAATTACAAAACTTTTATCATAAACTGAAATCACCGAATTGCAGAAAAGTTTCTTTGACAGCACAAAGTTTTGCACAGACATCTTGCATTCCAGGTCTGTCTTTCGGAGATACCATGGAACATGAGAGGCCAAGTGCAACTAACGGCTTAATACAGCCCTCAAACAATTCTGCTGGGTACACTTGGTTCTCCTCGTGCGTCATATAGGGATCTAGAATCTCTGCAAGTCTATCTGGGAACATGGAGTCAACGAAGTTGTGAATGCTAACTCCATCCGCAAATGTATCATCGGTTGGCTGCTTTCCTGTAAGCATCTCCAGAAGTAGCACTCCAAAACTATACACATCGCCTCCTGTTGAGATTTGACAGCCCATTCCATACTCTGTACAAGTTAATTGCTACATTGAATTACTACAGTTATATAAACAAAAAAAAAATAGTTAAGAAGAGATAAAAAAATAGGAACACACCTGGTGCAATGTATCCAATTGTTCCTCCTATATCAGCCAAGCTTTCGGGACTGACCAGATCGGGAAATAGAAACTTTGCGGATCCAAAGTCACCAAGAAGCGCGGTTATGTCAACATCCAAGAGGATATTGCTCGGCTTCAAATCACAGTGGACCAAAGGAGGCATTACATGGTTGTGGATGTAATCAAGAGCAAAGGCCACATCAGTTGCAATGGATATCCTCTGGCTTAAGCATAGTACTCTATCTTGGATTCCATTGTGCTGCTCAGAGTGCAACCATCTGTCAAGGCTGCCATTAACCATGAACTTGAAGATCAGTGCCTTGAACTCATGGTTTTCTTGGTCCAATGTTGAGCATAGGGTCAGCGGCCGCATTATGTTTCTATGGCGAGTGCTACGTAGCACCTCACACTCAATAAAGTAACTCTCATATGCACCAGGCTGATTCAAGTTGAATACTTTGATGGCAACTAGGCGTTTGTCAGACTTAAACCTACCAACATAAACTGATCCAGTTTGGGTTGAACTTATTTTATGGACTGAAGAAAACCAATTGGTAGCTTTCATGATGTCGCAGTATGAGACCTTCTTGAGTGTACCATTGTTGCTTGGAGATATAGGCACTTCTGTTCTCTTTGGCTGGGGCAAACAAAGCATACTGGGCACGCCACTGCACCAGTTGAACACATAATTGCACCTTTTGAACACATCACTACACCGTGAAAATGAAAACACCCTTCTCTTCCAAAGAGTGACAAGAACCCATGAAACCAAAAACAGAAGAATAGTAAGTGGTGGTACTAAAATTAGCAACACAATTACCAGCAAGGGCAAATGGATCTTCTTCTTGGTCAATGATGTCCCATTGTTGCTTTTTGTAGTGTCCGATGTGCCGTCACAAATTGGAAATGATAGTGTTGAGGACTTTGAACAGAGCTTCTTATTTCCTTCCAAAAATACGGCACTCGCGTTTTGGAAGATGCTATCAGTTGGAATTGGCCCTTCGAAATTGTTGTAAGACAGATCAAGTAGCTCCAACGTGGTCATGCGCTCAAAGAATTCAGGCAGAGGACCAGATAATTCATTTCGAGAAAGATTAACCTGCTGCATATTATTTGACCCCAAACTTTCAGGAATTTGTCCTGTAAGATTATTGTGTGAAAAGTCCACAACCAAGAGGGCAGAGTCTCTAGAGTAGAATGGAGAGCTACTTAATTCAGAAGGTATCGGTCCACTAAGATTGTTGATAGAAAAATTGAGTTCAAGAAGTTCGGTGCACTGCCATATACTAATAGGTATATTTCCACTCAAGTTGTTATCATCAAGAAAAAAATGTCCCAGGTGAGAAATATTGCCGATTGTCGATGGGATTTGACCTGATAATTTGTTTATGGATAGGTCCAGAATATACAAGTTGTGCAATTTTCCAATCGTAGAAGGTATTCTGCCTGAAATTTGGTTCCCACGAAGAACTAAAGCTTGCAGGTTCGTAGAAATATTACCGATAGATCTGGGTAAAACTCCGTCTAGCAGATTCCATGGCAAGGACAATTCAATCAGCTCCGTACAATTTTCCATAGATGCAAGAAATGCCCAATGATCTGCTTCTAGAGAATTCTTTCCTAAACGAACTTGACTCAAATTGGCCAACAATCCAAGAGATGGGATAGAGCCATGCATCAAGTTGTTTGAGAGATCAAGCTGTATGAGATTCGTTGCATTGGATAATGATGGAGGGATTTGACCCTCAAGCCTGCTGTTTTGGAATTTCAGAATCTGGAGTTTCGGTAAAGAGTTACCAATGTCAGATGGTATCTGCCCAACAAGGCTATTGTTACCCAGGCTAAAGTATGTGAGTGATGACATGTTGTAAAGAGATAATGGGACAAAACCAACCAAGCTATTGTAACTAAGATCCAATTCAATAAGTTTTGGGATGTGACTCAAAGTCATCGGAACTAATCCAGCTAATTTATTCTGACTTAGTAGTATAGATGCAAGGGAAGACACATTTCCTATAGAAGGGGGTACGTTGCCAGAAAGTAAGTTATCTGTCAGGCAAAGAAAGTTGAGGGCTGTTACATTCTCAAAAGCTGGTATAGGTCCAGACAAAGAATTCATCTGGAGATCAATCTTGGTAAGTTTGGATGAGTTAGAAAAAAGATTGGCTGGAATTTGTCCAGATAAGTTGTTTCGTGACAGGATCAGCATGCTGAGAGAGGGGCTACTTGCTAAAGAATCAGGGATAACACCAGTAAGAGTGTTGTTTGCAAGATTGACATAGCTGAGAGACATACTAGTACCAAGTGAATCAGGGATGTTACCTTCAAGGTTGTTTGCAGCAAGCAACAGAGTGCGGAGGATAGGAAGTTTGCCCAGTTCATCAGGGATGGCCCCAGACAAACGATTATCGGTAAGATTCATCTGGGATAGAGAAGTCAAGTTGCCTATGCAACCAGATATCTTCCCAGTGAGATGTGAAGAACTGAGTTCTAGATGTACCACACGGGATGGATATGTTGAGCTGCAAGTGACCCCTCTCCAACTGCAGAAATTGAGTGAGTCGTCCACCCATGAACTTAGGACACCATCCGAGTCCAATAAGATGCCGGACTTGAAGCAAAGGAGGGCTTTCCGGTCAATCTCGGACTTGTTTGATTGTGCTGCTGCAAGTATTGCAGTGCTGAAGAAGGAAAATATAAGTAAACTACACAGCATGGACAACATTGAGATCATTGTGCCTAGGCAGTCGAGTGCTGAAGAACTAAGAGCTGCATGAACTAGGTGTGCTTCGGTTGTGGACTACAGGTAAGGTTGACTTGACTTGATTAATATAAGGCAGTACTTATTGTCTCATTTTGAACGTGCAGGAGAGGGAAGAGAAATTTACAAGGAAAGGGCAAGGAAGAAAGACGCGTATGCAACGAAAATGACTGCAAGCGTCAGCAAAATTCTGCAGGCGTGTACCAGAGATAAGTGGACAAAATTCTCTAGAACAGGATGTGCAAATTTGGCCTGTACCGGAGAAAGAAATGCCCAGACTTGCCATGATTTCTGACGTAATTGCTGTGTGCAGGACGCACAACAAACTAGGAAGAACAATATGGACAGATAAGTTAATGATACAGCGATACACACAGAACCAACTGAATTGACGGACTGTGATATTGGTGAAGAACCGATGGAGATCTAAAAATTAGCTGAACACAAACTCAAACAACTCGAAGTGATTAATGTTTGCCCAACTTCTGTTCTAACAGCATGCTTGACACACTTGACAATATGAAATTAGACACACAAGAAATCCGGTGATACTGGAACCTAAAGACACCTTGTTCACCACCACTTCAGCATAGAGATTAATCTTGTTTGGAAAAATGGGAAAAATCCGGAAGCCAATAAACGCATACCTGATTCAAACGCCAATTTGGCAATTTTGCAGCGGCGGACGGCAGTGCTCACCGCAGGAAGCGGCGGCGGCGCCGCAGTGAGGTTTAACCAAACCAACTAAACTGAAGTTAGGGTTTGATGCGCTGAGATAGAAACTTGAGGTTCTGAAGAATGTAACATATTCAGAGTAAGGAAGGAAGTGTGTGCCTGTGGAGATGAACGGCTGAGATCACAAGATACTGGTGGAGAAGAATGTAACATATTCAGAGTAAGGAAGAAACGTATGACCGCAAGCGTCGCGGTGGCCTACAGTGGAGTTCGTTGCCGTACTGTTGATGACATCTCCGTTGTCACATAGCGATGGCGTACTCGACATGATGAAATTGATTGTGAATCTTTGAAGTTATGAAATCGATACTCGTACGCTAACGTTTTGGGATCTGTATGATGAAATTGAACCCTACACTACTAGGGAACTCATCTTTAGTGCCGGTTTGCAACCTTTTTAGTCCCGAATATGTAACCTGAATTTGGCAATTAAAGATATTTTTTTTTCAAAATGCTTTATATGGCTTGCTGCATGTTTGTATATCTGCATTTATATGTATAAATACATATATATACTTATATATATTCATGTATATATATATACACACAAATACATACATATATATAAAAGTGCATATTTATATATACATGTATATATATGTGTCTTTATATATATATATATATATATATATATATATATACATATATATATATACATATATATATATATATATAAGTAAATACATACACATAAGACTTATGTAATATATATTTGTACAGTATCATGTATATATAATTGCTGGTATATATTACTTATGTACAATGAGAATTTATTTATAAACATGTACAATCGTTGTTAATTTCTAATGTTCCATTATATATTACAAATTAGGACAATTCATCTCGAGGAATATGTCTTCCATCATCGTGGAATTCTCCTGCCGGATTAATAATTTTATCCATAACAAATCTCATAAGTTGTTTTTGAACAACATTCATGTAATCCTCCTGGGGGTTGGTTGGTCCTTCATCCACATAATCTATCGTTTTTAAAAAATGAGATATGAATATATTAAATCAATGAGAAGAGTGTAAATAATATGCATGCAGGTGTTTACGTACTTCGACATACTTATCAGTGTTAATGGCATGTGTCATGCGGTAAATAAATTCACAAACATAGTAGCCGCACAAATTGGTCCCCTGTTCCTGTCGTAAATACTAAAGGAGAAACAAACTTATGAAATATTTCTAATATCGAATAAATAAGATTTATAATTTTACACCATGTACGTACCGGAAAGTTCATCTGCACTGATAATTCTTCCTTTAATTTCCCGCGAACGTTTGCACAGAATCTTGCCTACACCCTGCAGTTGCAAACAAATTAATGACGCTTTGATCCACATAGTGGCGATAGCAGCAATCATGACGAGAGTACTAGCGGATCATATTACCTGTTAATCATGTCAATGATATCGTCGAAAACATCTCTATCTTTGCACATAGAGTCCATGACAATAATCTAGCCTTTGGTAATCTCTATGACAAAGAGGACCCAGTGGAATCTTCAGAATTCGTGAAATATGATATACATATTAATTTATAAAAACGAGAAGGAAGTTGCTACAAAACCGGTAAAAACTCACTTTGTGTTGTATGACAATAGTATGTACTCCTTGAAATGTTGCTACACTAGAAATTTGTAAATATTATTCTCGGTTTCCACTAGCCAATGTTCTAAGGTCTTCTCGTTGATTATGTATGGGTCCATGAAACCGCACTTGAAGTATCCTTCTTTTCGGCATCTTTGAATCTCCATTCTACGGTGAAAAAAAGACGTTAAATTTCCGATGTCACACACGACGGGCAAATGAACGAAATTAAATTAAATGATACTTACAGAACCCAGCAACTCATAAGAGAGACGTCAAGGGCGTCTTGATGGTATACATCGTGGCAATCGTCCTAGTGTATCCACATATCGTATGTCCCATACGGAAGAAATGTTCATTTCTAACCCTTGCAGCGAACATCATCCTACTCTTAATTGATTGATCCATGTACCATTCATGGAATCGGTACATTTGTGTAGAGAGCTTGGAGACCAACTCTAGCTTGACAAGTGGTTTGCCAAGTATGTACTGGTGTTTTAGTTCTGCGCTCTCTATAGGGGCCTTCCCCAACAGTTGCTTCTTGCTTAGATTTGTATCAGCCATAAATTGTTGTAAATTGAAGTTGTAGTTTGATGGCATCGGCTCAACCATTTGTTCATTTGTTTCTTTTGCGTTTCGAGCTAGGGACAGTCTTTGCCTTTATCTTTCTTTTCCAAAAGGACTTTTGAACTGAGCGGTCGTAGTCTGATAGTAAGTTCTTTTTTGTGGGTTCGCTTATTTTTTGAAAGAAGGTCTTAGTTATCGTGTGGGGACACCCTGGGTTAAATATTATGTAAGCTACCTGAAATGATAAATCGAGATATTTAGTTAGATGGGGTCTAGTAATAATTAAATAAAACAGTAACCATCCAAACTCACCGCTACCCTATCAAGTCAAATAACATACACAACATAAAACCTGAAGCACCGTGAAGAGCATAGGGGATATTGCTGGGATATTAGTATGCCATTCAACTTCAGCCTGAGACATACCCGTTAAACCACATAAAGGTGGCGACCAGATGTGTTACACATCTCAGGAGACTTGACAAAATTCGCTAAAGCTCTACGACATCCCAAATGCTCAATACTCATATCGATGTAGAACTAGATCCTAAGATAAGCTCTAGTTCCACACTTTCATCTAAGCGATGAAGATCAGAAAAATTAGGAAGTAAACCCAAATAAACTTTACACTACATCTTAAATTAAATACATAGGCCAATCGGCTGAATAGTTACAGATTCGCAGAAGCTTGGCTACCCGAAACTACAAACAGCCGACTGGGGGTAACCCAAATAGATCCAAGTTCTAGAAGAAGCAACGATTTTCCGAATCACTCAAATTAGACTAAACATATAAACTGCAAAATGGATATTCTAGTATGACAAGAGTCAGTACATTAATCAAATTAATGTATTGGCAAGCCAAAAGCAATCCTAACATATTACATGCATGGCATTTAATCAAAGAAGGCCATTTGTAGCTCATTTTAGCACAAAGTAAGTACTAGTTCACAATCATTTGTAAAGGAGTTGACAATTCAATTAACAAAACATTAACATAGTTATGTCATAATATTTATCACAATAACATTATAAACATACCCTTGTTACCCACACCGGCAACAAATCATAACCTCATCATATCAACATACTTGATTGTCCACCCGGCATCAAGTCTCACATTCATTCTCAATATAACATAATAATCATAACTTAACCCAAGTTACCATTTTCATGTCTATAGTTCACAAAACATAATTTGTAAACATAAATCTATACTCATGACACTTCACCAAGTCGCTCATGACTGTGAGCACAGCTAATCGATTAGTTTTAAGAACTTGCAGACTTTGTACAACTTTACCCACATGATGTGAATTACTCTAGTTTGTCCGGTACCTGTCGGTACCACCACACTCTACATGTTGAATGCGGTCTAAAGGTCACAATGTAGCCTTTACATTACTTAATGTCTAGCCTTGCATTAGCGACAACAAGTGTGAATCCACCCTAGGAATGACCCATAGCCTTTAGGTGGCAGGCCCATGCCTTAAACCTAACGCCGTGGCAACGAACACATCCGTTTCCCCACGAGGCATTTAATCATTGAATTGGACAGACTTAGATGCCCATGCTGTGAGGCAGACCATTCGTCCCCTCACAGAAATACACACACAGCTAGTAATATTCTCTAGCATTATATTCAACACGCACTCATGGGTAGTTCCTATAAATCATCGCTTAGAGTAATTCATTCTATTCCGGCCTACCAATATGCAAGGCTAGACTTTAAGTAACCTAATTAGCTAAGGCCACCCCATAAATAACACATGTGGATGTACGGTATACTTAAGTTGGTGACACGAAGTTCAGTCCTTAACCGACTCAAGCGAGCACTCCCCCTATCGGTGTGCAACTATCACCATATACACACCAGTTGCCGCCCAAGTCTAAAATCATTTGACTCACATTTTAGTTCACAAATACTTAACATTTTCATTTTTAGTTCAGCAATAATCAAATATCCAAAATCCAGCTCATAATTTCATAAGAGTGGTTATTTGCATAGTTCTAGACATGGCTAAGCAAATGACATACATAAAAGCATATATAGACCCAACTGAGTATTTAAAAGAAAGTACTCAAATCCATCCTATGGTTACAAACAGAAGGGTATCAACATGTCAAGGTGGATTATGCAGCAACAAGGTTATAGCTACCATTAACCAAGTTTCAAATATCATTTTAATCAAATACATATGCAGTTTTACAAACTACACTTTTCATCTTCCAAATCATGGGTTTTAATGTGATCAAAGGAGAGGGGAGGAAAGAACTTGCCTTGTTCTTGAACAATATGAATACCACCAAAGTTACTCCTTCACCGTTGATGCAATTTATCTATATAAATGTCACGGTATGCAAATAAATACCAAAATATGCCAAAAATATAAAATGCTCTGAAATGTATGATTTGCACACAGTGGGTTGTTACTGCCCTTAGGTGAATTTATATGAAAGAATTTCTATTTTATCTTGTTTATTTTGGGAGATATGAATTTTACAAGTCCTAGGCTAGAAATATTTCATTTAGGCTTTATTCAAATTTAAAGGTAGTTTCTGACCATGTTCTGTCCAATTTTAGCTTTTAACAGCAAAGGTCATGATATATGAAGTTCAATGTAATTGGATTCATAATTTTTGGATCTAAAATGAATTTCTTATGCATTGTACAAATTGTAATGCGTTCTATGTTAGTAATTTCCTATAGTTTTAGATGTTTATTTGTACACATCATTTCTGTCTAAAGAAATGAAGAGAATGATTTTATTAACCTAACAAATCTGAGTTCATGATATTTGAAGCTAATATGAATTTCCTATGAATTTTAGAATTCAAAATGCATATGTAGTACTCATTTTGCTATACAAAATCTTAGTGCAGTTTTATGTATAAAAGGTGCCAAATTTTACTTCACCAAAATAAAGTTTACACCTAGATGAATCTACAGAAATTTAGTTCATTCCATTTGGAGTATAAACGAATTTTCTACGAATTTTACAAGTTAGAGCATGTTTTATGTTAACTATTCTTTATTTAAAATCTTAGAAATAAATATCATACTATAAGTAGATGTTTTTATTCTACAAAATTATAGTTCACAATTTTATATACCTACTGAAGTCGGTTTCATCCCAAAATGAGTTATATTTGATTTTATATGAATTTTAAAGTTTAACATAATTTTCAATTAAATAGATTTCGCTTTAGGTATTTTCTTTTATAGTACTTAGGGTCCATGGGTCAGCTTCTGGCCATTATGCAAAAAGGCCCCTGAAGTTCTAGAAATAGGTCCGGAGGTCCCTAGCACGTGTTGAAAAAGATTTCCATTAAAACTCCTTAAGTTTTAATCTATTTACATGCATGTCCTTGGGTCCACATGTCATACACTACACTTTTGCTATTAGGTCCTTGGCATTATTAAACTTTTTACTAAGCACATCCTTTAGAGCCTAATTACGTGGGCCCTACTGGTCAGTGGCACGGAGAGGAGGAGAGGCAACCGATGCAGAGTCGGGGCTCACCGGTGAGCTTCACGGTGGCGTCGACGAAGAACAGTGCCTCCTCGGCCGATGCGACCAAAAGCGGAAATGTAGATGACCCTCTTTCGAATCCGTCGATGGTGGTCTCATCGCCGGTGATGGCTTGTGCTGTGCCAACGAGGAGCGCGAGCTGCAGCAGCTTTGAGGCTGCATGTGCAAAATGGGTCACGACTTGGTTTGGCCAAAAAGATGCATGTATGTACTCACTTTGTGCTCAAGGAGACTCACCGAATTGCATGCGGTGTTCTGCAAGGTCCAGACGGTGATGGTGATGGAAGAACTCCCCGGCG
This sequence comes from Oryza officinalis, assembly GCA_008326285.1. Lineage (NCBI taxonomy): Eukaryota > Viridiplantae > Streptophyta > Magnoliopsida > Poales > Poaceae > Oryza > Oryza officinalis. Next base: position 35,238,049 of record BDMV01000008.1, on the reverse strand, counting down.
GCGGCACTCCTCCAACAAATGGCGACAACTTGTCCCCTTTCGCGATCTGCCATGCATGCATGTCTATCGAGTTATAGAGGTCCAAGGGGTGCTCCCCACGCGAGGAATTGGTATGGAGCTCAATGGAGTGGATGAATTTGGAGATGGAGTCCGGTGGCCAGAGTTGAGGAAGACGGTGATCGATCTATGCGTGAGCTTGATCTTTGGCCGTGGTTCTTGAGGCGTCTTGAAGAGGATGTCGAGGCGACCTTGTTGGCTTGAGGGTTCAGCCGGATTCGGTCTGTAGCGGCCGGATGACGATGATACCAAGGCGGCCGTGCTCCAAAGCTCCCGCGGACACGGCGGCATTCCGGTGAGACGGCTGCTAGACAGAGAGAAATGAGCGGGGATGGATTCGGTATAGCAAGGAGATTAGGGAACACAAGAGGGAAAAGATTGACCGTGGCTTGGTGGCGATGGCAACAGTCGTCATCTCCATGTCCGGTGATGGAGATGGAGGAGAATAGAGACACCGGACCTCTCTCTCTCGACTTGGTATCCACAAAAGCAAAATGGAGGAGAAGGTGATGCAACCAGGAGATGATATAGGCGTGCTCGGAGATGGCCACAACGATGGAATGCGTCGAACACGATGGCATCAATCCCTCTAGTTCTTTCTGTCTCTTTCGGTTTCTCTTGAGCGGTGGAGATGATGCACAGAGGTGGGAGTGAGTCAAGGAGGCTGAAAGGTGGGTCCAGGCTGATGTAAACAAGGCTAGGGAGAGAGATATGGGTAGGTTTGTGGGTGAGAGTATTCTTTAGGTGATTTCCAGAATTTTTACTAATTTATTTCTTTCTCTCTTCTTTGTAATTTCATAGTTCAATTTGTAGGCACGATAAATTAAGGTGGATTTTTTTGGAGGTAGATGAAAATACCTAGATTCCATTTTCTTTGGTTGCACACAAAAATTATGTGTAGTTTGCTCTCAGAAAAATAAAGAAAAGAGGCTCGGTAAAACATTGTTTGAACTTTTAGGAGGTCAAAACCAATAAAATAAATTCTGAAAAAAGTATATTAATTCATTATAAATGCACTAGTGTTTGAATAAATTATGTTCTATATACACTCTCATGTGATATAATGCATATATGAGTGAGCTATTACTTTTGCCGATTAGGGTTTAGCATTAAACTAGATTTTGACTTCTTTGACCAATTTAATTATTGGTTTAGATATAAAGATAAAATCACGTCAAAATTCAAGTGAGTCTAATATACTGATTAGCATCTACATGAATTTTTTTATGATTTTACCTTACACCAATTATTTTTAGAAATTCACTAAGCTTATCTTTACCTATAGGTTTCCTATAAAAATGTGATTAAATGATTGTGCATGGGTAGAGCGGTGTTTACTCGGTCATGGCAAGTACGGTTCATGAAACTTGAAGCTTATTGGGAAGACGTCTCTAGAGGTATTTGATATATCAATGTTGTAGCAAGGTACAACTTTTGAAAACCTATGGTCGTAATCCATTCCTGTTGAGCTCACAATTGGTCGAGGGTTTACCTAAATTTTGGTAAACGAAGGTAAAATTAAGCTATGGGAAAACTACAGAAATTAAGAAGACATTGTTGGTTACAATTAGTATGTTAAGACCATGGTTAGGTACAATACTCTAAACATTACGGTCATGATCTCGCCTTGCTGAGCTCACTTTTGGCAAATGGAAAATTTTTGGACAGAAGCACAGTTGATAGGAAAATAAGGATAACCGGGTTCCTAATTACTATTACATTCATCCATAAAATGCTTACATAAATAGGGTTAGATGGCAGCCATAATACATGATATGGTTCATTGAATCATTAACTTGGGAAACTCAGAATGTTAGGATTGGAATCATCGGGACAAGGTTAGGTTATGTCTCATCATATACATCCATATGCTTGGGTTATGGTAGAAAGCGAGTTGTTAGATGGCATGTGTAGCAATAACTTTTGTTTTCTCAAAATGGCATGGATGAATGCTATGATATCATGATGAATGAATAATGCGATGTATGTATGGGATGATCTGATGCTTATGAAAATATTTTTGTATTGCATACATGCCATAGAACAATTCTTTCGGTTCAACCGGTATGTTGGTTGTGGTGGTAGTATGGCTTGTCTGAGCTCATGTCTCCCTACTTTTCTATTTAGGGAAACAAGCTAACTAGTTATGAAAAATTCACATATACAAGCCTCGGATTGGCTTTTCATCCACACGTTAAGTTATTACATAAAATGAATACATAGCAACTATAATACATATATTACATAGTTGAGGTCTTCTCGGCTGTCAATATACATGTGGGCGAGTGAACCAGGCAAATTGGGGTGTGATCAGAGGAGTATGTTGCATGGTGTTCATGATGTACCCTCCTGAAAAGCAATTTGGTTGGTACACAATTGCTATCTACAAAATATAACAAGGTTAAAGTCAAAGTCACAAACTTAAGGTCAATAGAAAAATGTAAATGGTACATGTGTTGGGTAGAACCCACATTGTAACCACGACTGTAGTAGAAGAATGGTGTATACATGGTAGGCATCTACAGAAATATATGGAAAATAATGGTTAGAGGTAAAACTGGAATTTGAACAATTGCAAGTCGAAAGTTAGTTTTCAACAAATAAAAATCTACTCTCTCTTTAACCCATCTACAACTATATGAGTTTTTGTTATTTATTTTAGTTGTTGAGTTGCTACAATGCGCAAATCTTGGAACCAACCAAAAAGGGGTACAAAAGATACACATAGAGCCATCTCAACTTAAATCCTTAAATTTGCTTATAACTTGCTCCTAATCATAACCTGCTCCTAATCATGATAGTCCTATTTAGATTTGTGGAGGCATGCGAGAGTTTCATAATTCTTTTTGTTAACAAGTTCATAGTAAGTATTACACTATCCCCCTTAAAAAAATAAAAAAATTTTTGGAATGATGTTGAACAAAATGTCTTAGTGGGAAACTAAAATTACGTATATGCTCAATTCTGTCTTGCACACTCCTGAGATGAAAACAGTAGGCAATGACTAGGCTAGATCGGTGATAAAATGGGAAAAAAATTATATCAAGTTCCTAGCAAAGTCTTCTTAGTTCTGGGAAGGAATTGTAATTTTTGGACAAGTAGTTTGTTTTATGGAAAATAGAGAAGACAGGTGATGTAGTGCTGGAACAAATTGTTCAATGCATTTGTCGAGTTTTCATGTTAAAATCTAGAAGTGCAAACATTTGGACAAAAATTTAGGGAGATGCATGTTTGAGTTGTTAACACTGGTGGAGAAGGGGTTTTTAACCCCGGTTCGTAACACCCTCTAGTCCTAGTTATGCAACCAGGACCACGAATCCGGGACTAAAGATGCCCATCTTTAGTCTCGGTGAAATAATTGGGACTAAAGATATTTTTTGTTTTTTTTAAAAAAATTGCTGGATCTGCCAGCTGCTTGTTTATATATTATGCATATATATGTATAAATACATATATATGCATAATATATGTATATATAATATGTGTATATATGTAATATATGTATTTATACATATATATATATGCAATATGCATATATATATATATATAAATACATGTTTTACACATATATATATTCCCTAAATATATGCACTCAAGTAAATATATACTTATATTACCGAAATATACTCACACACATAAGTACATGTATGCACATCTAAATACATACATATAATACAATCCTTCGTTAATTCTAATGTTCTATTGTACATTACGAAGAAACCTAAGACATGTTATATATGGGGATGATGATCAATAGGTCTTCCATTGTAGTGGAATTCTCCCACAGGATCAATTATTTGTTCATTGATAAATCCCATCAATTGTTCTTGAACAGCCTTTATAAATTTTTCGTTGGATAGTTTTTCCCTCATGTAAATAATCTATCATTTGAAAAAAATTGAGATATAAGTATATGAAGTCAATAAGAAATCGGGACATAATGTATGAATGATTTTTACGTACTTCCAGATCCTTGTCACTATTGATTTGGTGTACAATGCAGTGAGTATATTCACAGACGTAGTAGCCGCACAAGTTATTCCCCTGCTCCTGTTTTGCACACTTAAGGAGAAATGACGAGAGATTTAATGTACTAATTTTTTCTAGAACAAATTAATGATTCAATATGTTTTGGAGCATGTACTCACTGGAAAATTAAACCTCCTACCAAGTTTTTCTTATGTACAATTGGAAGCTATGATTAAATATCGGAGATCTGCATAATAGCAATAGCAGTGTATGGAACTTTGCCCATGCCTTATGTACAATTGGAAGCTATGATTAAATATCGGAGATCTGCATAATAGCAATAGCAGTGTTCATAATTAATGACAGTTGAATAGATGACATTACTTGTCTATCACTTCAAAAATCTTGGCAAAAGTAGACTCTGGTTTATCCATTGAGTCATAGACATGGACTTTGCATAGTTCAAGGTCGAAGAGGAAAAGGACCCGGTGAAATTTGCAAATTGCGTCAGATGATATATATGTCACGGTATGAGTACGAGGAGAAAGTTGGTACAAATTCGAAAGACAGTTAAAACTCACTTTGTGTTGTAGGGCAATAGTATGTAGGTCTTATAATGCTGCTGCACCAGGAAATGAACAATATTGTCCTCTGTAGCTTCCTCAAAGTTCTGTATCATTTTGACATTGACTTTGCGGGGGTCCATGAATCCAATATTGTAAATCCCCTGCCTACGGCACGATTGAATCTCCATTCTACAAGGGATAAAGGAATTTGCATTAGTCTTATCGGCACAGTGTAACCATAGAATGGTACATAGAAGGAGCTAAGGAACAAAATAAATTTTGCTAAAACGATACTTACAAAACCCAGCAGCTGAGAATGGAGACGTTGAGAGCGTCTAGGTGGTATACATCGCATACATTCTTGAAGTTGATCCAAAGAACATCATCTCCTTGATAGTAATCTATGTTTCTTATCCTCGCTCCAACCATTGTTCTACCTTTGGATGAACGTTCCATGTACCATTGATGGAATCGGTACATTTGTATAGAGAGAGTGTTCACCTAAACAGACCTGACAAGCGGTTCACCGAGTTTAAATTTGTATTTCAAATCGGCTTCTGTCGCTATGGTTATTGGTGCATTTTCCACCAGTTGCGCCTTGTTCAGACCCGTCTCTTTCATCCATTGCCTTAGTTCCTCTTCACCGGGTGGTAGCAATGGCTCAACCGATTGTTTTGGTTGCTTTCCGAGCTGATGCACTTCTTTGGTCTTTCCTCTTTGTTTCTTAAACGGCTTCTTCATCGACCGGTCATAATCCGAAAGTAAAGCTCTCTTAACCGGTTCGCTAATCTTCTTAAAGAACTTCTTAGCAGTCGGATCTATAGGAATCTTCTTTTGTGGACTCCGTGGCTCGAAGAACGCCTGCACTTCTGCTCGTATGACCTCGTCAGTCTTCTCGGGAGTGCGGTCGTATGTCCTTTTCTTGAGAGCGGAGAGTTTTAGCTCGTCAAGTCTTGGCTTCTTTGTTTGTTCTGTGGACTTTGACGGCGCAGGACGAAGTGGGCACGACTTTTTAGCTCATGAAGGCGGAGCAGACGATGACGGTGCAGGCGGAGGAGGCGGAGGTGGAGGAGCCGGTGCAGGCGAAGGAGAGGGTGCAGGCGGAGGAGACAGAGGTGGAGGAGCCGGTGCAGGCGAAGGAGAGGGTGCAGGCGGAGGAGACGGAGGAGAAGACGCTGCTGCTCATCCGGGAAACACAACGTATCGCTTGCACCATAGTATAATGGCGTGGGCTGTGTCTCCTAGTTTCGTCTCCCCGTCTCCTCCGGGGATGTCCATCTCAAGATCCTCGAACCCTCGTTGCACCAATTCAACTTCGACCTTTGAGTACCCAGGTGGAATCGGTCTGCAATGGTATGCCCTGAAGGGTCCACTGGTATGGCCATGCCCGACGCCACCTTCACAAGAATCAAGGTTACTTAGTGATTAACAGATGCATGCACCACCTTTTTTAATTTACAAGACATATATCATAAAACTACGAGCATACCTTGAGTGATATGTTCTTAAAGGGACTGTGCAGCTCATAAGGTGTCCGCCGCGTTATTTCATCTACGGGGTACGATGGGTCGTCGTGAGCTGGCCCTGCTGCACCTTCTATGCCCTGTTCTCCTACTTGCCCTGTAGAAGCACAGCTGCTGCGATTGCCTGAGGGGCTCACCATGACTGGAGGGACATACGGCTGCACCGTCTGCTGGCTCTATCGTTCCGCTAGGCGTTGGTCCACCCGTCGTTCCACCTCCTCTTGCATCCTTATGTCCTGCAGGGCGACCCTCTCCTCGAGATATCTTAATTTCGCCTTGGTATCCCTCTTGCTCCTCACCCGACTCTTGTAAGTGTGGTTGTTCTCTTGAAATCCGTATTTCCAAGCAACCACGCCTTTTCCTCGTGTTCGTCCTGGATGCTAGGGATTCTATAGTGCGAGCGTAAGCTCGTCCTTCTCTCTGTCAGGCTTGAATGTTCCTTGAGCAGACGCCTCCACTGCTTCTGTAAGTCGGCTAGCTGCTTCGTGGATTGCATCGCCGAATACAAGGGAGCCATCAGTGGGATCGAGCGTTCCGCCATGAGCATAGTACCAATTTCTGGAATGTTCAGGCCAATTTGTTGTGGCTGGCTCAATACCCTTTTCTATCAACCCGGCTTTCAGTTTATCACACTTGGGGATTGCCTTCTTATAGCCATCTGACCCTAGCCGGTGATCGTACTACTTCTTAGTGGCATTGGCTTTATTCTTTTCTATTTGCGCTTGCTCGTGCTGGGAGGTCTTGTATGCGACAAACGCATCCCAATGATCCATCAGCTTGGTTAATTTGTCGAAATCAGGCGTCAGACCCTTCAGGACGTATTTCTTGTACAGAGTTGACTTGTACTTCTGGAACTGTTCAGCCATTTTTTCATAGTCCATTCTTACAATCTTGGCTAATCTGCCTCAGGGACGTTCGTTCTATCGTTCGTTCGTTCGTTCGTTCTATCGTTCGTGGTCACGTTCGTTCTATCGTTCACGTTCTATCGTTCTATCGTTCGTGGTCACATTCGTTCTATCGTTCGTTCGTTCGTTCTATCGTTCGGTCACGTTCTATCGTTCATGGTCACGCTTGTTCTATCATTCTATCGTTCACGTTCGTTCACGTTCGTTCGTTCATGTTCTATCGTTCGTTCACGTAGCGTGGGGTGGCGGTTGCGCCGTGGGGTGCGGGTGGAGCCGCGTGGTGCCGGCGACACGGCGGGCAAGCGCGGGGTGACGGTTGCGCCGCGAGGTGCGGGCGGAGCCACGGGGTGGCGCACGGCGTGGCGGCGGCGCCGCGGCGTGCCGACTGTGGCGCGGGGTTGCGACGGCATACCGGCGGCGGCCGCGGATGCAAGAGAGATCGAGGGAGAGATAGAGATAGAGGAGAGAGGACGAGCGCCAAACCTCGGCTGTGGCGTGGCGGTGAGGTCGGCGACGACGTACGGCGGTGGAGACGACGAAGACGACGATGGCAGCAGAGGTGGACGATCGGCGTTGAGAAACGGCTAAGTGTGGATCGGGGGAGAAGACGATGTGCACACCTATTTATAGTCGGGATCTTTAGTCCCGGTTAGTGGAACCAACCGGGTCTTTAGTCCCGGTTTGTGGAATCAACCAGGACTAATGATTATATTTAGTCCCGGTTGGTAGCTACAACCGGGACTAAAGATATCTTTAGTCCCGGTTGATAGAACCAACCGGAACTAAAGGTAATTTGCCGCTGTTTCCAAAATTTCTTTTTGTCCTGGCTATGGTTAACAACCGGGACTAAAGATTAAAACATTTAAATGACATATGGCTGATCTAAATAGTTTAAAATTATTATTAAATATAAATAATCACATATAATTAACATATGACCTATTTAAATAGTTTAAAATTGCTATTACATTTAAAAAATATATATAATTAACATATGACCAATTTAGATAGTTTAAATCTGCTATTACATTTCAATAATGATATATAATTAAAATATGACCAATTTAAATACTATTTAAATAGTAATAATCATATGTACATAACATATGACCTATTTAAATAGTTTAAAATTGCTAGTATATACGAATAATCATATATAATTGTATTAGTAAGAAACACAAACATTGCATGACCTTCAATACATTATAAATAATTTGCATCGTCCATACAATAACCTATGTAACTGTTTTCCTCACGTACTTTCTCCTCACTAATGTTCCTTCACTATGATCGTTGCGTGAGTAAGGGGTGTCCTCCTGTGATAGGAGGATGCTCGAGTCAACCGTCACTGCGAACGGAGGTTGCCCGTCAAACTGATCGTAATCTTGTCAGTCTTATCCTTGACTCCGACGAATTTTCTTTTGCCTGGGAGAACTACGTGGCGCTTTGGCTCGTCGGGTCCTTTACCCTTCTTTGGTTTGCTAGACATGTCATTCACGTAGAAAACTTGTGTTACATCATTGGCTAGGACGAATGGTTCGTCTGAGTATCCAACCTTGGTTAGGTCAATCGTTGTCATCCCACTGTCATCAATCGTTACGCCTCCACCAGTGAGCCTAACCCATTGGCACCGAAACAGAGGTACCTTCAGGGGTCCATAGTCTAGTTCCCATATGTCCTCGATGACACCGTAATTCGTGCTAGTTGCACCATCGTATCTCATGGCGTCGATACGAATAGCAGAGTTCTGGTTTGTGCTCTTTCTGTCTTGGGCTCTTGTGTAAAATGTATACCCATTGATTTCATATCCTTGGAATGTCAATATCGAGCAAGAAGGCCCCCTCGCCAAGAAGGCTAGTTGTCGGTCAATGGTTTCGGTACCCATTATATGTTGTCGTAGCCAAGCGGGGAAAGTATCAATGTGATGGCGTGTAATCCATGCATCGGACTTGTCGATGGTTTTTGAGCAAACAATCGCCAGGTGCTCCTCGATGTAAGGAGCTACCAACGAAGATTGTTGCAAAACCGTGAAATGTGCTTTACGGAATAAATCATTGTCCACAGTCATTATTGCTTTCCTTCCAAGAGTCCCCTTTCCCTGTAGTCTCCCCTCATGGCTTGATTCGGGTACCCCGATTGGACGAAGGTCTTCAATAAATTCTACGCAGAACTCAATGACCTCCTCTGTTTCATAACCCTTGGCGATGCTTGCTTCCGGACGAGAACGATTACGAACGTATTTCTTTAGAACGCCCATGTACCTCTCGAAAGGAAACATGTTGTGTAGGTACACAGGACCGAGAGTACTGATCTCTTTCACAAGGTGACATAGAAGATGCGTCATTATATTGAAGAATGACGGTGGAAAGATCATCTCAAAGCTGACAAGACATTGGACCACGTCATCTTGAAGGGTTGTTAAACTATCTGGATGGATGATATTTTGCGAAATTGTGTTCATGAAAGCACATAGCTTTGTTATTGTTCCCCGAACATTATCAGGAAGGATACCACGAATTATAACAGGAAGCAGTTGTGTCATCAACCCGTGACAGTCATGAGACTTTAGGTTTGTGAACTTCTTCTCCTTCATGCTTATTATTCTCTTTATATTCGAGGAGTATCCAGACGGTACCTTGATGCTTTCCAGGCATTCAAATATACTTTCCTTCTCTTCCTTGCTCAGGGTGTAGCTTGTAGGACTCAAGTAATGGCTTCCTTTATCATTCAGTTTCGGGTGAAGGTCCTCGTGTTATTGCATATGCTTGAGATCATTAGGTGCTTCAAGTGTATCTTTCGACTTCCCATATACACCTAGGAAGCCCAACAGGTTGACGCAAAGGTTCTTACTGAGGTGCATCACGTCTATTTTCAAAATCAACCTAATTTTGCCTACACATATTTTCTCTGTCATCATTTTGCATAAACCTTGTTGGAGACAATATTTTATAGAAACAAAGCTATAAATGTAATATGTTAATCATACATTATTAGAGAATGGATTTGCTAACCTTTTCGATCTCTTTGATTTGTATATTATCACCAAAATAATTATATCAAAAATTTTGGCAGCACCTCCCTTCCTCCTCCTCTTGGCAGCAATGGCTTGGGCTGGAGGAGGAGGAAGATGTATAAAAAGGTAGATCACTTTAGTCCCGGTTAATAACACCAACTGGGACTAAAGATCGAAATCATCATTAGTCCCAGTTTGTGTTACCAACCGGGACTAAAGTGAGGATCTATAGTCTCGGTTGGTGTCACCAACCGGGACTAAAGATCCCCAACCCCCTGACATGCGTCTGACATGGTCGGTAAAGGTGTGAACCGGGACTAAAGATCATCTTTAGTCCCGGTTGGTAATACCAACCAGGATTAAAGATCATCACGATCCATTACATCTTTAGTCCCGGTTCCTATTCAAACCGGGACTATTTTGGTTTTTGTGAACCCGAGCAAAGATCAGTTCTCCAGTAGTGTAAGCTGCACCGAAGAAACCAAGATTTTATCACTTATATTTTGGGCTATACAAATTCGACAATCAGATTACCTACAGATTTCAGGACATGTCTTTGCCATACCAAATGAATTTTTACTCCATGATGCAAGGACTCAAAAATTTTACCAAAATTCGTGGAACTAGGTAAATAAGTATATTGATTACTGTAAAAAGAGGGCATGGTTATATTTTATAGTTTGAGCTATACAAAAATATGAATGCTTCTGTCTACACATTTCAGAACACGTGCAACTAAGATGAAATGAATTTTTGAACATGTCTAGGTTTGATAATTTCTCCATTTTACTATAACATGAAGCTAACATGGTGCAGAGGGTACATGTATTTTGGGAGGTCATTCTAAAAAAGCAATCTATGGGTTAAAGCACAACAATTTCCTATTGGTGATATGCCCTAGAGGCAATCATAAAGATGATTGTATCACATACTATGTTTACATCTTTGTTATATGTTGTTCGTTGAAATAGATAACTTATCATTGATCAATGAATATGTGATTCGTTCCTGAGACTATTTATGTTGTATGTTACTATTTCTAAAGGGTCACTGATCAAATATCATATATGGAACAAATATGGTTCAATGATTAGCGCATTTATTAATTGATGATCATGTCTCATGGATCATGGTATGGAGATACCAAATTAATAATGTGGACACATGTTGGAGAACATGTTGTTGGATAGACCCAACATGAGACACTGCAAGAGCTATATGTGATATGCCATCAGTGGTCTCATATTAGTGTTAGTGTAGAATCCTTAGACCTGAGATTATCATGGTTCCCAACATGTGTAGTAGCTTGCTTAGGGGCTGCTAAACACTACTCCGTAACTGGGTAGTTACAAAAGTAGTCTTCGGGCATGCTATGAAACATGTAGTGAGATATGAATAATCAAGATGAGATTTGCCCTTCCCTTGGAGAGATATCTCTGGGCCCCTCGTTGTTATAGATTATAGAAGTGCATGGCCATGCCAAAAGTGATTGAGGAGTGAATCACAGGTTAAATAATCTATTACAGGATCGAGTGAATGATTGAGCTTTTAAAGGATGGCACATATCTAGTCTTGAGCTTAATCGATATCGTGAGGTAAAGGGGTTCATACAAATATACACTAGAGGTTCAGCCGGTATGATCTTCATGTATGCCCGGTGGGTTAATATGTTCTGCTAGGGCTGCTGTTGACACGTGGACCGAAAAGGGTTTTTCGGGTTGCAGCCGAGTGTACATGAACCTATAGGGTCGCACACTTAATGGGCCAGAATAAAGGGATTGGATGGAGATCCAATATTTGCTCAATTCGGATAGGGATTCGAGTAGGACTCCTGTAGGTCTAGGAGGCCCAGTTATGGATCCTATATATATCGTTCAGGTGATGAGGTTGGTCGACATAGAGAAACCCTAGCTGTCACTCCCCTCCTGAGCAAAACCCTAGACGCACACGGGCGCTACCACGACCGTATGACGTGTTCCTTTCCTGGACGTGTGGATACCGGTAGAGGCGCCGCTGGTCGGCGGTGCTGATCGATGTGAGAGCACGGCGGGGCGCACACATGAGGAGGAGAAGATCGGGTTGCTGCGATCTACTACTTCCTCTACATCGACGCGCGCTACGTCGCCAACGCTCCTTTAGCTTCTTAGCACGTACTTCTGCTGCACAGCGCGTCGAGTGGTAACGATCTATGATCTCATACTTACATGGCTCCTAGTTTACACAACAGAAAAATTTTGATTTATGCTATCATAGCCTATGCGTATCCCAACAGTGGTATCAGAGCTCTCTTGTATAGTTTGTGATCTGGATCTATGCATATAGTTGATATGTGGCGTAGTAGATGAGATTTATTACATGTTAGATGAGTTATCTACTTGGTCGGACCATGAGATGGATCGACAAGCACATGGGTTAATGGGATTCATCAGTATTGGGGTTTCGTGACTTCACCAGATTGTCTGGTATTCATCACTACAATTGGTCTCATCGGATTGTCCAATGTCCACTAGGACCGTACGTCAATGAGAAAAAGTGAGAGAATGAGATTGACTCGTTTTCGGCGTAATTTAGTTACGCTGTTACGCCGTGTGTGTCATCCCTTAGATTTCGCTTGGGGTTGTATTCTATCTTGCTTTATTATCGTTGTATATTTGATATGACAATATGGTGGGTAGATTCCCTTAGAAAAATTAAGTGTAATTAATGTCCTTCCAATAATTGCACCTATCATGGTTGTGATCATCAGTGATAGGTCTGCCATAGCAGAGTGTCACTGGTTATCATGATGAGATAGTATGGATGTCAGACATCTATATGCAGAGATTGTTGGTTTACTTGACAAGGTTATCAAAACGGTTTTGGACCTTGGGGCATAGGTTGGGTTGGTACATGGAGATGTCACCCGATAGCACGACATAGGTTGGGTTGCTACATGGAGATGCCACCCGACAACACGAGAGTCACATAGGATGTGATTAGCAAGGCGTTGCTTACCTGTTTTGCTAGTTGTCTAGCTGTGATGCCAAAGCTCACTAGATACTAATAAAATGAGGATCTTGATTCACTATGTTGCTAGAGGGAACTTTGTTGCAAACTACATAGTGGGAGTATCTTTTGTTAAATTGTTTGATGAAAGATTAATGTAAACATGGTGCTGATTTTGCATATATATATTTTTCCTATTGTAGATCATGGTAGCTCCTGCATCATCCAGTTTTAACTTGCGGTCTATTCTTGAGAAAGAAAAGTTGAATGGAACAAACTTTATGGATTGGTATCGCAACCTGAGAATTGTTCTCAGGCAGGAGCGCAAAGAGTTTGTGCTTGAAGAGCCTTTTCCAGAAGACTTGCCCAACACTGCTACTGCTGCTCAGCGTAGGGAGCATGAAAAGTGACAGAATGACTATCTGGATGTGAGTTGTCTCATGCTTGCTACTATGTCCCCTGAGCTTCAAAGGCAATATGAGACATTGGATGCTCATAGTATAATCAGGGGACTACGTAGCATGTTTGAGAACCAAGCAAGAGCTGAGAGGTTCAACACCTCAAAGTCCTTGTTTCCGTGCAGGCTTGCAGAGGGTAATCCAGTTAGCCCACATGTGATCAAAATGATTGGTTACATTGAGAGTCTGAAAAAGCTTGGTTTTTTCCTTAGCCAAGAGTTGGCTATTGATCTGATTCTTCAGTCGCTCCCTCCCAGTTTTGAACCATTCATATTAAACTTCAATATGAAGAACATGAGCAAGACCTTGGCCGAACTGCATGGGATGCTAAAGGGCGCCGAGGAGAGCATCAAGAAAAACTCCAACCATGTGATGGTCATGCATAAGCGCAAGCCCAACAACAAGAAGGTTGGTCAAAAGAGAAAGATGAACTCCGATGAAATCGCAAGTACTAGCAACTCTAAGACCAAGGCTCAAAAGACCGGGCCCGCTAAGGATGCAGAGTGTTTCTTTTGCAAGGAGATAGGTCATTGGAAGAGAAACTGTAAGAAATACCTAGAGTAGCTCAAGCAGAAGCAGCAAGATGGAAAGAGTTCCACCTCAGGTATTAATGTTATAGAAATTAATCTTACTCCTTCCTCTACTGATTCTTGGGTATATGATACCGGTTCAGTTGCTCACATATGCAAGTCGTTGCAGGGGCTAAAAATAAGTAGGAACTTGGCAAGAAGCGAAGTGGACATTCGCGTGGGCAATGGAGCAAGAGTTGCTGCTGTTGCGGTTGGCATTATGTCGTTATCTTTACCATCAGGATTAGTTTTGGATTTAAATAATTGCTATTGTGTTCCAGCTTTGTGTAAAAATGTTATCTCTACTTCTTGTTTGCAAGCAGAGGGTTATGGTTTTAGATCAGTGGACAATGGTTGTTCAGTCTATTATAATGACATTTTCTATTTCTATGCACCCATAATGAATGGTTTGTACACTGTGAATCTTGATGAATGTTCAGTCTATAACATTAATGCGAAAAGGCAATGTCCTAATGATTTGAATCCCACCTTTATTTGGCATTGTCGCTTGGGCCATATAAATGAGAGACGCATGGAGAAGCTCCATAGAGATGGACTTCTACACTCTTTTGATTTTGAATCATTTGAGACATGTGAATCTTGTTTACTTGGCAAAATGACAAAGGCGCCTTTCAGGGTCAAAGTGAAAGGGCAAGTGAGCTATTGGCACTAGTACATACTGATGTATGTGGACCAATGAGCTAACAGCCAAAGGTGGTTTTGGGTACTTCATTACATTCACCGATGACTTTAGTAGATATAGATATGTCTACTTAATGATGCATAAGTCTGAATACTTTGAAAAGTTCAAGGAATTTCAGAATGAGGTACAAAATCATTTAGGCAAGACAATCAACTTTCTACGATCTGATCGTGGAGGAGAATACTTGAGCCTTGAATTTGGCAATCATCTAAAGGAGTGTGGAATTGTTCCACAACTCACTCCGCCAGTCACACCTCAATGAAATGGGGTGTCTGAACGGAGGAATCGTACATTGTTGGACATGGTGCAAGCAATGATGAGCCAAACTGATCTCCCGTTAAGCTTTTAGGGTTATGCTCTAGAGACAGCAGCGTTCACACTAAACAGGGTTCCATCAAAATCTGTGGATAAGACACCATATGAGATATGGACAAGGAAGCATCCCGGTTTGTCTTTCCTGAAAATTTGGGGATGTGAGGCTTTTGTATAACGTTTACAATCAGACAAACTCACACCTAAATCAAATAAATGCTTCTTTGTGGGGTATTCTAAGAAAATGAAAGGATATTATTTCTATAATCGAGAAGAAGACAAAGTGTTTGTCGCCCGACACGGTGTTTTCTTGGAGAAAGAGTTTCTTTCAAGAAAAGATAGTGGGAGCACGGTGCGACTCGAAGAAATTCGGGAATCACCAGAAAATGTTTCAACTTTCACGCAACCACAACAGATTGAGCAAGATGTTGTTCAACAGGTTGAACAAGTTGTTGTTGAACCAATTGTGAAAGCACCGGCTTCACGAAGGTTTGAAAGGATATGACTGTTGACGTAGAATTTCGACCTGTCTCGCGACAAAACGGGTTCCACGTTTCCACGGCGGCATGGGAGGTTTGCTTTACTCCAGTGCAGGTCCAATGGCTTGCCTAGGTGTGTTTAGGGCGTGCCAGTTGATTTGATCTGCAATCAACAAGATAAACAAGTAGACCACATTAGAAACGATGGCCGATCGGCCGATAGGCCGATGTTGCATCGTGAGAGCTTAGCCGATAAGGCAAAGCTGTATCGGGCTACTTGAAATAAGATTAATGAACAGATCTAATCTCATCGGCCCATATTAATGTGTTTGTGGCTATTTAATGGAACTGGCAAATGAAGAATGCATGAATATAAAACACTAGCTAATACTCTAGTGCAAACCAGTATGAACTAATCAACCAATATAGATATACTAATCATAGAGAAATCCTTAAGAATAATCCATGATATCTACACCTATATTTGTTGATCTGCTCATACAAGTGGCAAATACATATAAAAACATTAAAGTAATCACATGTATTAAATAAGACCGGCTGAAACCCTGGTGCTATCCTTAATTACGATCAAAAACAGGCTTTGGGTTAAATCTCAAAACAGGACTAAGGTCGATAGCAACTCAAAGTGTGAATCGAGACTTAACACAAAGAAAATCAAGTTATTGATCGCTTTTGGGGATTGTAATGCATTGAAGGATCTAGCTAAGCATAATAATTAGACTATCGTCGGCAACAAACCCTAAAACGAGTAGATCGCTGGCGAAGCATAATTAAGACACTTATCAAGATCATCCAACACATGATAAACGATGATCACATCATCGAGGCTTAACGTGCCTAAAACAGCACGCTAGCCCCAACGATGTAGATCGTCGGGTACGAGTTCTTACCTCTGCTATGGGGAAGCAAAAACTCGCCGGAAGCTAACCCCTTGCGAGGGTTGGCGATGCGCCGAAAGTAGATTGATTTATGTTTGATTGCTTGTGAGAGAATTTCTATGTACAAACTACCGGGATATTTATACCCGAGATTACAACATTGTCCAGATAGGACACGATCTTATCTACAACTTAACAAACAAGTCTTTGCGGCAGACTCTTGCCACAGATTAAATCTAAACCTACTTGATTTACAAGATACAGTTGCCTAAAACTGAGCCTTATCTCTAGTTGGCAACTTCCTTGAAGCTTATCTTGAGCTCGAACCAAGCCCATGCTAACTCTATTAACTTCTTGTCTCTGTCGGCTAACAAACACGTTGAATCCGTATCGGCCGATACACCCTTCCTGCTAACACAGTCTTCAGTCCGATACGCTTGCTGAGTCCGATACAAGACTTGATCCAACTCCAACTTAGCCCCTCTTCTCTGCATCGGTTTCCTCTTTCCTCTCCGGGTAGATTATGAAAATCTGCTGTTAACAATGACGTACACCTACAAGGTACACATTGATAACCACAGGACAATGTGATATATTGTTGTCAGACAACGATGAACCTACAACCTATGAGGAAGCGATGGTGGGAGTAGTCTCTAAGAA
This sequence comes from Oryza officinalis, assembly GCA_008326285.1. Lineage (NCBI taxonomy): Eukaryota > Viridiplantae > Streptophyta > Magnoliopsida > Poales > Poaceae > Oryza > Oryza officinalis. The sequence goes on along the minus strand of BDMV01000008.1, from coordinate 35,220,951 downwards.
ATGGCTTGGAGCTATGAGATCCGAAATAGAGTCCATGGATGACAACCAAGTTTGGAACTTGGTCGATCCACCTGATGGTGTAAAAGCCATCGAGTGCAAATGGGTCTTGAAGAAAAAGATAGATGTAGATGAAAATGTTCACATCTACAAGGCACGATTGGTGGCGAAAGGTTTCAGACAAATTCAAGGTGTTGACTATGATGAGACTTTCTCACCTGTCGCCATGCTAAAGTCTCTTCGGATTATTTTAGTGATTATTACCTATTTCGATTATGAGATATGGCAAATGGATGTCAAAACAGCTTTACTCAATGGAAATCTTGATGAGGATGTGTACATGACACAACCCAAGGGATTTGTCAATCCACAATCAGCTAAAAAGATATGCTAGTTGCTTAAATCCATTTATGGGTTGAAGCAAGCATCTCCGAGTTGGAATATCCGTTTTGATGAAGTAATCAAGGCATTGGGCTTTGTCAAAAATGAAGAAGAGTCTTGCGTATACAAGAAGAATAGTGGGAGCGCACTGGTGTTTCTAATCCTATATGTAGATGACATATTGTTGATTGGGAATGACATTCCTATGCTTGAATCCATTAAGACATCATTGAAGAAAAGTTTTTCAATGAAGGACTTGGGAGAGGCAGCATATATTCTGGGCATAAGGATCTATAGAGATAGATCAAAGAGGCTAATTGGATTAAGCTAAAGTACATATATTGACAAGGTGTTGAAAATGTTCAACATGCAAGACTCCAAGAAAGGTTTCTTGCCGATGTCACATGGCATTAATCTTGGCAAGAATCAGTGTCCTCAAACAACTGATGAGTGAAACAAGATGAATGTGATTCCATATGCTTCAGCTATTGGGTCTATAATGTATGCCATGCTTTGTACATGTCCAGATGTTTCATACGCACTTAGTGCAACAAGTAGATACCAATCAGATCCAGGTGAGAATCATTGGATAGCTGTAAAAGATATCCCAAAGTACTTGAGAAGAACTAAGGATATGTTCCTAGTCTATGGAGGAGAGGAAGAGCTCGTTGTAAATGGTTACACCGATGCAAGCTTTCAAACCGACAAAGACGACTTTAGATTGCAGTCTGGATTTGTGTTCTACCTAAATGGCGGTGCTGTGAGCTGGAAGAGTTCCAAACAAGATACAGTCGCCGACTCTACAACAGAAGCCGAGTACATTGCTGCTTCTGAAGCGGCAAAGGACATTGTTTTGATAAAGAAATTTGTTTCTCAACTGGGTGTGATGACTAGTGCTCTCAGTCCTGTGGACCTCTATTGTGATAATAGTGGGGCCATTGCACAAGCCAAGGAGCCTAGATCGCATCAAAAGTTCAAACACATTTTACGGCGGTATCATCTCATTCGCGAGATAGTGGGTAGAGGAGATGTGAAGATATGCAAAATACATACAGATTTGAACATTGCAGATCCGTTGACAAAGCCACTCCCTCAGCCTAAGCATAAGGCACACACTATGGCAATGGGTATTAGATACGTGCATGATTGACTCTAGTGCAAGTGGGAGACTGTTGGTGATATGCCCTAGAGGCAATTATAGAGATGATTGTATCACATACTATATTTACATTTTTGTTATACGTTGTTCCTTCATATAGATAACTTATCATTGATCAATGAATATGTGATTCGTTCATGAGACTATTTATGATGTATGTTACTATTTCTAAAGGGTCCCTGATCAAATATCATATATGGAACAAATATGGTTTAATGATCAGCACATTTATTAATTGATGATCATGTCTCATGGATCATGGTATGGAGATACCAAATTAATAATGTGGACACATGTTGGAGAACATGTTGTTGGATAGACTCAACATGAGAAACTGCAAGAGCTATATGTGATGTGCCATTAGTGGTCTCATATTAGTGTTGGTGTAGAATTCTTATACTTGAGATTATCATGGTTTCCAACATATGTAGTAGCTTGCTTAGGGGGCTGCTAAACATATCTAGTCTACGGTGCTGATCGGCGTGAGAGCACGGCGGGGCGCACGCACGAGGAGGAGAAGATCGGGTTGTTGCGATCTACTACTTCCTCTACATCGACGCGCGCTACGTCGCCAACGTTCCTTTGGCTTCTTAGCACCTACTTCTGCTGCACAGCGCGTCGAATGGTAACAATCTATGATCTCATACTTACATGGTTCCTGGTTTACGCAACAGAAAAATTTTGTTTTATGCTATCGTAGCCTATGCGTGTCCCAACATTTCCAACCTGTCCCAAAACTACCCGTTCTAGGCCATAACGGTAAATTTTGAAACATCGAGATAGAAGAGTTGAAAATCCACCAAATTCATTTTTGGTATAGAGATAGCTTGAGAAAGTATTAATCCTACCATGTCTATCAAGTTTTAGATTTATCAAACCATTTCTAAAACATACAAGCTATAGGCCATTTCCAATCCGATATTTTGCAAATCTCGAACTAGTCATTAGGAGTAGTTCGCAAATGGGATTGAAAACTTTTCAAAATACCTTGGTACTGGTTTGTAATGATTAATGAGTGTTTTCAAACATATTTTTACAGAAATACTATTTTTCAAAAGGTATCGGTCCTATAGACCAAGAATAGGAGTTTGAAATCGAAATATGAGACATAGGGAAGAGTATTATTTAGAGAGGGATAAGATATAAGATTAGAGTAGATTTTCACAAATAATTTATAGATGAGAGCAAAGAGCTCAAATTACTTTTTAATAAGTCAATCTAAACGACCATTTTAAAAGGTTTCCCTACAGTCAAACAATTGATTTGATACCACCGCTGTGGGGACTCCCCGGGTTAAATATTATGTAAGCTACCTGAAATGATAAAACGAGATATTTAGTTAGATAAGGTCTAGTAATAATTAAATAAAACAGTAATCATCCAACCTCACCGCTGCCCTATCAAGTCAAATAACATACACAATATAAAACCTGAAGCGCCGAGTAAAGAGCATAGGGGATATAGCTGAGACTTTAGCATGTTAGTCAACTTCAGACTGAGACATGCCCGTCAAACCACACGAAGGTGGTGACCAGATGTGTTACACATCCCAGGAGACTTGACAAAATTCGCTAAAACTCTATGACATCCCAAATGCTCAATACTCATATCGGTGTAGAACTAGATCCCAGATTAAGTTCCACACTTTCATCTAAGCGATGAAGATCAGAAAAATTAGGAAGTAAACCCAAATAAACTTTACACTACATATTAAATTAAATGCATAGGCCAATTGGCCGAATAGTTACTGATCCGCGGAAGCTTGGCTACCCGAAACCACAAGCAGCAGACTGGGGGTAACCCATATAGATCCAAGTCCTAGAAGAAGCAACGATTTCCCGAATCACTCAAATTAGACTAAACATATAACCTGCAAAATGGATATTCTAGTATGACAAGAGTGAGTACATTAATCGAATTAATGTATTGGCAAGCCAAAAACAATCCTAACATAATACATGCAAGGCATTTAATCAAGGAAGGCCATTTGTAGCTCATTTTAGCATAAAGCAAATTTTAGTTCACAATCATTTGTAAAGGAATTGACAATTCAATTAAAAAACATTAACATAGTGTTAACGCCAAAATTTGGTAAGTTCTGAAGTCATCATCGGCCTAGAGTTAGTATCGGCTTCAAAGTCCAGAAATTAGCCGATGAGAATTATCAGTCGCCAGCAGTTGGATTCTTGATGGATTCGGTTAAGGAAATTAATCAATTAAAGGAGGCTTATCCAGAAGAGACCGAGTTCAAGAAGGATGTAGCGTGGCAAGTTATCTATTAATTAGGCAGAGTTAGTTTCTTTTTTCTTTTAAGAAAGATTGTTTAGAATCCGAATAGGACTTGTATTTTTTACTTTATCTTTAGGAAAGTTTGTGTCTTGTCCAATAAGGACTAGTATCTATCCATGGGTATAATTATTTACACCCGTGGTCTTTGTAATCTTTCTCTTGATCAATACAACTACTCTCAGTGCATCGCCACCCTCAATCCTGAGGTTTTTTTTATCAACCGGCGAAACTTGGCACTTGACGTCGGGCTGCATCGGCTTTCGATCTCCAGCGAAGGGGTAAGTCCTACGTTCCGTCAGCCTTGGCAACTGTATCGGCTACATTGGTGTTGTTCAAGGCTGTATCGCTTCGACCTCTTGGATCACTCTAGTTCGAATGATATATTTGCCTACCTATTTATCATATATCTTAGTTAATCTAAGTCGATTATTCAATTTACTTGTATCGGCCAGATCTTTTCCAGGGTTTTGCTGATATCAGCTAAATTGTTTTGTCAGTCTAGATTAGCTAAGGTATCTACCACCCTAAAAATCAGTCGAAGGCTTGATTGTCTAGATATTATGTTTCTTTTCATACTTTGCGCTGCATCAGCCCTAGTCATGCTTAGAACCATAAACTCTAGCCTACTTTTTGATTGCCAATAAGGGTATCATCGGGGTTTTAGCTGATGAGTTATCTGGACGTTGCATCGGCTCACAAGGATTACATACAAGTTGGATTTAGCTGATGACAACAAAGGTTTCATTGATTATCTAATCATTTGGATTTAATGACTTCAGACCTCCAGCAGATGTATGCTTTAACCTTCGGATCAACGCTTATTCTATCATATTACTATTAGCCGATGGGTTTCTATTGGATTATATTATTGTTTTATTACATTATCATCAGCTGATTGTCTTTATATCGTTATTTACATCGTGTCAGAATCTACATTGGATATATAGTCCATTGTTCAAAACCCTATCGACATCGGCTAGTATAGGCATCGGCTGGAATTACTCCATCGGCTTGTCAGCTGATCGGCTCTTTGATCTGTTGTTTATATATCTTGTCAGTTGCAGGATCAAACTGACTGGCATGCCCGCATCTCATCAATTTTAGAACCTACACTGGAGCTAAGCAGATCTACCAGGTCTTCGTGTGCTCGTTGACTTGGTTGGGGCCAACACATATCTGGAACCATCGGCCGAGCACGGGTTTTTCGTCAACACAAAGTTATATCATAATATTCATGATAATAATATTATAATCATACCCTTGTTGCCCGTACCAGCAACAAGTCATAATCTCATCATATCAACATACTTGATTGCCCACCCGGCATCAAGTCTCACATTCATCCTCAATATAACATAATCATCATAACTTAACCCAAGTTACCATTTCCAAGTCCATAGTTCACAAAACATAATTTGAAAACATACATCTATACTCATGATACTTCACCAAGTCGCTCATGACCGTGAGTATGGCTAATCGATTAGTTTTAAGAACTCTATAAAGTTTGTACAAAGTTTGTACAGCTTTACCCACATGATGTAAATTACTCTAGTTTGTCCGGTACCCATCGGTACCACCACACTCTACATGTTGAATGTGGTCTAGAGGTCACAACGTAGCCTTTACATTACTTAATGCCTAACCTTGCATCAGCGATGGCAAGTGTAAATCCACCCTAGGAATGACCCAGAGCCGTTAAGTGGCGGGCTCATGCCATAAACCTAATGCCATGGCAGCGAACACATCCGTTCCCCCATGAGACACTTAACCGTTGAATTGGACAGACTTAGACACCCATGTTGTGAGGCGGACCATCCGTCCCCTCACAGAACACACACACGCAGCTAGTAATATTCGCTAGCATTAAATTCAACACACACTCATGGGTAGTTCCTATGAATCATCGCTCAGACTAATTCATTCTATTCCGGCCTACCAATATACATGGCTAGACTTTAAGTAACTTAATTTGCTAAGGCCATCCCATAAATGGCACTGTGGATGTACGGTATATTTAAGTTGGTGACACGAAGTTCAGTCCTTAATCGACTCAGGCGAACACTCCCCCTATCGGTGTGCAACTACCACGATATGCGCACCACTTGCCGCCATGTCTAAAATTATTTTACTCACATTTTAGTTCACAAATACTTAACATTTTCATTTTCAGTTCAGCAATAATCAAATATCCAAAATCTCATTTATAATTTCAAAAGAGTGGTTATTTGCATAGTTCTAGGGATGGCTATGAAAATGGCATACATAAAAGCATATATAGACCCAACTGAGTATTTAAAAAAAAGTACTCAAATCCATCTTATGATTACAAACAGAGGGGTATCAATATATCAAGGTGGATTATGCAGCAACAAGGTTATAGCTACTGTTAATCAAGTTTCAAATATCATTTTAATCAAATACATATGCAGTTTTGGAAACTACACTTTTCATCTCCCAAATCATGGGTTTCAATGTGATCAAAGGAGAGGGGAGGGAAGAAATTGTCTTGTTCTTGAACAATATGAATACCACCAAAGTCACTTCTTCACCGTTGATGCAATTTATCTATACAAAAGTTACGGTATGCAAATAAATACCAAAATATGAGAAAAATATAAAATGCTCTAAAATGTATGATTTGTGCACAGTGGGTTGTTACTGTCCTTGGATGAATTTAGATGAATGAATTTCTATTTTATCTCATTTATTTGGGGAGATATGAATTTTACAAGTCCTAGGCTAGAAATATGTCATTTAGGCTTTATTCGAATTTTAAGGTAGTTTCTGACCATGTTCTGTCCAATTTTAGTTTGTAACAGAAAAGGTCATGATATACTAAGTTTAAAGTAATTGGATTCTGCATTTTTTGATCTAAAATGAATTTCTTATGCATTCTACAAATTGTAATGCGTTCTATGTTAGTAATTTCCTATAGTTTTAGATGTTTATTTGTACACATCCTTGCTGTCTAAACAAATGAAGAGAATGATTTTATTAACCTAACAAATCTGAGTTCATGATATTTGAAGCTAATATGAATTTCCTATGAATTTTAGAATTCAAAATGCATATGTAGTACTTATTTTGCTATACAAAATTTTAGTGCAGTTTTATGTATAAAAGGTGCCAAATTTTTCTTCACCAAAATAATGTTTACACCTAGATGAATCTACAGAAATTTAGTTCATTCCATTTGGAGTATAAATGAATTTGCTACGAATTTTACAAGTTAGAGCATGTTTTATGTTAACTATTCTTTATTTAAAATCTTAGAAATAAATATCATACTATAAGTATAGGTTTTTATTCTACAACATTACAGTTCACAATTTTATATACCTACTGAAGTTGGTTTCACCCTAAAATTAGTTATATTTGATCTTATATGAATTTTACAAGTTTGACATAATTTTCAGTTAAATAGATTTCGCTTTAGATATTTTCTTTTATATTTCTGAATTATAAAAACTTAGGGCCCACGGGTCAGCTTCCGGCTAATATGCAAAAAGGCCCCTGGAGTTCTAGAAATAGGTCCGGAGGTCCCTAGCATGTTGAAAAAGATTTCCATTAAGAGTCCTTAAGTTTTAATCTATTTACATGCATGTCCTGGGGTCCACATGTCATACACTACACTTTTGCTATTATGTCCTTGGTATTTTTAAACATATTACTAAGCACATCCTTTAGAGCCTAATTACGTGGGCCCTACTGGTCAGTGGCACGGAGAGTAGGAGAGGCAGCCGATGCAGAGTCGAGGCTCACCGGCGAGCTTCACGGCGGCATCGGCAACGAACGGTGCCTCCTTGGCCAATGCGACCTAAAGCGGAAATGTAGATGACCCTCTTGCGAATCCGTCAATGGGGGTCTCATCGCCGGTGATGGCCTGAGTTATGCCGACGAGTAGTGCGAGCAGCGACGGCTTTGAGGCTGCATGTGCAAAACGGGTCACAGCTTGGTTTTTCCAAAAAGATGCATGTATGTACTCCCTTTGGGCTCTGGGAGACTCATCGAATCACATGCAGAGTTCGGCAAGGTCCAGACATGATGGCGATGCAAGAACTCCCCGGCGGCGAAAGTCCTTCTCCGACAAATGGCGACGAGTTGTCCCCTTCCGAGATCTACCATGCATGCATGTCTATCGGGCTATAGAGGTCTGAGGGATGCTCCCCACGCGAGGAATTTGTATGGAGCTCACCGGAGTGGATGAATTTGGAGATGGAGTCCACTGGCCGGAGTTGAGGAAGACGGTGATCGATCTATGCGTGCACTTGATCTTTGGCCGTGGTTCTTGAAGAGGATGTCGAGGTGACCTTGTTGGCACGAGGGTTCAACCGGATTCGGTCTATAGTGGCCGGACGATGATGATGCCAAGGCAGCGATGCTCCGGAGCTCCCGCAGACACGTCGGCATTCCGTCGAGATGGCTGCAAGACAGAGAGCAAAATGAGCGGGGATAGATTCGGTATAGCAAGGAGATTAGGGAACACGAGAGGAAAAGATTGACCGTGGCTTGGTGGCGATGGCAACGGTCATCGTCTCCACGGCCGGCGATGGAGATGGAGCAGAATAGAGACACCCGAGCTCTCTCTCTCGACTTGGTATCCACAAAAGCGAAATGAAGGAGAAGGCGATGCAGCTAGGAGATGATATAGGCGAGCTCGGAGACGACCACGATGATGGACACGCGTCGAACACGCCAGCGTCAATCCCTCTTGTTCTTTTTGTTTCTTTCGGTTTCTCTTGAGCGGTGGAGATGATGCATAGAGGTGGGAGCGAGTCAAGGAGGCTGAAAGGTGGGTCCAGGCTGATGTAAACAAGGCTAGGGAGAGAGATATGGGTAGGTTTGTGGGTGAGAGTATTCTTTAGGTGATTTCCAGAATTTTCACTAGTTTATTTCTTTCTCTCTTCTTTGTAATTTCATAGTTCAATTTGTAGGCACGATAAATTAAGGTGGATTTTTCTGAAGGTAGACGAAAATACCTAGATTCTATTTTCTTTGATTGCACACAAAAATTATGTGTAGTTTGCTCTCAGAAAAATAAAGAAAAGAGGCTCGGTAAAACATTGTTTGAACTTTTAGGAGGTCAAAACCAATAAAATAAATTCTGGAAAAAGTATATTAATTCATTATAAATGGACTAGTGTTTGAATAAATTATGTTCTATATACACTCTCATGTGATATAATGCATATATGACTGAGGTATTACTTTTGCCGATTAGGGTTTAGGATTAAACCAGATTTTGACTTCTTTGACCAATTTAATTATGGGTTTATATGTAAAGATAAAATCACGCAAAAATTCAAGTGATTCTAATACATCTACATGAATTTTTCCATGATTTTACCTTAAACCAATTATTTTTAGAAATTCACTAAGCTTATCCTTACCTATAGGTTTCCTATTATAAAAATGTGATTAAATTATTGTAAAATTATATTTCAGATGTGTTTGACCTGAGATTATGTTGTTAGACTTTACTTTCTTTTCACCATACTTAATCTCACAAGTCTCTTGTGCACTCGTGTGTATTTATTTGAGTTAGCTTAATGGTACTTAAGGTGATGATTAGTGTAATGCTTTTATTATAGGTGAATTAATTTATATCCACATTTATGCTCATGAGAACTATAATGAAATGCATCGCATCCAAGATCCAAAAATATTTAAAAGGACTCAAATTACACAACACATCTTGTGTTTATGCAAGCGTTCAAATGTTTCACATGTCAAATTAAAATAGGAAGGAAAAGTTTTAAATTGTTTGCAAAATTTGCATATGGGCACTAGCTAATTTAACCTTACATAGGTTTTATATTTGAAAAATTTTGGTCATCAACTCGAAAACATAATTTTATTATTTAGTCGAAGTCAAAATTTGAATTGGAATTTTGAATTGGTATGTTACACATCGGGTCTATTGGAATCTTCTTCTCTGGAACCCGTGGCCTGAAGTGATCCTCTACTTGTTTTTTCACGATCTCGTCAATCTACTCGTCTGTCTTATCATACGTTCTTTTCTTGAGAGCGGGTAGTTTTGGCTTGTCAAGTCTTGGCTTCTTCGCTTGTTGTGTAGACTTTGACGACGCTGGACGAGGTGGAAAAGACCGCTTGGTACTTGTAGCTAGTTGCAGCATTGAAGACGGAGGAGACTGTGCAGGCGGCGGAGACGATGCAGGCGGCGGACACCGTGGTTGCGGAGGAGATGGTGCAGGCGGAGGAGACCGTGGTTACGGAGGAGACTGTGCCGGTGGAGGAGACCGCGGTTGCGGCGCAGACCAAGGCTGTGGTGGTAGAGATGTAGGAATGGATGCCGCTACTCGCCAGAGAAGCAGGATGTATCTCTTGCACCATAGTATAATGGCGTGGGCTGTCTCTCCTAGTTTCGTCTCCCCGTCTCCTCTGGGGATTTCTAGCTCAAGATTCTCAGAGCCTGGGACCACTAGCTCAACTTCAAGCTTTGAGTACTAAGGTGGAATCGGTCTACAATGGTATGTCCCATCCTGCTGCACTTGTATGGCCATGCCCTCCACCACATTCATGAGAATCGAGGTTAATTAGTAATTAACATACGCACAAACTTTCGCAATTTACAAGCCATATATCATAAAACTACAAGCATACCTTGATCGATATGTTCCTGAAGGGAATAGGCAGCTCACAAGGTGTCCGCTCCGTGATTCCATCCACTGGGCCAAGGTGGTTCATCGACAGCTAGCCAGGCTGATGTGTCGATGGTATGTTCCCCTACTTGTGCTGTAGAAGAGCAGCTGCTTCGATTGCCTGAGAGGCTCACCATGACGTGAGGAACAGACGACTGGGTCTGTTGGTGTTACGGTGGCCTGGGAGATTTGCTTTACTCCAGTGCAGGTTCAAATCTTAGAGAAAACAGGTTCAGGGCGTGCCAGTTGGTTTGATCCTGCAACCAACAAGATATACAATAAAATCAGTTAGATATATGATAGCCAATTGGTTGATAAGCCGATGACGTACCATATGAACCTAGCCGATGCGATCTGACCGAATCGGCTGTACGGTGTGAGATAAATAATATGAAGCAAATCCTAGTTATGCTCCATCGGCTGTAAATACATAATCTATAACATAATCTATAGGTGGAGATTATATACTAGCCGATGAAATCATAACTAGGTTGGAATAGATAATGTGTCGGCTAATACTCCAATACAGCCTTATACAAGAATACCAATCTAGGTAAATACATCGAGGCAAGCTTGATATATTTAACTAAAGTGGTATCCTTGTAAAGGGGCAGATATAACATGAAAAGCAAGACTAAGCATGCTATATCAGATAAGATTGGCTGAAACTCCAATGCTACCCCTATTGCAAACAAGAAACAGGCTAGAGGTTATGATTCTAATTAGGACTAGGGTTGATGCGGCACAAAGTATGAAAAGATGCATGATATCTGGACGATCAAGTTTTTGAGTACTTTTCAGGGTGGTAGATACCTTATGCCAATCTAGACCAATAAACTGATTTAGCCGATACCGTCAAAACCTTGCACAAGGCCTGGCCGATATGAATAAACCAGCCATCGACTTAGATTGGCTAAGTTATGTGATAACTTACCAAGCCATACCTCCAACTGACAAACTCAAAGCACGAACTCGTCGAAAGGCAAAAAGGAAATTGTGGCGATGCGCCGAAAGTGTTTATTGAACTGTTGATATTTTTTACATAGACCTCGGGCTTATATTTATACCCATATATACAGACCTTGTCCTTGTCGGACACTATTCTCAACTTGCCTAAACAACAAGTCCTAGGTGGACTCTTACCACAATATTATATAAAGGAAACCAACTCTTATTTCTAATTAATAGATACAATTGCCTTATGCGGACTTAATTCCTAGTTGGCAATATCTTCAAGTCCTTCTCTGAAGCCAACATGAAGCTAGGCAACCCGTATTGGCTTGACCGAGTTCGATTAAAGCTACCCATATCGGCTGCCCGAGTCTGATTCCATATCGGCCGATACGGCTCTAGCCGATGCGCTGTTTGTTCTGGAAAACTCCCTTACTTCTTCAAATCCGCCTCGGATTCAACCTTGATTGCTGGCATATCTTTACCAAATTTTGCTGTTAACACATGCCCCCCAATTCCGGAGTATAAGCTGATATGCTATGGAATTATCTCTTAGATCCACAAAAAGCTAGGGTTTCCGTATTATGACTGTTATCAGCCCTGCGCAATAAATACCAACGGTTTCGGTCCTAGACTTCACGTCGCTTCTTTTCTTCACGCAAACTGATGCCCAGAACCATGCAAGCCTTCCTCATCTTCTCCGGCGACCTCTCAGACGCCGCAAGCTCCCGGCGGCGATCTCCGTTGCCCTCTAGGTCTTCCTTCTTCTCCGAGCTCAATGGCCACCATCACCGATGTCCCCCTGGTACACTGCTCAAACTTTTTAAGCTTCATCGTCTTCTTTTGCTCATCACCCCTGTTCTAGGTTGAATTCTGCTCTTAGATCCCCCTTCTCAGCAATTTCTTGATTTATCTATGTTTTTCTTTAATTGTAGCACCTAAGACACCAAATTGCCATCATAGTCTTGAAAGAACCAACCCATTATTTTCTTGGGCCAATGGGTGATGTAGACCTGTGCTACCTCATCTATGTCGAGACTAATAGAATCCCCTATAAGCAAACCAAGCCAATTTGGCCGATTGGCAGACTGTATTTAGATCTTGGCCCTCTAGCTTGAATGGATGAAGAACCTGGTATAAGAGAGTATTGGCTTCCAAGAAGTCTATGTGGAAGAAAGTAGGCATAGCCCAGTGCTTAGCTTTATCATTAGCCGATATGAAAAAGGATGAACTAATATTGTCATCGGCTGCTTATTTTTGGTCCGATACACTAAATGCCTTCTTGTTTGGCCAAGGACCAATGACCCCCACCTTGTTGGATGTTAAGATGCTTACTGGCTTGGACATCGTTTCATCGGTTAACCCCTTCTCCTTGAAGATCAAATGTGAGCATAAGTTGTCAACCAAGAACGTGGGTGATTGGGCAGGATATATAGCTAAGCATATCGACACAGGTCCAGTCAATGATAGCAAACATATAGCCTTTTTGAACCTCTGGCTAGAAAGATTTATCTTCTGCGGATCAACCTGTGGCCCAACAGCAAACATGCAGCACTTGGCTCAGCCATTGGTATCAAAGAAATCCATCCCCTTAGGAGGGCCCTGGTGGTTTCTACAGCTTTGGTTGAAGCTATATACAATGAATGTTGCTGAAAGAAGCCCCTTGTACTCATTAAACTTCCCATCGAACCACTCGAACGATGAAGAATCGAGCACCCGCCGATGTATGTCCTTTGGTGAGGTAGCATCAACTTATCCTGGATCAGGGCTATCGGCTGAAGCCTTCCAAGAGTGGTTTGGCCAATTTTATGATGGATTCGCCAAGAGCGCAAGAGTATGGTAACCATATGATAGCTTTACAGACAACGAGCTCCCAACCGATCTCAGGCTCAACGATTTGAATGATGCAGCCGATCACAGCCCAACCGAAAATTTCGTATCGGCTATCTCTCCATGCATTCACCTAATAGGGGTATCCCAGGATTGCAATGTACAAATATCCTATGAATTTTATCATCCAAGATCAGCTGCAAGACAACTTGGATTAGGCCAGCTCCCTGTCAGCTTGTACTTTGCAAGGAAAATTCAAACAAGGGGTGTTGTGACATCGGCTCTGTAGATGGACAGGATTCTTAATATTGTTGGCCCTGTACTTCATTCTCTAAATCATGTGAACATCCATCTCCTACAAAGTTAGCTATTTGATAAGTGGTGGAGTGAATGGAAGAAACATTTATTCCATCTATCGGCCAGCTTCTTCTTGACCACAGTCATTCCTTCACTCAGCCCTCAGGTAAAACCATTCCTTCTTTCATTTTTAATCAGCTTCAACCTTATATCTTTAAAAAAGTGTCTAACTTTAATTTTGCAGGTCCCAAACACTCTTCCTCCTGCTCAGAGTGTAAGTGGCCAGCTGATTGTACATGCACCGGCCTTGATGCCATCTGGAGACCAAGCTCCCTCCATCATCGGCTCTGTCGCCTCTAGGGTGGCATCTCTGCTAGAAGGCCAAGTTAGAGAGCTGATAACTAAGGCTGGTGGGAAGCACAAGGAAACGATTGCTAAAAAGTTGACAAAGAAGCCAAAAATTGCATTCCCCAAGAAACCACCCGACAGAAATCTTCCACTCGACTCTGATGTTGAAGCATTCTTGGATGAAGCGATCATGGAGGAAGAGTTTGATAAAGCTGTAGCCGATATAAGTGATACTGAAGACCAAACTGTAGCCGATGTGGCCACTCCTCCAAAATCACCGGCCAATCAGACATCCAAGTGTTAACAGCAAAATTTGGAAGGATATGTTAGCAATCAAGATTGGATCCGAGTCGAATTTGAAGGTTAGCAATCAAGATTGGATCCGAGTCGGATTTGAAGGAATAAGGGAATCTTCAAGGCAGATAGCGCATCGGTTGGAGCCGTATCGGCCGATATGGAATCGGACTCGGGCATCCGATACGGGAAACCTGAATCAGACTCGGTTGAGCCGATACAGGTAGATTAGCTTCGTGTTGGCTTCGAAGAGGGGGCTTGAAGATATTGCCAACAAGGAATTGAGTTCATATAAAGCAATTGTATCTGTTAATTAGGAATAAGAGTTAGTTTCCTTTTTATAATATTGTGGTAAGAGTCCACCTAGGACTTGATTGTTTAGGAAAGTTGTAAATAGTATCTGGCAAGGACAAGGTCTATATATACACATGTAAATATAAGCCCGAGGTCTATGTAAAAAAAACAACAGTTTAATAAACACTTTCGACGCATCGCCACAATTTTCTTTTTGCTTTTCGACGAGTTCGTGCTTCGAGTTCTTCAGCTAGAGGTATGGCTTCTTAAGTTATGACATAACATAGCCAGTGTAAGTCGATGGTTGATTTCGCCGTATCGGCTAAGCCTTGTATAAGGTTTTGTCGGTATCAACTAAATCACTTTATTGGCCTAGATTGGCATAAGGTATCTACCACCCTAAAAAACATGCAAAGTCTTGATTGTCTAGAGATCATATATCTTTTTACACTTTGTGCTGCATCAGCCATAGTCCTGATTAGAATCATGATTTCTAGCCTGTCTCTTGCTTGCAATAGGGGTAGCATCGGAGTTTCAGCTGATCTTATCTGATATAGCTATTTAATCTTGTTTAAATTCTTTTAATCATGCTTTTCATGTTATATTTGTCCCTTATACAAGGGTACTACTTTAGTTAAATATATCAAGCTTGCCTCGATATATTTATCTAGATTGGTATTTTTGTATAAGGTTGTATTGGAGTATTAGACGATACATTACCTATTCCAACATAGTTATGATTTCATCGGGTAGTATTTAATCTCTACCTATAGATTATGTATTCATAGCCGATGGAGCATAATTAGAGATTGCTTCATAATATTTATCTCACATATTACAGCCGATTTGGTTGCAGGATCAAACCAACTGGCACGCCCTGAACCCGTTCTAAGATTTGGACCTGCACTGGAGTAAAGCAAATCTCCCAGGCCGCTGTGTTTTGTATTAACACGCTTTTGGCATGCCTAGTGGGACCACGACTTTCAAGACATTCATCATGCCGGAAATCACTGAAGAAAACATCATCCCGGTTATGGTTGAATAGCTGTCTGATGAGCAAAAGGCAGAGATGGAACAACTTACGCAAGCCTTTCACAAGATGTATCTAAATTCCTTCACTGGGTCTCAGCAAGGAAAAGTTGTTCAAAAAGGAAAATTTGTCTTCCCAAAACTCAAAACAAAATCTAGTGCACGACAAGATGAGGATAAAACAGAAGATATCAAAGCTAAAGAAGAAGAACCAGTTGTAGATGACAAAATTTCATTACAAGATCGGCTGGATTATGCAGTGCATCAGGCTTTAATCAATTAATCTAATGTGTTGCTAAACTCATTGAGTAATGTGGTCAAGAAGGTGATGGATGGAACTATAACCGAAGAAAAAGCTAAAGGACCGGTATATTTGCCAAACAATGTTTTTCCTTCCGATAGAGCCATCAAGACTGAGATTCCAGGTTCTTCAGGGATGCAACAACAATTTATACCTGGGGGCAAACATCTCAACAAGATCAACAAAATCAAGCTCCAAGGATTGTACCACCAACATTGGCTTGAATCTTCCAAACCCTATTCAGCAGCCGATGGGAAGTCAAGGAATTCAAATACCTATTCAGCAACCGATTTTGCCAATAACATCACCTGGACCACAATATGTGCCCGAGGTGCATCAAAATTATCAATACCAATCTCATGAACCTTTCTTGGGTCAAACTTCAAGTTTTCAGCCTCAGCCGATATCATCTCAACAGTATTGGCCAGAACCTGTTCCACAGTACCAATATCAGCCTCAGTTCAACAACTATGAGCAACTTCCACAATTTGGTGGACAACAACAATAATGGGTTGGTATGATTGCAGAGGTGGTTAGAGAACAATTTGGTTTGGAGCCCAAGGAGTCCAAGGGTTGAGAATCGACTAGTGCAAAAAAGGTTGTCAGTACATCAACGATTGGTGCCGATTCATTATGATTATTTCCAAGATGAAGATGAAGGCCAGGAGAAGCAAGTTCAAAACTCTCAATGGTGTCCATCTGGTATTTTCACCAAGAATCAAAAAAGGAGGTCACAACGGTTGCGAAACCGGGAGCAGATGCAAGAAGTTGGTGAAGAAATTGACCATCGGTTGCAACAAACAAGGAAGGAATGGCGTGTCAAATCTAAAATTGTGTCAGCCGTTGAAGTCAAAACTAATTGGATTTTAGCATCTGCTAAAGGTAAAGCTATAGCTTCATCTTCAATCAATATGGTGTTTGTGTTGCCAGCAGAATACAGTATGCATACTACCGATGAAGAGATTGAAGAATCATTGGTAAAGCTGACACTGTCACCAGAACAAACTATCTTTGAGAATCCTGAAGATGATGAACATTAGCACTTGAGGCCTTTATACATTAGGGATTTTGTCAATGGGAAGCCGATGTCCAAGATGCTGGTTGATAGAGGAGCAGCTGTCAATCTCATGCCTTATACAACATTCAGGAAGCTTGGGAAGACTCTAGAAGACTTGATCAAGACCAACATGGTATTAAAAGATTTTGGGGGCAATTCATCTGAAACAAAGGGGGTTTTGAATGTTGAGTTAATAGTTGGTAGGAAGATGATTCCAATCACATTTTTTGTCATTGATGGGAAGGGGTCATATAGCTTGTTGTTAGGAAGGGATTGGACACATGCAAACTGTTGCATACCTTCAACAATGCACCAGAGCTTGATTAAGTGGCAAGGATACTAGGTAGAAATCGTGCAAGCCGACAGGACAGTTAATGTTACTATTACCGATTTATCTATTTGGGAGATGGAAGGAGTTGATTGTTTGTCAGGTAAAGTTTGGGAAGGAGATTTCTTAAAAGTATACGATTGTAATATATAGCCAATCGGTGATGGAGAACCCCAATTTTTACTTTGAAGACATGGAAGATAGCCCCATTGCCTATGTAGAAGATTCTGTAGATGATTTTGAAGGTAAATTGGGACAGGGTTTTATGTCTGCCGATGAGCTAGAAGAAGTAGATATTGGTGATGGTGATAAACCTAGGCTAACATTTGTAAGTGTTAAATTGTTAGATATATTCAAAAAAGAATTAATTAAGTTAATAAAAGAATGTAGAGATTGTTTTGCATGGGAATACCATGAGATGCCAGGACTTAGCCAAGCTATTGTAGAACATCGGCTCCCTATTAAACAAGGATATCGGTCAAACAAACAGCCTCAGAGACGATTCAAACCAGAGATGTATGATGCTATCAAGGCTGAGATTACAAGACATTACAATGCTAATTTTATAAGGCCATGTCGATATGCTGAGTGGGTTTCAAACATAATACTAGTAATCAAGAAGAATGGAAAGCTTAGAGTTTGCATTGATTTTAGAGATTTGAATAAGGCTACACCCAAGGATGAGTACCCAATTCCGATTGCTGATTTATTGGTTGATGGAGCATCAGGACATAAGATTATTAGTTTTATGGATGGCAATGCAACATATAATCAAATTTTTATGGCTGAAGAAAATATTCATAAGACTGCTTTTATGTGTCATGGTGCAATCGGCTTGTATGACTGGGTTATAATGACTTTTGGTATAAAGAGTGCTGGTGTTACATATCTAAGAGCTATGAATTATATATTTCATGATCTCATTGGTGTTTTGGTTAAAATTTATATTGTTGATGTGGTGGTGAAATCTAAAGAGATTAATGGACATATAGCCGATTTACAAAGAGTACTAGACAAAACAAGGAAATATGGTTTAAAGATGAATCCTAATAAGTGTGCTTTTGGTATATCAGCTGGACAGTTTCTTGGTTATCTAGTTCATGAAAGGGGGATTGAGATAACACAAAGAAGCATAAATGCTATCAAAGATATTGAGCCTCCACAAAACAAGACTAAGTTGCAATCGTTGATCGGCAAGGCAAATTTTGTAAGGAGATATATTGCTAATTTATCAGGGAGAATTGAGCCTTTCACTCCTTTATTGAGATTAAAAGCCGATCAAGTGTTTGTTTAGGGAGAAAAACAACAGAAGGCATTGGATAATATCAAAGAATATTTAAGTTCACCTCTAGTGTTGATGCCACCTCAGAAAGGAATTTCATTCAAGCTTTACCTATCAACCGATGAGAGGTCTGTTGGCTCAGTTCTGATTCAAGAAGTTGAAGGAAAAGAGAGGGCAATATTTTATCTTAGCAGAAGGCTCTTGGATGCAGAAACAAGGTATACCCCTGTTGAGAAGTTGTGTCTGTGTTTATATTTTTCATGTACAAAGTTGAGGCATATCTACTTTCAAATGAGTACAAAATAATTTACACAGCCAATGTAGTCAAATACATGCTATCAACTCTAGTTTTAAAAGGGAGAGTTGGGAAGTAGATTTTTGCTTTGACAGAGTTTGATCGTAGATATGAATAGGCTAAGGCAGTAAAAGGACAAACAATTGCTGATTTTATTGTTCAACACCGAGGGGAGTCAATTAATTATGTTGAGATGATGACTTGGACATTATACTTTGATGGATCTGTTTGCACACATGGTTGTGGCATCGGTTTAGTGATTATATCGCCTAGGGGGGCAAGTTTTGAGTTTGCTTTTACTATCATGCCATATTATACAAATAATCAAGCTGAGTATGAGGCAGTGCTCAAGGGTTTGCAGCTACTGAAGGAGGTTGAAGCCAATGCTATCGAAATTATTGGGGATTCATTGTTGGTGATTAATCAGCTATCAGGGGAGTATGAGTGCAAGAATGAGATCATAAAGGTTTATAATGAGAAATGCCAAGAATGTATGAAGAACTTCAAGGTTATTACTTTGAAGCATATTCCTAGAGAACAAAATATTGAAGCCAACGATTTAACTCAAGGTGTATCAGGTTACAAGCCGATGCTGAAAGATGTTGACATTGATATTACAGAAGTTGATGCCGACGATTGGAGGTATGATATTATTAGTTATTTGAAAAACCCTTCTCAATCGGCGTCAAGAAAATTGAAGTATAAGGCTTTGAAGTATGTGTTGCTTGATGAGAACTTATATTATCAGACGATTGATGGATTTTTGCTCAAGTGCTTAAATCTGGAGGAAGCCAAAGTTTTCATGTGTGAGGTTCATGAAGGGATTTGTGGAACATATCAATCGGCTCATAAAATGAGATGGCTACTTAGAAGGGTTGGATATTTTTGGCCGACAATGCTGGAAGATTGCTTTCAGTATTACAAAGGTTGTCAAGATTGTTAGAAATTTGGAGCAGTTTAGAGAGCATCAACATCGGCTATGAACCCAATTATCAAGCCTTCGCCGTTTAGAGGTTGGGGGATTGATATGATCAGCCAGATTAATCCAATATCAAGCAAGGGGCATAAGTATATTTTGGTGGCGACAGATTATTTCACAAAGTGGGTTGAAGCAATTCCCTTGAAGAAGGTTGATTCCAAAGATGCCATTTAATTTGTCAAGGAACATATAATTTATTAGTTTGGGATTCCACAAACAATAACAACGGATCAGAGATCTATCTTTGTGGCCGATGAGTTTGTTTAGTTTGCTGATAGTATGGGCATCAAGTTGTTGAATTCATCTTCTTATTATGCACAAGCCAATGGGCAGACTGGGGCCTCTAACAAAAGTTTAATCCAGTTGATCAAGAGGAAGATTGCAAAGCAACCTAGAAAATGGCATACTACATTGGCCGATTCGTTGTGGGCTTATCGGATGGCATGTCATGGAGCCACACAGGTGCCACCTGATTAGCTTGTATATGGGTATGAGGCTACTTTACCATGGGAGACTAACATCGGCACAAGAAGTATTTCTTTGCAAAATGAGTTGTCGGTCGATGATTATCATAACTTGATGATTGATGCCTTGGAAGATTTGGTACAAGTCCAGTTGCGCGCTTTAGAAAAGATTAAAAGAAATAAAGAAAGAGTTTCAAGACATTATAATAAAAAGGTTGTGCCAAAGACTGTTGTGGAAGGATAACTCGTTTGGAAGTTGATACTGCCGATAGGGACCAGAGATAATAAATTTGGAAAGTGGTCACCTAATTGGGAAGGGCCCTATCAGATTCATCGTTGTGTGCCTAAAAATGCATATATGCTTGAAAGTCTTGATGGAGAGGTTTTTGGGAAGGCTTTAAATGGAAAATATTTGAAGAAGTGTTACGCAAGTGTTTGGATCAATTCATAATCGGTTGTTTACCCGATGTATGGTAAGGCCAATGTGTGATAACATCCTCTCAAGATGGCTGATATGTATTATCGCCGTTAGACCAAAAATACAATGAAGACATAAAATACAAGTCTGAAAGCTAGAATCGGCTAAGTAGACGATGAATATATTACATAAAAATGTTTCAAGTTAAGACAAGGAGTATCAAGAGTTAAAATTATTACATCAACTTAAGAAGTTTTGGATTGCCAATATCGCACGCAGGCGGATTTGCTCAACTTCATCAATTGCACGTGCATCATCGGCTCCAGTCCCAGGGATCAGTTTCAGGGTTCTGCTGAGTGCTGCTATGTATTTGGGCGATGCTTTTAAATAGCTTTTGGCAGATCGGCTAATCGTTGTATTTCTTGAGTTATTTCCTTGCGGATTTGTTCTATTTTTGCCAAGAGATCAGCTTCTTGTTTTTCGAGCTCGGTGATATGTTTTTGTACTACTTCTGAGCTGATTGTAAGTTCATCCAACTTGGCCTTGTTTTCGTTAACTTGTTGCCGGTTGGTTTGGATGACTGTTTCCATGCTTTGGCGCTCGAGCCGATCGGCTATCCTTTGCTCAGCCCTTTGAATTTTGAATCGATGTTGCTCGAGGAACATAGCTAGGGACATGCTATCTGCGACTTCTTCAGGGAGTTGGCCTTGGATTTCCTGTAAGCATTCCCTGATCGACCCACAGTTATCAACAAGTGCATCTAGAGAGGATCCAAGCCGATCAGCTATGTCCAGACGCCTTGCTCTTTGGTCATCAGAGATGGGGGACTTGGCTTTGCTTGTTTTTTCTTCATCTTCCTTGTCCAAGAACTGCCTAATGTCGAAGGAGAACATATCGGCTAAATTCTGCAAAACAAGATTGATGTTTAGTGACAAGCAGGGTTCAGTCGATGAGAAGGGTTTTGTGATGAGTTTACCTGGGCCATCGGTGCAGCAGTAGTTTTTTCTTGTTCCTCTACATGGTGGCTACTGGCGGCAGAAGGAGCTTGGTAACTCGGAGTTGGCCGATGAGGGGAAGCCAGTGGAGCTCTTGGCCAATCACTCAGAGTTTGAAGGGTTTTCGAAGTTACCGATGCTACAGGAGAAGCTTGAGGACTTAGAGACAAAGGGAGCATCGGGAAGTGCTTATCCTTAGCCATAGCTATTACAATTTTGGGCTACAAAAGGCAAGTGTTAGTAATATGGAAAAAAGGTTGAGATTGAAGATGGATCGTACTTTTACCTTCACCTTGCGAATTTTTCTGTGTTGCCTTGGTTGAGGTGAAGCTCGAGTATCGGACTTAGCTGGTGATCTTGTGGGAGTGGCCACATCGGCTTGCTTTGGATCAGCTGCAGTTTTGCCTTCGGTATCACTTATATCGGCTGCAAACTTATCAACTTCTTCCTCCATGATTGCTTCATCAAGGAATGCTTCTACGTCAGAGTCCAATGGTGGATTGCTATCGGTAGGCTTCTTGGGGGATGCAATCTTTGGTTTCTTTGTTAGCTTCTTGGTAACCGTTTGTTTGCGCTTCCCACCAGCCTTGGTTATCGGCTCTCTAACTTGGCCTTCTAGCAAGGATGCCACCGTAGGGGCGGCGAAGCTGATGATGGAGGGAACTAGGTCTCCAGATGGCATCAAGGTCGGTGCATATACAATCGGCTGGTCTCTTACACTCTGAACTGAAGGGAATGTGTTTGGGACCTACAAAATTAAAGTTAGACAATTTTTGAAGACAAAAGGTTGAAGCTGATTGAAGGTAAGAAAAGGAGTGGTTTTACCTGAGAGCTGAGGGATGGAATCATTGTAGTCAAGTAAAAACTGGCTGATAGGTGAAACATGTGTTTTTTCCATTCACTCCACCACTTGTCAAAGAGTTGGCTTCTCAAAAGATGAATGTTTACATGGTTCAAGGATCCAAGTACTGGGCCCTCAATGTTCAAGACCCTATCCATTTGCAGAGCCGATGTTACAACACCCCTTACAGGGAGCTGGCCTAGTCCAAGTTGTCTTGCAGCCAACGTTGGATGATAGAATTCATAAGAGACGTATACATTGCAGCCTTGAGAGAATGCATGGAGAAATAGCCGATACAAAATTTTCCCTTGAACTGGGATCGACTACATCGTTTAGATCATTGAGCCTCAGATCGGCTAGTAGCTCATTGTCTACGAAACTATCATAAGGGAACCAGACTCTAGCACTCTTAGGAAATCCATTATAGAATTGACCAAACAATTCTTGAAAGATTCTAGCTGATGGCCCTGATCCAGGGTATATTGATACTGCCTCACCAAAGGACATACATCGGCGTGTGTTGGGCTCTTCATCGTCCGAGTGGTCCGATGGGAACTTTGATGAGTACAGGGGACTTCTTTCAGCAACATTGATTGTATAAAGGTTCAGCCAGAGCTGCAGAAATCACCAAGGTCCTCTATAGCTGATAGGAGTCCCAGAGAGGAGTTTAGCTGTTGATTAGCTTAGGGTTTGATATACAACTCCAAGTAAGAACTTGCCCAAGGGGATAGACTTCTTTGCCACCAATGCTTGAGCCAAATGCTGCATGTTTGCTGTTGGGCCATAGGTTGATCCGCAGAAGATAAACCTTTCTAGCCAGAGGTTGAGAAAGGCTATATGTTCCCTATCAATGACCGGACCTGTGCCAATATGCTTAGCTATGTATCCTGACCAACCACCCACGTTCTTGGTTAACAACTTTTGCTCACACTTGATCTTCAAGGAGAAAGGGTTAGCCGATGAAGCGATGTCTAAGTCGGTAAGCATCTTAGCATCCAACAAGGTGGGGGTCATCAGTTCTTGGCCAAACAGGAAGGCATTTAGTATATCAGACCAAAAATAAGCAGTCGATGACAACATTGGTTCGTCCTTTTTCATATCGGCTAAGGCTAAAGCTAAACACTAGGCTACGCCTACTTCTTCCCACATGGACTGCTTGGAAGCCGATATTCTCTTGTACCAAGTCCTCCATCCATCCAAGCTAGAGGGCCAAGATCTAAACACAGTTTGCCAGTTGGCCAAATTGGGCTTGGTTTGCTTATAGGGGATTCTGTCAGTCTCGGCGTTAATAAGGTAGTAAGGGTCTACATCATCCATTGTCCCAAGAAAGTAATGGGTTGGTTCTTTCAAGACAGGGATGGCAATTTGGTCTCTTAAATGCAACAATTAAAGAAAAACGGGGATAAATGAAGAATTTGCTAAGAAAAGGGATCTAAGGGTGGAATTCGATCTAGAATAGAGGTGATGGATATAAGAAGCCGATAGAGCTTAAAAGGTTCGGGGAGCGTACCAGGGTAACGTCGATGATGGTAGCCATTGAAGCTTGAGGGAGACTATCGCTGAAAGTTGATGGAGATCGTCGCCGGGAGCTTGCGTCATCGAGGGGTTCACCGGAGAGGAGAGAGAAGGCTTGAGCGGCTTGCACGGTTTAAGCGGCGATGAAAAAGTTAACGGCATGAGAGATACGGCCGAGGATGGTTATTATTTATGGCTCATGGTTGTAACGGTTACTATATGGAAACTACGAAAGCCCTAGCCATTTGTGGGTCTGAGATAATTTCG
Organism: Oryza officinalis; assembly: GCA_008326285.1. Lineage (NCBI taxonomy): Eukaryota > Viridiplantae > Streptophyta > Magnoliopsida > Poales > Poaceae > Oryza > Oryza officinalis. Next base: position 35,196,675 of record BDMV01000008.1, on the reverse strand, counting down.
CAGCATATCAATTTATACTCCGAAATTAGGGGGCATGTATTAACAGCAAAATTTGGTAAGGATATGCTACCGATTAAGATTGGATCTAAGTCGGATTTGAAGGAATAAGGGAATCTTCGAGGCAGATAGCGCATTGGTTAGAGCCGTATCGACCAATATGGAATCGGACTCAGGCAGCCGATACGGGTAACTTGAATCGGACTCGATTGAGCCGATATAGGTAGATTAGCTTCGTGTTGGCTTCAGATAGGAAGATATTGCCAACTAGGAATTGAGTCCAGATAAGGCAATTGTATCTATTAATTATGAATAAGAGTTAGTTTCCTTTTTATAATATTGTGGTAAGAGTCCACCTAGGACTTGTTTGTTTAGGCAAGTTGTAAATAGTGTCAGGCAAGGACAAGGTCTGTATATATGGTTATAAATATAAGCCCGAGGTCTATTAAAAAACAACAATAGTTCAATAAACACTTTCGGCGCATTGCCACAATTTTCTTTTCGCTTTGCAACGAGTTCATGCTTCGAGTTCTTCAGCTGGAGGTATGGCTTGTTATGTTATGACATAACTTAGCCAATCTAAGTCGATGGCTGATTTCGCCGTATCGGCTAAGCCTTGTATATGATTTTGTCGATATCAACCAAATCAGTTTATTGGCCTAGATTGGCATAAGGTATCTACCACCCTGAAAAACATACAAAGGCTTGATTGTGTAGAGATCATGCATCTTTTTACACTTTGCGCTGCATCAGCCCTAGTCCTGATTAGAATCATGGTTTCTAGCCTGTCTCTTGCTTGCAATAGGTGTAGCATCGGAGTTTCAGCCAATCTTATTTGATATAGTTGTTTAGTCTTGTTTAAATTCTTTTAATCATGCTTTTCATGTTATATCTGCCCTTATACAAGGTTTCAACTTTAGTTAAATATATCAAGCTTGCCTTGACATATTTATCTAGATTGGTATTCTTGTATAAGGCTATATTGGAGTATTAGCCGATACATTACCTATTCCAACCTCATTATGATTTTATCGGCTAGTATTTAATCTCTGCCTAAAAATTATGTATTCATAGCCGATGGAGCATAATTAGGGATTGCTTCATATTATTTATCTCACATATTATAGCTGATTTGGTCAAATCGCATCGGCTAGGCTCATACGATATGTCATTGACTTATCGGTCGATCGGCTATCGTATATCTAACTGTTTTTATTATATATCTTGTTGGTTGCAGGATCAAACCAATTGGCACGCCCTGAACCCGTTCTAATTTTTGGACCTACACTGGATTAAAGCAAATCTCCCAGGCCGTCGTGTTTTGGATCAACACCAAGCTTCACCAAAACCACGCCAGCGCAAAGCAATTCGCAAGGTGAAGGTAAGGTACAATCCATCTCTAAACTCAATCCTTATCAACATGTCACTAATGCTTTTTCTTTATAACCCAAGACTGTATAGGCCCTGGCCAAGGACAAACACTTCCCGATGCCCCTCTTGTCTCCAAATCCTCAAGTCTCTCCAGTAGCATTGGTAACCTTCATAAATCTCTCAAGCTTGTTACACCATCGGCCGATTACAAAAAACATCCAACACTTGTCTCTTTTTTAACCAAGGGCTCCATCAGCTTCCCCTCATTGGCCAGCTCCAAGTGACCAAGCTCTCTCCGCCACTGGTAGCCACCTTGTAGAAGAACCAGAAAAAACCACCACTGCGGTGATGACCCAGGTAAAACTCACCAACCAATAATCATTACTGGTCCAACTTTGTTACCCCTAACCATCAACTTAATCTTGCAGAATCTGGCCGATATGATCTCCTTTGACATCAGACAGTTCTTGGACAAAGACAATGAAGAAACCACCAGCAAGGCTAAATCTCTAGTCTCTGAAAGTTCAAGAGCCCAACTGCTGGACATAGCTGATCGACTTAATGCCTCCTTGGACGTCCTTAGTTGCTAAGAGCGGGCCGATCAGGGGTAGACTCCAAGAAATCCAAGACCATTTGCCTGATGAAGTGATGGACGCCATATCTCCAGCAGCCTTCCTCGAATCTCATCATATCAAGGTCCAAAGGGCGAGGCAAAGACTTGCAAATCAGCTTGAGCTCAAAGCCTTGGAATAAACTCTTCAAAGTAGCTGACAGCAAGTAAATGAGAACAAGGCTAAGCTTGATGAACTTACAATTGGCTCAGAAGCAACACAAAAACATATCATCAAGCTTGAACAACAAGAAGCAGATCTCCTGGCTAAACTAGAACAAACTCGTAAGGAGATAACCCAAGAAAAACATAAGTTAGCCAATCTTCCAAAAGTTATTGAGGCCCAACAAGCAAAATTGAAAGCATCGGCCAAATACGTGGCAATGCAAAGCAAAGCTTTGAAGCCAATCCTAGGGATGGATGCCGATGACATCAAAATAATTGAAGAAATTGACCAAATCCTCCTACGAGCAATATCGGCAATCCAAGCCTTTTTGAGTTGATGTAATAATTCTAGGCCTCTGATACATTTTGTCTTAACAATACTCAAAACATTTTTTTGTAATATATTCACTGACTTCTTAGCCGATTCAGGCTTCCACACTTGTATTTCTATGTCTTATGATATTTTTGCTCTAAGGGCGGTAATACATATCGGCCATCTCAAGGCGATGTCATTATACATCGGTTTTTATCATACATCGGCTAACAACCGATTATGAATTGATCCAAACACTTGGGTAATACTTCTTCAAATATTTTCCATTTAAAGCTTTCTGATGGAGGGTTAGCTCCTCAACGGGAGACAGAAAGGGGCCTCCTTCGTGAGTTCGGCCGGGGGTGCCGGGTGAAACTTGTTCTCCCCTAATCACCAGAGAGAGAGAGAGAGACAAGCGTTTGTACAGGTTTGGGCCGCTGGGAAGCGTAATACCCTGCACCTGTGTGTGGTTTATATGCGGCTGGGAAATCAGGAAATACAAGTATTAGCTCTCCCTTTCTCTCCTGCCTCTCTGTTTTTTCCTCTCCCTTCTACTCAGGCCTGGGCATCCTTTTATATCTCAAGGGGCTACCACACGGGCCAAAAGGCTGCCTAAGACAGAAAGAACACATTCTTTTACATTTAATGGCTGTCTTGTTGCTTGACTCGGAAGCCACACGCTTAGACGCCGTAGCATGGCCCTCGTCTGGTCAGGCAACTGACACGGGGGACGCCCACGTCAAGCTCCATTAAATGGATGAAGACTTCTATGTTCCGTTCGCATCGGGAAATGGAAACCATCTGACCGGAGCTGGCATACAACCTCCGGCTAAGGGATGAGAGGCAAAAGGCCCTCATAATTCTGATGGGATGGGGCAAGGCATGCCGCACACCGTCTGACGCGCGGACAGCGCACAGGCACCCTGCCGCCGTCTCACCCGTGATCTAGCCGGTCTACGACCGGTCAATCACCATGACCAGTCATAGACTGGCCACACACGCCACACGCCGCATTAAATGTGGTGTGGTGCTCGCCTGAGCCGCCATCAATGCGGTTAGGTGGGTACTGGCGACGCCCACCTAACCTCCCACACCCGGCACAAGCGCAGAGGGGGTCGGGGCGATCCGACCCTCGGGGAAAGAGTGGGAGCGGCCCGACCCTCGGGCGAATCAGGGAGAGCAGCCGCCACATCACCCTCGGGCCCGACCCCTCCAGAGGGAGCGTCACGTGTGTGCAGGGGGCCCCGTATCACCCACAGTAGCCCCCGGCGTCATGCCTGGCTAGGCCTTCTTGAGGGGCACCCAGGTTTGACGCCACCCTTCGAGTCTAGTGGCACGTGGGCCTGGGTCCCTGTGGTAAAACCCCAACGGTCGTGGTCCCACGCGCAACAAGGAGCCGCCACTCGGCAATAATGGGCAGTCACCTTGTAACCGCTGCATTACTCGGGGCGGCGCGCGGACTGGGGCACGTTGGTTCATTTTGCCAGGGAATATAATGATGGAGTTTTTTAGTTAACCGTGTGCAATTAACACGGACACGATCTGCCCTGCCTCGACCGCAACGGCCGCACGACTGGCGCGCACGCCGGAAGCAGGTGAGTGTGGTGAGTGGAGAAGTGGGCGCGAGAGATGAGGGGGTGAGTTAGTGGGTGCGGGAAACGAGGAGCCGAGCGCAGCGGGGGCGAGGGTATAAAGGGCATCGAGGAAGGGATTTGCTTCCTTCATCTCGCCACTTTTCCCTCGCCTCAGCCAACCGTGCCCTAGCTCTCTCATCTTCCTCGCTCCTTTCTCACCGCCCGCACTCGTCTTCGCGTTCCCCCCTTGCCGGCAACATGACGCGGAGGTCCGTGCTGCTGGACGGCAGTGTGCTGCCGCCCTCTGGCATTACAAGCGAGAGGCAGGTTGGGCTGCCATGCCAGTTCATGCCGATGTCGACTGGCCGGGAGGTGGTCGTGCTGAGCGAAGGGCGCCCAGTGCCGTGCTACCCGAAACAGTCGGTATTCTTTCTCTCTTTCGCTACAGCGGGGCTAATCCTGCCGTTCTCCACCTTCTTCGTGGACGTCCTGGAGTTCTATGGGCTCCAGATGGCGCACCTCACCCTCAATGTCGTGATGACGCTGGCCATCTTCGCACACTTGTGCGAGATGTTCATCGGGGTGCACCCGTCCCTTCGGTTGTTCTGGTGTTTCTTCACCGTGCAGCCGGTATCGCCGCTGACGGAGGTCGGGGCCTGTTATTTCCAGCCGCACAGGCAGGTGGTGAACCGCCACATCCCCTACGTCATGCGTAAGAAGTGGGACAACTAGAAGAGCGACTGGTTCTACACCGCCCTCCCCGACGAAGCGCGCCTCCGACCCCTGAGCCGGCCGCTGGTACAGGCGCCGAGCTAGCGGGCGACGTTGGAACTGGGGCATGCCTACGACACCGTCCTGGACCGCCTGGCTGGACTACGAACCGTGGGGCTCATAGGTGCCGTGGTGTTCGGTGACTTCCTCCGCCGCTGGATCGCGCTACTCCGGTGATGTGCCCGGGGTGCCTGGGAGTACATCGGCCCCGACGACCTCCCGAGGACCTCAGGATGGTAGTTCAGCGAGTGCTAAACCTCAGCGCCGTGGAGTCGTCCCTCTTTCCTTCGGGGATCCTCCCCCTCTGCATCGACTCGGAGCGCGCCAACATCCTGGTCATCATGTAGATGGTCGGTGCCTCGGGGGATCGAGCCCGCCATGGTAGCAACAGCGTAGGCGGTAGCCGCGGAGGAGGAGAGGAGCAACCTCCCCTAGGGGGGCCACGCAGTGGGGCCCCACAGCAAGGGTTCGGGGGGCAGCCGCCCTACCGACGCCAAGGAAAAGGGGAATAGGCAGCAAGGGGAGACCCCTCCTCCGTCTCCTCCCCATGGGGGTGGGACGGAGCGCGCCGCTAGCAGGCGCTAGGTGAGCGTCGTGCCGACGTCCCCGTCCAAGGCCGAGAGGAAGAGGAAGTGGTTCCGCCGAATGGGGGAGACCAAACCATGCAAGGGGAGCCTCATTAAGCCCCCTGAGTGGTCTTAAAACCGCCCTCCCCGCAGGTACGATCTCACATCCAAGGCAGACGATCCTCTATTCCCCCGGCCCCTTATTTTGCTTTTCTTTGTTTTTCATACCTCAGCGAGATCCCATCCCGCGGCGCCTGGGGCAGTGACCCTTCCCACCAATCCAAGGCCGACCGGCCTATGAGTGGCGGGGCCGAAGAGCCGACAGCTGAGGAGGTGCAGCGACGGGAGGCCGACCGACGGGAGGCCCAGGCGCGCCTGCGCGTGGCCGAGGAGGCTACCCGGGGGCAGCCCGGGCGCGTCAGGCTGAGGTGGCCGCTCGGGCAGCCTAGGCAGCCGCGCAAGAGGCAGTGGCCACACTCGTGCGTGAGGTCGAGGCAGCGGCACGAGCGGCCAAGGCCACCGCGCAGGAGGCTGAGGCCGTCAGCGCACGGGAAGCCGAGGCGGCCGCTCGGGCTGCCGAGGTGGCCGTGCGGGAGGACGAAGCAGCTGCAGGGGCCACCGGCAACGACGGGGAGGAGGAGCGCCCAGGGCCCGACGCCTCAAGGCCCACACGCTGACCACCGGGCCGAGGCGAACTCCACCACTGTAGGGACGGCAGTCCCCTTTCTCCGCCGCCACCCCGCTAAGCGCGGAGCCTCTCCTGCAGGTCTTGGCTACGGTCAACAACGCCGTGCTGGACGGGCTGAACGCCTAGATGCAGACCCTACTGGGGAAGCCGGCCGAGCTTGACGCGTCGTGGGAGCGCGTCACCGATGGGCGGCGCTCGGTGGAGGCCATGGTGGAGGCCAGCCGTGCGGCGCACAATTGGCACCTTGCGGAGCTCGAAGCTTGCGGCGAGGCCCTGGCCGAAGTGGCCCGCGAGGTGGAGGAGAAGAGTCAGACGGCCCTCATCGCCACCGCTGTCATGGATAAGGTGCGAGCCGACCTTCGCCTCCAGCATGGGGTCCGCGCAGCGGAGCTAGAGCAGAAGCTCGACGCCGTCGCAGCCCGGGAGCGGAGGGCGGCGGAGGCCGAGAGGTCGATGTGCCAGCGCGAGGAGGCCCTGGAGGCCCACACCATGGCATTGGAGAAACGCACCGGCACACTGAGAGAGTGGGCGTTGTGCCTACATGCGGAGGAGGCCGCCGTACGCCAACAGGCCAATGCCCTCGACCAGAGCGCCCAGGCGCTGGAGGCGCTGGAAGAGCACGCCCGCGCCCTGGACGCACGGGAGGCAACACTGGTGGTGCATGTGGCCACCGCCGCGGAGGTGGAGTCCACACTCCGCCTTCGTGACGACGCGGTCGCCGAGCGGGGGCGCCTCCGCGAGAAGGAGTGGAAGGAGCGCGACGGGGTGATCACTAAACGCGAGTCCACCATCTCCCGTTGCAAGGCGGCGGCACGCCGGCATGAGGACCAACTCGCCAAGCGCGACGAGGCCGTCGCGGCGCGCGAGCGCCACCATCTATAGAGTGCTCGCGCCGAAAGGGCCATGCTGGAGCAGTGCGCTACCGAACTCGAAGCGCGGGCAAGGGAGCTGGACGCGCTGGCGCACGGCAATGGGGTGGCCGCGGGCCTGGACGACTAGGCCGCCCATCTCGCGGATGCCGAGGGCGCCATCGCCAAGCTGCAGAGCGCCCTGGACTCGTTCGCCGAGGAGCTCAAAGCCCTCCGGCTGGCGAACGAGGTAGGGCCCGACATGCTGTGGGACGCCGTCGTACGTCTGGACCACGCGGGGCGTCGGGCGGGCATATGGCGCGTCCAGCACCCCAAGTACGCCGCCAACCAGGCGGGTCTCGCTCACCGCCTCTCGGAGATGGCCGGGGACCTGGAGAACCTCCCCGAGGAGATTGAGGAGACGGTGAAGTCCTCCTCGATGGACCTCGCACGGGGAGCGGTGGACCTCGTGCCTGCCAGCTACCAAGCCCTTGACCCCGACTTCTCTCCATGGGTCGCGTTCGAGGAGTCCTCCCCGGGACTGAGGCCGGCGCGCGTGCTCAAGTGCGGGAGGCCGCCAACGAGATCGTCCGCGGCTTCGAGGGGACGGCCCCTCGGCTCGTCTTCACGTTGGACTCCGACGATGAGGACGATGGTGACGACGGCGACAGCGACGGCGAGGTTGCTGGCCCGAGCGCCTTGGGCTGAGCCGGCAGGGCCGACCCCCGGGCTGCCGCGCGCCTTTATCTTTTCTCTTTTTGTTTTGAGGCCACAGGGCCTTGCTCGTATATACACTTCCAGCTATTTCCATCTGCCTGCAATAGACAAGTTTTTAATTCAATCTTAGTTACGCTTTCTGCTCGTGATGAGACTGGCCTGTCTTGTGATCCCACCGAGCTTGGCTTGAGCGGGGGTTCGAGCTCGGGCCGCGACCTCAAGTAGCAAGGGTCGGTGCTAATGCCTTGGGGAGTTCCACGTGTCGAGGCTGGCCAGGCTAGGAACACGGTGACCGAGGGTTAGTGGGGACCCGATTGTGGGCCATTACCGATTCCCCCCAGAGTCACCACGTCCCAGGGCGCGGCTCGGTTCTAAGATGCCCCGTCGGCATCTTAGACAGCCCGGGCTATTGATGGCAAGAACGAGCACGAACGAGCCAACTCAAGCCAAAATACTCAAAAGGGAAGAGACAACGTAGGCACAGCCTTAGATAAAAATCAGGAAAGCTTGTTATTAATGTACAGAAAGGAATACATATATATATAGTAGAAGCCCCCGACCAATCCCGTATGCCCGAGGGGTCATGCGGGTTTGGGCCGAGCCCGAGGCACAACTCTCGACCCCTTTATGGGTAGAAGCGGTGAAGATGCTGGAAGTTTCACGGGTTAGGCAGCTCTGTGCAGTCTTCCATGGCCAGTCGAACCGAGCCCGACCGAGGGACGCCGATCACTCTATATGGTTCCCCCCATATGGGTGAGAGCTTGCTTAATCCAGCACGTGTTTGGACGAGGCGTAGGACGAGATCATTGATGCTGAGTGCTCGGGCCCAGACGTGGCGTTGATGGTAGCACCGCAGGCTCTGCTGGTAGAGCGCGGCTCGAAGGGCCGCGTGCCGCCTTCGCTCTTCTAGGTAGTTGAGGTCGTCTCTGCGAAGCTGACCTTGATCAGCCTCACTGTACATGGTGGTCCGAGGGGACCTCAAGGTGAGCTCGGATGGGAGGACCGCCTCCGCGCCGTAGAGCAGGAAGAAAGGTGTTTCTCCTGTTGCTCGGCTTGGGTAGTTCGGTTTGCCTAGAGCACCATTGGTAACTCCTCGACCCATGAGTCCCCATGCTTCTTGAGGATGTTGTACATTTTGGTCTTAAGGCCCTTGAGGATCTCCGCGTTGGCGCGCTCCACTTGACTGTTGCTCCTGGGGTGGGCGGGTGAGGCGAAGCAGAGCTTGATGCCCATGTCGTCGCAGTAGTCGCCAAACAATTCACTGGTGAACTGGGTGCCGTTGTCTGTAATGATATGGTCGGGCACCCCGAACCGGGCAGTGATGCCCTTGATGAACTTGAGGGCTGAGTGCTTGTCGACCTTGATGACCGGGTAAACCTCGGACAACTTGGTGAACTTGTCGATGGCAACATATAGGTACTCATACCAGCCCGGGGCCTTCCTGAAGGGACCCAGGATGTCTAGCCCCCAGACCGCAAACGGCCATGAAAACGGAATAGTCTGCAGGGCCTGGGCCGGCTGATGCGTCTACTTGGAGTGGAACTGGCACGCCCTGCATCGCCGGACCAGGTTGGCTGCATCATGGAGCATCATCGGCCAGTAGAAACCCTGACGAAAGACCTTGCCTACCAAGGTGCGCGAGGCGGAGTGAGCTCCGCACTCGCCTTCATGGACATCGGCGAGGAGCTCTATGCCCTGGTCCCGAGGGATGAATTTCAGGAGGACTCCGTTGGCCCCGCGTCGGTAGAGGGCCCCCTCTACCAGCACGTAGCGTTTGGAGACACGAGCGACGCGCTCACTCCCTTCGCGATCCTTGGGTAGAGTCTCATCTTTGAGGAATGCCTGGATCTCAGTCATCCAGTCGATCTGCCTTGGGGGTCAGCCTCAACCCCCTTAGGCCCCGAGACCATAACTCCGACAGGCCCCGGGGGTGACGTGGCAGCGTCTGGCTCCCTCAGGAGATCGGGACACGTCGACAGTTGGGAAAGCCTCTCCTCGAAGGCACCAGGTGGGGTCGGGGCCGGCGAGGAGGCGAGCCTTGAGAGCACATCGGCAAGTGCGTTGTCCGCCTGTGTACGTGCCGAAGCTCTAACCCGTCAAAATGGCGCTTCATACGACGCACCTCGAGGACATAGGCCTCCATTTGCGGGTCGGAGCACCGGTACTCCTTGGAGACCTGGTTCACGACTAGCTGAGATTCGCCTAACACCAAGAGGGGGCGAATCCCCATTCCGGCCGCCGCTCTGAGTCCCGCAAGGAGTCCCTCGTACTCCGCCATGTTGTTGGTTGCCTGGAAGTCCAGGCGAACCAGATATCTGAGGACGTCCCCGCTAGGCGAGGTCAAGGTGACCCCGGCGCCAGCGCCCTGAAGGGCGAGGGAGCCATCAAACTGCATCACCCAATGAGTGGCGTAAGGCTGTCGCGAGGGATCTGCCTCGGCCTCGGGGGTAGAGAGCCCGAGGTTGGATTCGAGAGTCGGAGTCCACTCGGCCAAGAAGTCGGCGAGGGCCTGACTCTTGATCGCATGGTGCGGCTCAAAGTGTAGATCGAACTCAGAGGGTTCTTTCGCCCACTTTACCACCTGTCCAGTACCTTCACGGTTGTGTAGGATTTGGCTGAGGGGTAGGACGTGACCACGGTGACCCGATGCGCCTGGAAGTAATGGCGTAGCTTCCTCGAAGCCATCAGAACTGCATAAAGCATTTTCCGGGCTTGAGGATATCGGGTTTCAGCATCCCGCAGTGCCTTACTAACGAAATAGACCGGCCGCTGCACCTTTTGGCGGGGCCTAGCCTCTTCGTTGAGGGCACTGGTCTCGGGGCGCCTATCGCCAGAGAGGCCTTGCCGGGCCCGCTCGACCTCTGTGCAGGTGACCTCGGGGTCGGAGGGCGTTGGGCCGCACCTCCCCCAGTGTCCTCGGGGCCTTCCTGGGGGTCGGGGGCGCTCGGTGCCGTTTGACGAGCGGGCAGATGGCCACATCCGGTCGTCAGGGGCCTTAGGCCACCGTCCAGCTCAGGGGCCTCTCCTTCCTTCTTTGGCCTAGGTCGGTCCGACACAGGATGGGGGTGCGCGGGCCGAGGATCTTCCTCGTCGCGCACCATAATCAACGCTGCGCTAACTACCTGCGGGGTCACCGCTAAGTAAAGCAGCAGCGGCTCTTCGGGCTCCGGGGCCACTAGGACCGAGGGAGAGCTGAGGTAAGCCTTCAACTGGGTGAGGGCTTGCTCAGCCTTCTCTGTCCAGACAAATGGCCCGGAGCGCTTAAGGAGCTTAAATAGGGGCAGCGCCTTCTCTCACAGCCTTGATATGAATCGGCTTAGGGTGGCCATGCATCCCGTGACACATTGCACATCCTCAAGCTTGCTGGGGGGTGCATCCGCTCTATTGCTCATATCTTCTCGGGATTGGCCTCTATGCCTCGGGCTGAGACCAAGAACCCGAGAAGCTTGCCCGTCGTCACCCCGAACACACACTTTTCGGGGTTCAGTTTCATGCGCGTGGAGCGGAGATTTTTGAAGGTCTTCGCCAAATCCAAGAGCAAGGTCTTTTGGTTGCGCATTTTCACAACCAAGTCATCGACGTACACCTCAACATTGCGTCCTATCTGACTACCCAAGAAAATGCGAGTAGTACGTTGAAAAGTAGGACCTGCATTCTTTAATCCGAAGGGCATGGTTGTATAACAATAAGTGCCTACAGGAGTAATGAATTTAGTTTTTTCCTCGTCCTTCCTAGCCATGCGAATCTGATGATACCCTGAGTATAGATCTAGAAAACACAAAAGGTCACACCTCGCAGTGGAGTCGACAATCTGATCTATGCGTGGCAGGGGATAAGGGTCCTTAGGACATGCCTTGTTGAGGTCGATGTAGTCGATGCACATTCAGAGCTTGCTGTTCGCCTTGGGGATGACGACCGGGTTTGCGAGCCACTCTGGATGGATGACCTCTCGGATGAATCCGGCCTCCAGGAGTCGCACCACCTCTTCACGAATGAAGGCTTGGTTCTCCGGGGCCTGTCGCCGCACCTTCTGCCGGCCGCACGGCAAGACAGTGCTCGAACACCTCCCTAGGGACCCCGGGCATATCCGCCGGTCTCCACGCGAAGACGTCGGCGTTCGCCCGTAGGAAGGAGACGAGCGCATCGTCCTTCACAGGGACCTCGTCGCCTGAGGCCATCCGCTGCCTTAGGGCGTGCGAGGTGGAGGCGTCAGGCCTCCCGTCGCCGCTCGCGAGCTTGGACACTGCGTTGCTCCATACAAGCTAACGCGATCTTGAGGTCGCCATGGACGGTGATGGGGCCGCTGGGGCCCGGCATCTTCATCTGGAGGTAGGCATAGTGAGTGGCCGCCATGAACTTCACTAACGCTGGTCTTCCCAGCACCGCATTGTAGGACAGATTGAGATCCGCCACATCGAAGTCCAGCCGCTCGGTGCGGAAGTTGGCGGGGCCACCAAAAGTGACCGGGAGGTCGATGTGACCTAACGGCCACGTGTGCCCCTGTGTCACGCCGATGATCGGCAGGGACGGCCGGAGCTTCATCCCCGGGGCCTTGATGATGTTAGAGGCCGTGGGGGACAGGATGTTGAGGGCTACGCCGCCATCTATCAGGACGCGCCTCAACTTGACGTTGCAGACAGTTGGGGAGACCACCATCGCGAGCTGCCCTCCCCGGGCAACGCATGGCGGGTGGTCGGTCTGGTCAAAGGTGAGGGTGACCTCCGACCAACACGCCCACCGCGTCACCTCATGGGTGGGGACAGCGGCCAGAAGCTCCCGCTTCATGGCCTTGAAGCTGCGACGGGAAGCGTGAGCGCACGCTCCCCCATTAACGGTGGCGATGATGGCCTTGGGATCCAGGAAGCCCAAGTCCTCGTTGTCAGCGTCCTCGACGGGGGCCTTCTGCTTGGTCTCACTTCGCCGGTTGCCAGCAGAGGTCACCGAGGCTTTGCCCTCGTGGCGTCCCTGCCCCTTCTCCTCCTCCCACTTCCTTACTTGCTCAGCCAAGTTCTTGACCGCGCGGCAGTCAGCAAGGTCGTGGAGGGAGGTGTTGTGCACCGTGCACCACTTGTCTGTCGGGCGCTCTCCGCTGGGAGCACCGGCTTCCTTCTTTTTGTCACCCGCGGGCCTCTCCTTGCGTGGAACGGCGAGGATGTGGCCCTCGTCGTCGGAACGGGCCGACCTTTTCTTCCTCCTCCTTTCCTGCCGCCCAGAGCGAGCAGCGGACTCAGGGGCCGCCGCAGCCGCTGCTCTAGAGCCAGAGGAGTTCTAGGTCCAGGCCTCCTTCTTCCGGGCCACGCAGTTCGCGAGCTCAAAGAGCTGCGCGGTGGTCTGGGGCTCCTTGGAGGCTATCTTTTCGAGCATGCTGTTGTGCCGCACGCCCCCCCAAATGCGTAGACTACTGCATGCGCAGGGATGTAGGGGATGGTGCTGCGGACTTAGCAGAACCGCTGGATGTACAAACGGAGAGACTCATCGTCCCTCCGCTGCACCGCGTGCAAGTCCGCTTCTTCTCCCGGACGTGGATATGTGCTCTGAAAGTTCGTGGTGAACTGCTGGCACAAATCCTCCTAGGAGTGGACCTACGCGGGTGGCAGGTTCATCAACCAACCCCGCGCCTGGCCTTTTAGGGCCATGGGAAAGAAATTCGCCATGACCCTGTCGTCACTCCCCGCGGCCTCTATCCCAGTTGTGTAGATCTGGAGGAACTCAGCGGGGTTGACGCTACCATCATATTTCTCGGTGATGCTGGGCCGGAACCTCGGGGGCCATCGGACGTTCCGAAGACTCGCCACAAAGGCTCGACAGCCAGCACCACCCACTGGGGACACGAGGGGTTTGTCCCCATGATCAGGGTGGGGAGGCGCTCCAGAGGAGGAAGCGCCTTCCCCCGCATGGGCAGCGCGACGCTCGTCGCGCTGGCGCTCAATATCAAGCCGAGCATCCCGCCCCCCATGCATGCTCTCGTGATGCTCGCGGTTGGCCAAGGGCGTCGACGAGGGGGTTGCGGACGAGCGGCGTGTGTTGACCGCCGCTCGTCAAGCCCTCTGTCTTGATGATGAAGAGCCGGCGGTGGCAGCGCCAGACGTCCCGGCGGTGGACGACCGCCCGCCGGTGCCTAGGCGCTGCTACGCTGTCATGACCAAGTCAGCCACATCGTCCAGCCAGCGCTGGACTGGAGTCTCCGGGTCAGGGACGACGGGCGGGTGGCGCAAGAGCGCGCCCTATGGCGTGCCGCCATCACCGTAGGTGAGGCATTGATGTCCTCCGCTGCGTTATCCCTCTCCACCACCAGTCGGCGGTGAAGTCGCGGATCGATCCGATCCCTGAGGCGCCTTCCCCTGCCTAGCACTTCGGCGGGCGGGAGGCGATGGAGTGCGCACTTGGTGACGAGGATTCGGCTCCCCGTCGTCGTCGCTGGCACTCGGAGTGGGGTTGTACGCCACCACCTCTTCAGCCATAGGGCTTACTCAGCAAGACTTGGCGCACACGAAACAGAACGGGGAGTCAGAGAGACACATACGTGCCCCCACCTAGCGCGCCAGCAGACGGAGGGTTAGCTCCTCAACGGGGGATAGAGAGGGCCCCCCTTCGTGAGTTCGGTCAGGGGCGTAGGGTGAAACTCGTTCTCCCCTAATCACCAGAGAGAGAGAGAGAGTCAAGCGTTTATACAGGTTCGGGCCACTGGGAAGCGTAATACTCTACTCCTGTGTGTGGTGGATATGCAGCTGGGAAATCAGGGAATACAAGTATTAGCTCTCCCTTTCTCTCCTGCCTCTCTGTTTTTTTCCTCTCCCTTCTACTCAGGCCTGGGCCTCCTTTTATATCTCAAGGGGCTATCACACGGGCCAAAAGACTGCCTAAGACAGAAGGAACACATTATTTTACATTTAATGGCTGTCTTGTTGCTTGACTCGGAAGCCACACGCTTAGACACCGCAGCATGGCCCTCGTCTAGTCAGGCGACTGACACGGGGGACGCTCACGTCAAGCTCCATTAAATGGATGAAGACTTCTGTGTTCCTTTTGCATCGGGAAATGGAAACCATCTGACCAGAGCTGGCATACCAACTCTGGCTAAGGGATGAGAGGCAAAAGGCCCTTATCATTCTGATGGGGCGGGGCAAGGCGTGCCGCACGCCGCCCGACGCGCGGACAGCGCGCAGGCACCCTGCTGCCGTCACACCCGTGATCTAGCCGGTTTACGACCGGTCAATCACCGTGACCGGTCGTAGACTAGCCACGTATGCCACACGCCGCATTAAATGCGGCGTGGTGCGCTCGCCTGAGCCGCCATCAATGCGGTTAGGTGGGTGCTGGCGACGCCCACCTATCCTCACACACGCGGCATAAGCGCAGAGGGGGTCGGGGCGATCTGACCCTCAGGGGAAGAGTGGGAGCAGCCTGACCCTCGGGGGAATCAGGGAGGGCAGCCGCCACATCACCCTCAGGCCCGACCCCTCCAGGGGGAGCGCCACGTGGGTGTAGGGGGCCACCCATCGCTCTAGTCTTGGTACCCCTGGGCCCGTATCACCGACACTTTCCCAAAAACTTCTCCATCAAGACCTTTAAGCATATACACATTTTTTGGGCACACAACGATGAATCTGATAAGGTCCTTCCCAATTAGGTGACCAATTCCAGAACTTATTATCACTAGTCCCTATCGGCAGAATCAACTACCAAACAAGCTCCCCTTCTTCAAAAGACTTTGGCACCACCTTTTTATTATAATATCTGGAAACTCTTTCCTTATCCCTCTTAATTTTCTCTAAAGCATGCAATCGGACTTGTGCCAAATCTTTCAAGTCATCAATCATCAAGCTATGTAATCATCGGCCAATAAGTCATTTTGTAAAGAAATCGTTCTTGAGCCAATGTTAGTCTCCCAAGGCAAAATAGCTTCATGCCCATATACAAGTTGACATGGTAGCACTTGTATAGCACCTTGACATGCCATCCGATAAGCCCACAATGAATCGGCCAAGGTAGTATGTCATTTCCTAGATTGCTCTGCAATCTTCCTCTTGATCAACTTAATTAAACTTTTGTTAGAGGCTTCAGCCTGCCCATTGGCTTGTTCATAATAAGGAGATCAATTCAACAACTTGATGCCCATACTATCGACAAACTGAACAAACTCATCGGCCACAAAGATAGATCATTGATCCGTTGTTATCATTTGTGGAATCCCAAATCGATAAATTATGTGTTCCTTAACAAACTCAATAGCATTCTTGGAATCAACTTTTTTCAAGGGAATTGCTTCAACCCACTTCGTGAAGTAATTTGTTGCCACCAAGATATACTTATGTTCCTTGCTTGATGGTGGATTAATCTGGTCGATCATATCAATTCCCCAACCTCAGAATGGCCAAGGCTTGATAATTGGGTTCATATCCGATGCTGGTGCTATTTGAACTACTCCAAACTTCTAACAATCTTGACAACCTTTATAATACTTAAAGCAATCCTCCAGCATGGTTGGCCAAAAATATCCAACTCTTCTAAGTAACCATCTCATTTTATGAGCCGATTGATGTGTTCCACAAATTCCTTCATGAACCTCACACATGACAACTTTGGCTTCCTCCAATTTAAGCACTTAAGCAAAACTCCATCAATCGTCCGATAATATAAGTCTTCATCAAGCAACACATACTTCAAAGCCTTATATTTTAATTTCTTGACGTCGATTGAGAAGAATTCTTCAAATAACTAACAATATCATACCTCCAATCATCCGTATCAACTTCTACAATCTTAATATCAACATCTTTCAACATCGGTTTATAACTCGATGCACCTTGAGCTAGGTCATTGGCTTCAATATTCCGCTCTCTAGGAATATGCTTCATAGTAATAACCTTGAAATTCTACATCAACACCTAGCATTTCTCATTATAAACCTTCAAGATCTCATTCTTGCACTCATACTCCCCTGATAGATGATTAATCACCAACAATGCCCCAATAATCTCAATAGCATTGGCTTCAACTTCTTTCAGTAGCTGTAAACCTTTGAGCACTGCCTCATACTCAGCTTGATTATTCATATAATATGGCTTGATGGTAAAAACAAACTCAAAACTTACTCCCCTAAGCGATATAATCACTAAGCCGATGTCACAACCATGTGTGCAAACAGATCCATCAAAGAATAATGTCCAAGGCATCATTTCAATGTAATTAATTGACTCACCTCGGTGTTAAACAATAAAATTGGCAACTACTTTTCATTTTACTGCCTTAGCCAATTCATATCTAAGATCAAACTCTGTCACAGCAAAAATCCACTTCCTAACTCTCCCTTTTAAAACTAGAGCCGATAACATGTATTTGACTACATCGGCTTTGCAAACTATTATGCACTCATTTCAAAGTAGATAATGCCTCAACTTTGTACATGAAAAATATAAACACAGACACAACTTCTCAATAGGGATATACCTTGTTTCTGCATCCAAGACTTTCTGCTAAGATAAAATATTGTCCTCTCTTTTCCTTCGACTTCTTGAACCAGAATTGAGCCGATAGACCTCTCATCGGCTGGTAGGTAAAGCTTGAATGGAATCCCCTTCTGAGGTCACATCAACACTGGAGGTGAACTTAAATATTCCTTGATATTATCCAATGCCTTCTGCTGCTTTTCTCCCCAAACAAAATCTTGATCGGCTCTCAACCTCAAAAGTCGAGTAAAAGGCTCAATTTTTTCTGATAAATTAGAAATAAATCTCCTTACAAAATAAACTCTACCAATCAATGATTGTAACTTGGTCTTATTTTGTAGAGGTTCAATATATTTGATAGCTTTTATACTACTTGAACCAGAAAACCAAGAAACTGTCCAGCTGATACACTAAAGGCACACTTGGTACGATTTTCATCTTTAAACTATATTTCCTTGTTATTTCAATCACCGTTCGTAAATCGGCTATATGTCCATCAATTTCTTTAGATCTCACAACCATATCATCAATATAAATTTCAACCAAAACACCAATGAGATCATGAAATATATAATTCATAGCTCTGTGATATGTAGCACCAGCACTCTTTAAACCAAAAGTCATTACAACCCACTCATACAAGCCGATTGCACCAGGATACCTAAAAGCAGTCTTATGAATATCTTCTTCAGTCATAAAAATTTCACTATATCCTATATTGTCATCCATAAAACTAATAATCTTATGTCCAGATGCTGCATCAACCAATAAATCAGCAATCGGCATTGGGTACTCATCCTTGGGTGTAGCCTTGTTCAAATATCTAAAGTCGATGCAAACTCTAAGCTTCCCATTTTTCTTGATTACTGGTACTATGTTTGAAACCCACTCATCGTATCGACAAGGCCTTATAAAGTTGGCATCGTAAAGTCTTGTAATCTCAGCCTTGATAGCATCATACAACTCTGGCTTGAATCGTCTCTGAGGCTGTTTGTATAGTCGATATCCTGGTTTAATAGGGAGCCGATGTTCTACTATAGATCGGCTAAGTACTGGCATCTCATGGTACTCCTATGCAAAACAATCTCTATACTCTTTTAATAGCTTAATTAATTTCTTTTTGAATATATCAAACAATTTAGCACTTATAAATGTCGGCCTAGATTTAGCACCATCACCAATATCTACTTCTTCTATCTCATCGACTGACATAAAACCCTGCCCCAATTTACCTTCAAAATCATATACAGAATCTTCTATATAGGCAATGAGGCTATCTTCTATGTGTTCAGAGTAAAAGTTGGGGTTCTTCATCACCGATTGGCTGTATATTGCAATCGGACACTTTTAAGAAATCACCTTCCCAAACTTTACCTGACAAACAATCAACTCCTTCCATCTCCAAAATAGATAAATCGGCAATAGTAACATTAACTGACCTGTTGGCTTGCACGATTTCTGCTTGGTCTCCTTGCCACCGAATCATGTTTTGATGCATTGTTGAAGGTATGCAAAACTTTGCATGTATCCAATCTCTTCCCAAAAATAAGTTGTATGATCCTTTTCCATCAATGACAAAAAAATATGGTTAGAATTGTCTTACTGCCAACTGTCAATTCAGCATTCAAAACTCCCTTTGTCTTAGATGAATTCCCTCCAAAGTCCTTCAACACCATGTTGGTCTTGATCAAATCTTTTGAGATTTTCCCAAGCTTTCTAAATGTTATATAAGGCATGAGATTGAGAGCTGCTCCTCCATCAACTAGCATTTTGGACATCGGCTTCCCATTGATAAAACACTTAATGTATAAGGGTCTCAGGTGTCGATGCTCATCATCCTTAGGTTTTTCAAAGATAGCTTGTTCTGGTGATAGTGTCAATTTTGCCAATGATTCTTCTATCTCCTCATCGGCTGAATGTACACTGTATTCCACCGGCAACACAAACACCATATTGATTGAAGATGGAGCTACAACTTTACCTTTAGGAGATGCTGAAATCTTATCGGCCCTGACCTCATCGGCTGACACAATCTTAGACTTGACACGCCATTCCTTCCTAGTGCGTTGCAGCCGATGGTCAATTTCTTCATCAACTTCTTGCATCTGTTCTCAGTTTCGTATCCTTTTCACCCTCCTTTTCTGATTCTTAGTGAAAATACCAGATGGACACCATTGAGGGTTTTGAACTTGCTTCTCCTGATCTTCATCTTCATATTGGAAATAATCTTGATGAATCGACCCCAATCGTTGATGTACTGACAACCTTTTTTGCATCGACCGATTCTCAACCCTTGGACTCCTTAGTTGATGAGAACTACCCTAGTAGATAGCATCTGCATCACTACAGCCTACACAATCGTCAATAGATGGCAGCCTCATTCCTTCATTCCAGCAAAATCTGAAAAACTCACACCTCCAATATGGATCAAAATTAACAAGCCTTGTTATCTTGGGAATATACTTGAATTTGCATGTCTTGTCTCTTCGGTACTTGCTGATCAATCTAGTAGAATTAAACTTATTTTGCTGATAAGCTTGATTGTTTCTCTTATTGGCTTCATTGGTGTGAACCATGTTAACAGGAAAAGGATGGCCTTTAATCCTAATCGGCTTCTTTCCATCATCAAACTTGAATCTACCTTGTTCTATAGCCAATTGAATTTGCTGCCTGAATATCTTGCACTCGTTTGTATGATGAGATCCTGTGTTATGCCATTTACAGTTCTTCCTTTTCCTCAATTTCTCAGCCGATGGAATCATATGACCTGCTGGAAGTTGAATTTGTATTTTTAGAGAAGAAGATCAAATATCCTATCGGCTTTGTTGATATCAAAATCATATTTTTCGTCTTTTTCATTGTCCTTGACCCACTAGCAAACCACAGTCTTTTTGTTCCTTAACCACTCTGCCAAACCAATTTCTAGGTCTTCATCTTCTTATTCTGACTCATTACTATAAATATTGTTGACATTATTGGCTATCCTGGTAAATCTCTTAGCTTCCTGGAATGTTTGTTCATGAGCCGATACCTTTTGAACCAAGTGAGCCAAGCTCTCGAAGTCTTGTGCGGAGAATCTTTCCCTTATCGGCCCTAGCAACCCTTGAAAAGCCAAATCGGCAAGCTTTGACTCGGTCAGGTTCAGACTATAACATCTGTTCCTCATGTCTCTAAATCTCTGAAGGTAATCTGGAACCAATTTATTGGACTTCTGCCTGATTGATATCAAGTCCAACAGCTTTATCTCTTGAACCCCATTGAAAAAGTACCCATCAAACCTTCGTCTGACAGAATTATAAGGTAATGAAGAAAACCATATGAAGGCCTATCACGCTATAAAAATCGCTTAATTTAATAATACATTTTTAGAAATTACTTAAAAGCCTACAAGATAAACCCTAATAAATTCTCGATAAATTTCAACATAAAATTGA
Organism: Oryza officinalis; assembly: GCA_008326285.1. Taxonomy (NCBI): domain Eukaryota; kingdom Viridiplantae; phylum Streptophyta; class Magnoliopsida; order Poales; family Poaceae; genus Oryza; species Oryza officinalis. The sequence goes on along the minus strand of BDMV01000008.1, from coordinate 35,176,172 downwards.
GCTAGATAAAATTTTATTAAATACTTTGACTGCCCAAGTATTTTTTGGATTTTTCACAAAATTATTTGAGCATTGGAAGTATTTTTAATAAACAAAAGATCATTTCAGCAATTATTTAATTGAAAAAAGGAAACAAAATCCTCCCTTCCAGGTTTGGGCCGAATCTGGAAAGTCTACTTTTGCACCCTTTGGCTCTTCTCTGTTGATGGCCTGTTTCTTTCCTCCGTTAAAAAGTCCAGTTTTCCTCCTTCTGCAATCGGGCCGAAGGAAAAGAAGTTGCAGAAGAAGTCTAGTTTCCCACCCTCTCACTACAGTGCTTCTTCAACCTCCGGACAGAGCTCTAGCCAAGCCCGTTGCTGCCACTTTCCCCTCCAAATCCGGTCACCCCTTTCAATCTTTTCCAAAATTAGTTGAGGGAAATATTCTCCTTATCTCCATCTTCCGTTTCCCCAAGAATCGGGCCCTATCCCTTTGAATCCAACGCGGAATCGAGCTCGGTTCGAGCTTATCTCTCTCCAAAACGAACCCTAGTTTCCCCGACGACCTTGGGCTCGTTTTCAGCTCGATCTCTCCCTCTCGTGGCTATAAATAGAGCCCCCACCCTCTCCTCTTTCGGCCGCCACATCTCCCTTTCTCCGCCGTTGCCGGAAACCTTCTCCCCACGAGCTCTTTCTCTCTGTCTCGCCGGTCGCCGCTCCAGCCGCATCTCACCGTCGCCTCGGTCATCGTCGCTCCGCACCGTCGAGACCATTGGGTTCGCAAGAAGGAGAGGAAACCCGGTCACCCGTTCGTTTTCGCCGAAGCCCACCAGAAAGCCACCGCCACCAACGACCCGACTAGAGCCGCCGCTCCAACCTCGTCGCTGTCGCCGTCAGTCGCCGTCTGCTATCGCGCCGCCCACCGGTGACCTCCCCTTGTCGCGCTTTTGCCGCTGATCCCCTCCGTTTGCGCCGCCATTCCCTGGATCACCGATGATCTTAGGGACCCGAACCACCGTCGGCGATGATGTCATCGCTGACATCAGCACCAGGTCAGCTCCTTGTCTGCCGCCATGTGGTGCACCCGAGCGACCCAAGCCGTTAGATCTAAGGTTAGATTAGTCCGTTTAATCTCAACCGTCGGATCCGTGGACCGCTTCTGTGCACTCGGTTTACCATGGACCTAATCCATGCTGACGCAATAATTTCTTTTTCCTTTCTAAAAATAATTCTTTATTGCATCATAATCTATAAGTATTATTTGTTAATGATTTAAATCTGTTTAAACTTATGAAATCCATAACTAATTCACCGTAACTCAGATTTAGGTGGTTCAAGTTGCTAAATTCATCAAAAATCAAGATCTATCCATTAAAAATACCCACATGTACATGCTTGTTTTTGTACTATTTTGTTGATTTTGTTTATTTGGCTTAGTTTTCGACATTCCTGAAGAGACCATTTACACTGAAAAAGGTTCCGAAGTCTTCGAAGACCAACAAGGCAAGTCACACATGTTCTAAAGCACTCGCTTGAGCATGTTGAACCTATTTAAAGCTATTGTTTCTATTCAACTATTGCATCTATTTTCGAATGTCACCGGGTGGGAATAACCTATTGTCTTTGATATGGCCTTATTGTTATTGATCACCTGTCCTTGTCACCTGGTTAATAATTTGATTAGCTAGAACTGTTATGTGGTTTTAGCTAATGCTATTAGGATGCATAGACCTGCTTAGAAACATTAGCACATTAATGGGATAACTGATGCTTCATTATAACTTATTACTATTAATTAATGGTAGCTCACGATGGCTAACCATGATTGATTAATTAATTGGTCCAACTAAAACCTGATTAATGGTGGGTTGTGAGCACATAGTTTTGACGGTCGTGCTTATAACAATTAAGGACCAGTTCGCGAGATACTGTTGTGAAGCATTAACCGTACTAACCACAAGCCAGCGTGGGCAACGGCTGGACGTTGTGTACAGCATGGTTAGTTGTGGGGCACCGGACTAAGAAGTGGCGGAGATAAGTCCACGGGGTTTGCTGGGGAGTCCATACCTTGGCTTAAAGGGGGTGACTATGATTCAGGAACGGTGCACTGCATTAAATTGTGTTATGCGTGGTGTCTTGTCACAGTCTCTATTCGAGTACTTTTTCATTATCACGACGTATGGTTGACATGGTGTTGAGGCTGTGTCTTGTGGGTAAATTTGTACACCTCTGGCCATTGTAAAACTATTCGAATAGCCATGCCCGCGGTCATGGGTAGGCCAAATAATGTTTTTCGTGATTAGTCTCACTTATTCTTGAATAATAATAAATGATGGTAACTTGTTTAGGTCCTAGTTTGGAATGGTTAATTTCTGGTTGGGAGATAAGGTCTGTGCAACCGGGCATGGTTGTTCAGATATGGTTGGGCCTACGCAACGGGTATGTTGTGTACTGTTTATTAATACTGCTTAATTAAGTACTTTACTGTTTTGCAAATTCTGAAAATTTTATTAAATGCTATTTATGCAAGTGAGCCTCTATTATACCATCCTTTGTGTTATCCTGTGCATTTGCATATTTGCTGTGTGGCTTATTGAGTATTCTGTGTACTCACCTTGAAATAATCATCCTCAGAGGAGGAGTACTTCAGTGAAGGTGATACTCTGGATGATTAGGCTAGGTTCAGGTCAAGCTGCTTGTGAAGTGGAGTTGCCTACGCTAGTTTTATTTTCCTTTTCCGTTGCTTAGAATTTTAAGATTGAGATGAACTATCTACCTCTTTAATGACTTTATATTTGTTTATTAATTAGATGAATAAGTGCACTCTTTCATCAATTGTTATTGTGTGCCTCGACTGATTCCTGGATGAGGGTTTACAAACATGCAAGCGTTTGGAATTTTGGATAGAAATTCCGGGCATGACAAGTTAGTATCAGAGCCTCCTTGACCTTAGGACAAGCCAAATGGTAACCATTAGACACCCTCTAAAAATTATTGAAAAGTAAAACTGCTCTTCCCTTTTTCTCTTATAATTAAATCAAGTTAACTGCACATGCCAAACTAGCTATGATTTTTTTTCCTTTCTTTCCTGTCCCGAAATGTTTTTCTTAATTCATTTTATTAAATGGTTTCAGTATTTTACTTAGTTATATTTTATTCAGCTAATATTGTGTCATCGGTATCGTACATCTATTACTGTACCGGTTATGTTTGTAGTATATATTAAGTTAACACTGTTACTGAACATCAGTATTGATGATGGTACAGTATGGTGTCATTTGGTCTTGAGTCATCTTAATGGTTCTCTATGCTCCACACGAATTGGGCGTATGGGTAAGCCTCCGTGCCAATTGACTTAACTCAAGAGAGAGTACCCATACTTTGTACTTAGTACCTTTGAGAAATAAAACATTGTAGCAACTCTTGATCAACAAGCAAGTTATTAACCTTGCATGTTCTTTGCTTTCCTTGGGACAAGCAAAGGTTTAAGCTTGGGGGTTTGTTAACGAACGTTACAGACCAATTTCGACCGTCAATATTCCTAAAAACAATAAAGAACTAGCAACGCTTGCATGCATATTTATTTAGAAATAATTTATTTCCGCATGTACTTGGCAAATTATTTGAATAAAGGAGATTACCTTATAAGTGGAGGAGAAATGGTGGAAAATACACATTCAACCAATCAGAGGTCGACAAGTGGCGTACACATGGATGGAAGGGCCCACAAACCCTATGAAACATCTACAAATGGGCCCAACCACCATCCAACTGGACCAAGGATCCACCAAACAAAGCCCTGGATGAAGGACCAGCCAGGGGTCAGCCAGGGGTCGGCCGACCCCTGGGTTCGGCCGACCCAGGCACAGCCCAACTGGCCCTCAACTTTCACGTGCTGGGAGATACCGACCTTCTATGATGGTTGTGGCCGTTTCTACCGATGGAAACCGTCATAGGATGGACACTTGGCAATTCAAGAGAGAAGATGCTCTTTTGATGCTTAGGATCTCCACTCTCCCAAGCTTGCTCCATCACTATATAATGGCCTCTCATCCTCTCCTCCAACACACATCAAGAAGGACAAGAAGAAGAAGCTCTCCATAGTTCATTTGCTTAGTCTAGTGCCAGTAGAGCTAGGAATAGAATAGTGCTCTAGTTCTTCAAGTCTGCCAGAGAATCCTGGTATGGTTCTCGTAGCTAATATCTCTCTTTATGCTAGAATAATTAAATACTCTTCTTTATATAGTCATAGTACTTTGCTCTATTTGCATAATTATCCGAGTACCAACTTTAGTCTAAACTTTCTTGTATTAATTATATGGCTAGCTTACTAGAGATATGCAATGGTATTGGCTTAATGTTCATTTATATGATTGCTCTATATCGACTGCAGAGGTGTAGAGTAATATTTAGTAATGTAATCATGGTGCTTAGGTTATTAAATATCATTATGTGGTGCTATATGCCACGGAATTGTAGAGGTAGGCCGCTGGTGGTGATAGCTCAGTATGGGTATTCCTCCACGTGCGTAAATAGGGCTAAGAAAGGTTCTTGGTGCGGGTACTCCTCCGTATCTATAATCGGTTGGATGGCCATGACAGATTGTCGTAAGGAACTCGGCAATCCGGATGGTTTCTCGATATACTAGGAGAGCATAGATAGGGGGCTCAGCCATGTAAATGTATAATAGCAAGTGTATACTAAAATGAGTATATAATAGAAGTACAGAAATGAGGCTTTCTTTATTCTTCTCTACTTAGCCTATATTCATTATTTAGGAAGAGTTCTATCTTGTTGTTACTTCTGTGTGTCAACCTACCCTATGTTTTATTGTTATAACCCCTGCATAGATTTTGATCTACATAAATATGATATGAATTAGTAACATGATATTCTCTTAACCATATCTTCCCTTGGGATTAAACAAATACGATACCTTGGAATACTTCCGGGTGAAATGCTACAGCGATATATCCGTGCGCTTGCGGATTTATATTTGTAATCGTAAGAAATACCGAATAATGTTTCGGGCGCCATTGCTGGGAATTATATTCCTAGTAATGTCGTTAAGAAATATCAACACGCGTCGTTTAGCCATTTGAAGAGAACACATCCTTAAGAAATATGCAACCTACATGTATATTGTTATATATATCCACATTGCCGACAACTACGAAGAACTTAGGTATGCATACATATCCACATTGTCGACAACGTACATGTAAATTGTTATATATATCCATAGCCTTACGTATGCATACAATTAAAATTAACACATCAGATCTCATATATCACATATCTTGCCTTAACGTGTTACTTGGCGACCTTTGAATCACGTAATTCAACTTGAGAGTCGCCCACGTCCAACCCTGGCAACAAAACAATTGTTAGGTAATTACAACATTAGCATTGAACAACTAAAACATAGCCCAAGTTGTAAATATATTTTTCAAAAATTATCTATATTTTAATCATCTACATTGGTCGTACGTCTAAATTCAAAACATTTGCATATACATCGTTAAGTCAGAGATAGTGATTCAAGATATTGGGTGAACACAACACCTCGCTTTTTCATGGCTACAAACGGATAATTTCGGTAACAAATTTTGTCTTGACACCCCATGCATAGGAGTCAAGACAAAATTTATTTTAGAAATTATCCGTTTGTGTTCCGTCATGAAAGACCGAGTGCTTGTGTTCAGCCAATATCTTGAACCAGTACCTCCTTGGAACAAGCGAACGAACGAATGAACAAAGCACAAGAGAACATGATTCGTTTGTTCGTTTGCTTGCTCGTTCGTTTGGTCGCTCGGTCGTTCGCTCAGCCATTCGCTCGTTTGTTCGTTCGCTAGGTCGTTCGCTCGTTCCCTCGCTCGTTCGTTCGTTCGCTCAGTCGTTCGCTGTTCCCTCGCTCGTTCGGTCATTTTCTCATAAGTTCCCTCGCTCGTTCAGTCATTTGCTCATATGTTCGCTCGTTTGGTCGGTCGTTCGGTCATTTCCTGGCTCGTTCGATTGTTCGCTCATACGTTCCCTCACACGTTTGTTCATTCGATCGGTCGGTCGGTCGGCCGCGGCGGTAGTACGGCAGTAGCAGCGGCGGAGGAGAGAGAGGTGGAGGGGGAGAGATGCATGGCGGCCGAACCTTGAAGCGCGGAAAATGACGACGACGGTGAGGGCGACGACGACAGCGACGATGAGACAGCGACGATGACAACGGAAGATCGATGACGATGTTAGTGCTGTGGCGGCTGCGGCAGCGACGATGGCAGCGGCGACGGCGGCTACGGTGGCGACAGCGGCTGCGGCAGCGACGACAACGACGGTGACGACGACAGTGAGGGCGGTGAGAGAAGACGATTGAGATCGGTGCACGGTGATGAGAGATGAGATCGAAAAAACTGCTAAGTGTGAAGACCAGAGAAGACGATGCGCCCCATATATATATATGCAATCTCCTTTAGTCCCAGTTGTTCTCACCAACCAAGACTGCAGATATCTTTTGTCCCGGTTGGTGAGAACAACCGGGACTAAAGATCCTATCTTTAGTCCCGGTTGTTCTCACCAACCTGGACAAACGGTATCTTTACTCCCGGTTGGAGGCACCAACCAGGACTAAAGAAGATTTCCTGCTATTTCTAAATTTTTTTTTCTCGGTTTTGGATAACTACCGGGATTAAAAACTTAAAAAGTTAACCGTGGCCAAATTAATTTCATTAAAAGTAGGTTTAAATCAAAGTAATTAACTTTATCCCAATAAACTGCATTAAAAAGTGCATTAAAAATATAATTAGCCCATATGAAATATAATGAGGAAACATTTGAAATAGTTTTAAACTGTTATAAAATTTTAAAAATCATATATAATTTGCCCATGCTCAATTAAGTGCACTAAAAATAAAATAAAGTCATAAAAATAATAAAAAAACATTTGAAATAGTTTAAAACTGTTATAAAATTGTAAAAATCATATATAATTAGCTCATGCCCGATTAAGTGCATTAAAAATAAAATAAAGTCATAAAAATAATAATGATCAAGCGCTAGTATCGTTCACGCGCTGCCACCCTGTCAATCAATGAATCAATGAAATATAATGATCAATCCTCGACTCGGGAATACACAATATGCTTCAGTTTATCATAATAGAAATAGAGTAATTAACTTTAGCCCAATAAATTGTATTAAAAAGTGCGTCAAAAATATAATTCCCGTCTAACACAGATGACATGTTCCAAACTAGTGTGTATACCCTGTATATGTTCCAATTTTGTTTTTTAATAACAGTGGTGATCTAGTTAGCCGAACGTTTTCCCCAACTTTTGTTCTCTAGCTTCATCATCTTCTTTCATCGAATCACCCATGTCTCCTTCCTTTCTACTTTATTCGACTGGTGGTATTCACTAGCTAAGCCCATAGTTTTTTTTTTTTTTTGCCTTGTGTTCGATAGTCTTTGGAGTTCATCCTTTTATTAATTTGGTAGATGTTTTAGTTTAATTCCTGTTTGCTTTCCATTTGTTTTTGACATAGCTTTAGCTAAGCGCTAGTAGCCATAGCCTAGGCCCTTAGGAAAGCATGAGACTCGCCACTATTCAGTGGCACCTATGTGCTTGTCGGGTGCATAGCACAATCAAAATCAGGAACCCCATATCTTTTGGCACGGTTTTCTTACCTATATTTTTTAAGCAAGTTGTAGAATTCAACATTCATGGTAAATGATTGGAGACCAGGACCACTGTTCTAATAGGTTATGTTGAGGTCGAACTTGGAAGTAAACCGGCTCTAGCTTCCTTGGGTACTTTGTCAAGTTTATTTGGTTACTTACCAAGTTTAATTAGCTCATCATTGCCGTTTTAGTTTATTAAATTTATTTCGATAGTGCATTAATTAGCAATTTCAACTTTTTTTAGTTGAACTGTAGGGTAATTATAGTCGCATAATTTCCTAGTTAAGTATTACCTTAATTGAAAAGAAACTCTATTGTTAGATAGATCTCCCTCCCCTTGAGCCCAACGGCACAAGGGGGCCTTAACCCGCGTCCTGATCGGGGGCACCAAGCCCAGTGGCTGGTGGGCCCCCGTCACCCTGCGCCATACTAATAGGGGTGGAGGCCGGGGTGGCAGCACACGACATGAGGTTCGCTGCCGCCGCCAACTCCACCCACAAACCCTAACCCTAACCGATCGAGGGGGCGCAGCCAGTGACGGGAAGCATCACCGCCACGCCACGCCTCATCAAGCCCGCGACGACAACGACGATGGCCAGTTTCTCTTCATCCTCCAACACCTCAAGCGGTCGGTACCACTAAACCCTATCCCTCATAGTTTGATCCCGAAACACACATAAAAGAGAAATTCCACCGATCTAAACCTAGGTGATCCACTATAGAACACTAACAATGGTATCAGAGCAACCTTTGTTTTAGATCGGTTCGGGAAAATCAAAAGAAATCCAAAGAAAAGAAACGATCCGAATGGATCGAAAACACCGAAACCCTACCTCATCGTCGGCCATGGGGGAAGGGCAAAGGGCACCGCCGAGGAGCCACTCGACGGCCGTGCGCGCACCCGCGGGTGCACGCGCGTGCCGGCGAGGGGGCCCACGGCGGCACCGCCATCTCCTCCGAAAACCCTAGCCGCTGCTCTCTATCTCTCACACGGAGGTGGGGGCTAGAGACAGTGGGGGGAGCGGAGAAGAGAAAGAGAAAAGAGGCGGCGGTGAGCAGCCGAGCATGGCGCGGTGACGCGAGGACCGCCGGCGGCAACGCCGCTCCGCTCGGCTGCTCTGCTCGGCCGCGCGCGCAAGAGAAGAGGGGCTAGGGTTTTTCGGCGCCGGGAGGGATCGGGTTTTGTTTGCCCGATCTCTCCGCTCGGCCGTCCGATCTAAACTCTAGCCGATCGGACGGCCGGCGGCGGTCGGGCCAAATATGGCCCAAGAGGGCGCTCGTGGGGGGCGGCTTTCTTGGCCCAGGCCCAGGTTGCGGCCTGAGAAAAGGGGGGGCCTGCCCGCCCGCGTCAAAAAGGCCGTGGGCCGCCGGAAATAGTCTGTTTTAGGTCCCTCCGGGGGCCGAAAATAGAGAAAAGAGTTTTCCTTTTAAAGTTTGTCAATTTTCATGCAAATTTCAATAGAATTTTAATTGTTTTTTTGCATGTTTTACCTCTTTTTAAATTTGAACCAACGGGAGAATTTTTACAAGAGAGTAAAATTATAGAATTTGCTACTGTTCATGTGAATTTTAATAGAGTTTTCCGCTGCAAATAGATGAAATTGATAAAAATTAGTCTTTCTAAAATTAAATTTCGAACCAACGGGAGAATTTAATTTTAGGAACATTAATTCTGTGCTATGATGTTGTAATTTTCTGACCAACGTTGATAATTGCAATGTTATAGCTATGGCTCTATGTGTTATGTCTATTTTCTGCCCAACGATGATGTAGACTTAATACATAATATTTTTAATGTTAATTTTTTTGTCACTATACATGATTATTTCAGGTGGCTACTCTTTGATGGGTTGCATAAAAGATATTCCGACCCTGAAGGGAGATAACTATGGAGAATGGAAAAGAAAACTCGACCTTGCTTTCATCTTGGGAGAGGTGGACTGGGTGTTGACCACCCCACGTCCTATAGCACCTGCTGCACTTGTCAGAGGTGAAAACGAGTCAGATGCTGACTGGCAAAAGAGTGAGAGGGACAATGCTCCCCTCATCATGTCGTATGACGTTGAGCATGTGAAATGGTCCCTAGCCAACAAGAAATGTTTGGCTGTGGTAAAGAACACGATTGAGCCAACCATATTGGGCTCAATCCCAGAGTGTGACGCCATCTCAGAGTATCTCGAAAGAATAAAGAGCCAGTTTACTGGTTCTTCAAAGACTTATGCAACACAACTGATAAAGCAGCTTGTGACAGAGAGGTACCATGGAGGTGGTGTCAGAGATCACATTCTTAGGATGAGCAACATGGCTTCCAAGTTGAAACCAATGGATTTGGGCATTACAGATGACTTTCTGGTCCATCTGGTTATGACCTCATTGCCAAAACTTTTTGACAACTTTGTTGTCAACTACAATATAAGTCCAGAGAAATGAAATTTTGAAAAGCTCATCGCTAATTGTGTGCAAGAGGAGGAAAGAATTAAAGAGGCCAATGGTGGCTCAATTAACTATATTAAAGATAACAAGAAAAGGAACCACAAGTCTCCCTCCCCAAAAGCCAAACAGCCTCAGCATCTACCTTAGCAACAACAGTTTGCTGTTGAAAAGGATCAGTGTCTACACTGCAAGAAGACAGGACATTACAAGAAAGATTGCCCTGACTTCCTGAAAATGATCATGGCAAAGAAAGGTGAGAACATTATTTCATTCGTAAATGAATCTCATTATGTTGGTTATTCCAGATCCACATGGTGGATTGATTCTTGAGCAACTATTCATGCTTGTAATTGTTTAAAGGCATTCCGTTCGACGAGGACTACGCAAAGAAGCGAAAGATCCATTAGAGTTGCCAATGGAGTTGAAGAAAAGGTTGAAGCTATTGGCGACCTTCCTATAGAGCTCTCGAATGACTTCACACTTTTACTTCGAGATGTTTTTTATGTTCCTTCTTTGCAAAGAAATTTAATAAGTGTATCCAAATTGGATTTTGATGGATATGATTGCCGTTTTGGAAATGGCAAATGCGAACTATGGTATAATAATGCATGTATTGGTCTTGCTGTGTTGCAAGATGAGCTTTATTTGTTATCTCTTTCTGAGAATGTGAATGTTTTGTCCTCGTTGACAAAAGAAAACAAGAAAAGAAAGCGAACTCCTGATGTCTCATCGAAATTATGGCACTGTCGTTTAGGCCATATTTCGAGGGGGAGAATTGAGAGACTAGTTAAGAATGAAATTCTTCCTCCATTGGAGTTCTCAGACTTAGAACAATGCGTAGAATGCATTAAAGGAAAATTTGTAAAGAGCATCAAAAAGGGTGCACAGTGAAGCACAGGAATATTAGAGATCATTCATACAGATATTTGTGGTCCATTTCCTGTGAAAAGTGTGGATGGCTATGACTCGTTCATAACATTCACAGACGATTACTCCCGATATGGTTATATTTATCCAATTAAAGAAAGATCAGAAGCATTCGATAAATTTAAGATATTCAAAGCTGAAGTTGAAAATCAGCATGATATAAAAATTAAAGTAGTAAGATCTGATCGTGGGGGGAGTACTATGGTCGGCATACGCCTTATGGGCAAGTCCCTGGACCTTTTGCAAGGTTCTTACTAGAAAATGGTATAGTAGCCCAGTATTCAACACCGGGCGAACCTCAACAGAATGGGGTAGCTGAAAGGCGTAACCGTACCCTTATGGATATGGTGTGTAGCATGATAAGCTATTCCATCCTACCATTGGGTTTATGGATGGAGGCGTTAAAAACCGCCATTCATATCCTCAACAGAGTTCCAAGCAAATCGATGCCCAAAACACCGTATGAGCTATGGACAGGAAGAGTACCCTCGCTAGCTCACCTCCGTGTGTGCGGGAGTCCTGCGGAGGCTAAAGTATTCAACCCAAACCTTGGCAAGTTGGATCCCAAAACAGTGAGCTGCCATTTTATTGGCTATCCTGAAAGATCAAAGGGTTATCGTTTCTACTGTCCAAACAATTATACAAAGTTTGTAGAAACGAGACACGCCGTCTTCTTGGAAGGCGAAGTGATTAAAGGGAGCTCGGTAGTTCGAGAAATTGATCTTGAGGAGAGGAGGGTGTATGTACCCGCTCCGTCAATTCAAGACCCTTTCTTCTCTCTACCTGCTGACGTTGAACCCACAATGCATGACGTTGCGGTACCAACACCTGTTGTTACCTCTCCTGTGGCAACAATGAATGAAAGTGAGGAACCTATTCTACAGGATTCAACAGAAATCGCTGCCACACCAGAGGAGGAGCTGCAACAGCCTCAAACAGATAATGTGCCAGAACAGGAGGCCCCTAGAAGGTCTGAAAGAGTCAGAAGATCGGCTATCCGTGATGACTATGAAGTTTATAATATAGAAGAGTCGCATATGCAGGATGATCCCACCTCATATGAAGAGGCCATGAGAAGCGCTTACTCATCTGAATGGTTGGAAGCCATGAAAGATGAAATGAAATCAATAAAACTAAACGATGTCTGGGATTTGGAAGAAATTTCTAAAGGAGCCAAAACAGTAGGTTGTAAATGGGTCTACAAAACTAAATATGACTCCAGAGGGAATATAGAAAAGTTTAAGGCGCGACTTGTGGCAAAAGGTTTCACGCAAAAAGAAGGGATTGATTACAATGAGACATTTTCTCCAGTTTCTTGTAAAGATTCCTTTAGGATTATAATGGCACTAGTGGCACATTATGATTTAGAATTACATCAGATGGATGTAAAAATAGCATTTCTAAATGGAGATTTGGAGGAAAAAGTATACATGGTACAACCGAAAGGTTTTGTTGTGAAAGGAAACGATAATATGGGATGGCGTCTAAAAAGATCCATTTATGGATTAAAGCAAGCTTCGAGACAGTGGTACTTGAAGTTTGATGGGACAATAAAGAAATTTGGGTTTCAAGAGAATGTTGAGGACAACTGTATTTATACAAAGTTTAGGAATGGGAGATTCATTTTCCTAATTCTGTATGTAGATGACATTCTACTGGCTAGTAGTGATGTCAGTCTATTGCAGGAAACAAAGAAATTATTGTCCTCAAACTTTGACATGAAAGACCTCGGTGAGGCTTCATATGTTTTGGGCATAGAGATTCACCGAGATAGAACGAAGTATGCATTGGGACTTTCTTAAAAGGCATATATAGAAAAGGTGTTGAAGAAATTCAACATGTACAGATACAGTGCTACACCTGCTCCTATAGTCAAGTGGTGCTGCCAAACACATTGACATAAAGTACTATGTTGTGAAGGACAAACTCCGGGATCAAACAATCAGTCTCGAGCACATTAGAACAGAAAGAATGCTCGCGGATCCGCTCATGAAAGGTCTACCCCCCAACGTGTTCAAGGAACATATAGCCGGCATGGGTTTAAGGGAAGCCTTATGAATCCTGGACTATAGGGCCCAAAAGTTAAAGTATCTGTTTCTAAATAGAGTTGTGTATAGTGGCTGTCGAATCCATCGGTGATTGACCGTGACGATGAAACATGCTCTATGTGCAAATCTGAAATGGAATAGAAAAAGGCTAAAAGAAATAGTGAGATCAAGGGAAAGAATGTTAGATAGATCACCCTCCCCTTGAGCCCAACGGCACAAGGGGGCCTTGACCCGCGCCCTGATCAGGGGCGCCCAGCCCAGTGGCTGGTGGGCCCCCGTCACCCTGCGCCATACTAATAGGGGTGGAGGCCGGGGCGGCAGCACACGACATGAGGTTCGCTGCCGCCGCCAACTCCACCCACAAACCCTAACCCTAACCGATCGAGGGGGCGCAGCCAGTGACGGGAAGCATCACCGCCGCACCACGCCTCATCAAGCCCGCGACGACAACGACGATGGCCGGTTCCTCTTCATCCTCCAACACCTCAAGCGGTCGGTACCACTAAACCCTATCCCTCATAGTTTGATCCCGAAACACACATAAAAGAGAAATTCCACCGATCTAAACCTAGGTGATCCACTATAGAACACTAACATCTATGACATGTCGTCGGCAAACTGTTGGTCAAAGTTTATAAAGTTTGACTTCTTTAAATCACAATGTGCCTCATAAAAATCTAAGGAGGGTTTATGAATGCAAGCCAACCAGTGAATAATGTAGTATCTAGTAGAACCGTTTTAATCAAACATCGATGTAATTGTATTGTTCAATTTGGGATCGGTACAGCGGAATTAACCATTTAACGCCCATCTACTGCTGTTGTACTCATGTGGTTCAGAGATCTTCTCGTGTTATCTCTCGAGTCTTCATCTGTCCCGTAATCCCTCATTGTGAAATATATAGGCTCCTTTGGAGCAGGAAGCACGGCGGTTTCGTTCTCCAGCATGAACACAATGGATGACATGAGTGGCCTAGCACTTGGTTGATCTTGAATGCAAAGGAGTCCTAAATGCATACATCGTAGAACTTCATGAAGTGGACAGCTCTCCACGATCGATGAGTCTACAAAATCCCTTGCATTTCCATCTTTCCATAAGCTCCATGCCTGAAAAAACAAATCAGGTTATGATCAAATCATTACATTTAGTTCGCCTTGCAGAAATTTGAGCATTGTGCTATACTTACATAGGCTATAAGGTTTGAACAGTCCACTTTGAGATGGGCTGAGCTGATCTTTAAGCCGCTCACAAGTTCCAACAGTATGACACCAAAACTATAGGTGTCAGACTTGACGGAAAAACAACCGTCCAAAGCATATTCAGGAGCCATGTAACCACTGTTTAAATAATTCAGGAAACAATATGCAGTTTGAATTAAGGTAAACAATTTCCATGTTGAACATTAGCTAATGTATGAATTATGAACTGCTTACTATGTGCCTACAACCCTGGTGGTATTAGCTTGCTGCTCATTTCCACCAAAGATCCTTGCCATGCCGAAATCTGATATTTTAGGACTCATTTCTGTGTCCAACAAGATGTTGCTTGCTTTCAGATCTCTATGGATTATTGTCAATCTTGAATCCTGGTGAAGATAAAGAAGACCTCTTGCTACCCCTTTAATTATCTTGAACCTTGTCGACCAGTCAAGTGCATTTTTTCTTTTAGCATCTTCCGAGATCAATGTGGAATGAAATTTATCGTCAGACATCATGAATCTTCAGTAAATATATGAATGTTGTTATATGAGATCATACGTCAGAAATAACATACCAAAAAGAAAGGCATCCAAGCTTTTGTTTGGTAAGTATTCGTAGATGAGTAACTTCTCATCTTCATGAATGCAGCAACCAAGAAGCCTAACCAAGTTTCTGTGTTGTAATTTAGCAATCAGAACCACTTCATTTCTGAACTCCTCAACACCTTGCCCTGAACCCTTGCTAAGCCTCTTGACAGCAACTTCTATGCCACCCTCCAAAACTCCCTAAATATATATTGCACTATTCTTTGATTAAACAAGAGATAACTTATAACATATTATATACCTTTAACTTGAAAATCAAGCGAAGACTTATCATTATTACCTTGTAAACTTTTCCAAAACCTCCTTTTCCAAGCAAGTTGTAATCGGAGAAATTGTTTGTTGCAGTAAGGATAGCATCCAAGTCAACAGAAGAAAGTTCTACATTTTCACTCCCAACTTCGTTTGAATCATTCATGCGTTGAAATGGATATTTGCTCTGAACTTTCTTGCTTGGTTGATTGCCTGAAAGGAACACCTCTGTATCATCATTGTTGTTTCATACAAATGAAATATCTCATCAAAGAGCAAAGTAATGTTTTGTACACTCTACCTCTTGATTTGCATATAAGGCATATGCCTCCAAGTATCAGCAGAAGACCAGCCGCAACCGGCAGTACAATCTTCAGCAGAGTACTTTTCATCTTGTTATTAGCTGCAGAAACATAGTCAAAGCAAGAGAAACATCTATACCATCACACATCAACCGAATTGATCATATCGTACAGTCCACAATAAAGAAAATTTTCAAGTAATCATTTCTACTACCAATAGAGAACACCATAAAAATTATCGAAATACATACCTCGTGAGCCGGGAATCCGGAGGTACAGGTTCTCGCCGCCGGCACCATCGCTGAACTTGCCGGTGTCGACGAGCTCCCCCATCCAAACCAAGCACCTCGACCGGTCCTCCGTCGCATCGGCATTATACAGGCTTGCATAAGCATAAGCCGTGCAGGAGCAGTTGCGGCTGCACTCTGCGGTGCACTGATCGAAGCTTCTGTTCCTCACGTACAAGAACTTGTCCGGCGTCCTCATGCTCGGCAAGGTCAAGAAGCCATCTCCGCCGCCGCCGCATCCCACCTCCTCCTTCCTCCGGCAACCTCTCGAGACGTCGTGGCCGCCGTCGACGGGGACGAAGCCGTCGAGGCACTTGCACGTCGGAGTCGCCTTGGCGCCGACGCCGTCGCAGTAGCCGAATGGCCCGCACGAGGCGTACTTTTCGCAGGCGGTGGGGAAACGGGCGAAGACGGTCCACGACGATGTGTTGCCGTCCCAGCTCTGGAAGGTGTTCTCGCCGGTGTAGTCCAGCGTCATGCGCATGGGCGGTGAGCCGTCGGCGACGGTCAGCTTGAAGGAATAGCCATCGGCCGTGTCGCTGTCAATCGTCTGGTACAGCTTGAAGCTAGTGTTGCTCTGGATCACGCCGAAGATGGACGCGCCGATCCACGCCGCTCGTCGCCAGTACGGCCTCGTCCCGTTCCAGACGACGATCTGGAGGTCAGAGCTGGAGTCGCCGCCCATGGAGAAGTCGCCGGCGGACGGGTCGTTGGCTCCCCTCCACGCGACGATGCGGTCTAAGCTGTTGGGCATGTATCTCAGCGAGAAACTCACGTTGGGCACGATGGTGTCCGTCGGGTGATCAAAGCTCCGCCAGACCTCAGACCCGTTCGGCAGCCGCACGACGAAGTTGCCGGAGTCGAGCAGCACAGCCGTTGCTCCAGCACCACCGGCGGCGGCGACGTTGTTCGCCGTCGTCCAGACGGCGCCGCCGCCGCCATTGGAGTCGGACAGCACGAGGTCGGAATCGTTGGTCAAGACCAGCTTCACCGAGGAGCTCTTCTTGATCGGGGTGTTGCGGTTGGCGACCCATACGTAGGTGCGCACCGGGATCTGGTTGTACCATACGCCGACGTACAAGTCCGACGTTGAGTTCGTCGGGGAGAAGAAGCCTAGAGCGAAGACGCCGCCGCCGGAGATGAGCTTGTCGCCGGGGGACAGCGGCGTTGCAGGTGTAAGCTTGTCATCAGCTCTGCATGAACGAACAAGAAGCAGGAACACAAACACTGGAAAGTAAGCCGCCATGGCCGTTAGACGACGAGTTCGATCTGTGCCACCATATGCTTGTGAATTTGTGGCGATCGCAGCGAGAAGATAGCAAAAAGGTGGATAGGATATTCCACGGATTGATAAACGGTTCAGGTTCAATTCAACAGCTAGCAATCAGTAGCAATCGGTTGGAATTTTCTTGGCACTCCAGTTGAAATGTGGCACGATTCGTCACAGTTTCACATCAGATAATGTTGACATCTGCGTGCTGAAAAAGCACCACCCGATTTCAGCAGGTTACATGGAATGCCTTTGCGGCTGTGGGTATATAATCTGTGTCGTAGTTACTCTACGGCCACACACTGACACGGTCGGGCTTAATCACTACCATATATACAAAAATGTGTCATCTGATACTAACAAGATAGGATGAAGTGATCCTTTAAAACAAATTAGGTCAACCGTGAACCCACTTATAAACCAAATAAATAGGTAACCGGCCATAGGCAAGGGTTCCTAGGCCCTTAGCACCTTGGGTCGTTGGCATGACTGAGTAGCAAAGGACCCCCACCTAGATGTACCTCTGGAATTTTAGCCCAAGACCTAGCAAGTCGACGCAGCTAATGGCGGAGACGCGCCAACTCGCTTGCTAGCGCGCGGGCTGGCGCGTCTGCGCCCCACGCCTACCATTTTTTTATTTTTTTGCTATTTTTTCATGAACTTTTTTTTGAAATTGAATCTTTTCAACTTTGATTTTAGTTGAAAGTTTTGAATTTGAGTTAAAAGTTTTTTTAAATTTGAGTTGATTTTCTTTGAATTTTGAGATGAAAGTTTTTAAATTTGAGTTGAAAGTTTTCAATTTGGAGATGAAAGTTTTTTAAATTTGAGTTGAAAGTTTCCCAATCTTAAGATAAAAGTGAAAAATCAAAAACTATCATATCAAAATTTGAAACATTCAACTCAAAATTTAAAAACTTTCAAGTCAAAATTTAAAACTTTCAACTCAAAATTTTAAAACTTTTCAACTCGAATTTCAAAAACTTTCAACTCACAATTTAAAAAAAATTTCATCAAAAATTTGAAAACTTTCAACTCAAAATAAAAAAATTTCAACTTTAAATTCAAAAACTTTCAACTATATTTTTAAAACTATTAACTAAATAAATTATTTATATATTTTTATAAAAAATGCTAATTACCATAATTACCACTAATTATAGTAATTAAGTTAATTACATTAATTAGCGGCTAGGACGGCGCGGCCACGTGCGCGCTATTTCTTGTGCTGACGCGTGGGCACGCACTAGCAGGCCCCCCCCCCCCCCCAGCCTCCTCTCGTACATCATACGCGCGTGACTGAGAGAGAAATGGAGCGTCGACGCGCCCAACACCGAGCAAGCTCCCACCTCCAGTGCGCCAACATGACATCGCCGCTGTTCTTCAGCCGACCATCGGCGACACGGCGTGACGGCGTGTGCAGCCCGTTTTCGGCCATTTGCCCTTCTCCCTGTCAGCGCTGAGCCGCCGTGGCTCTGCCTTAGCTTAGCGGCTCAGCAAGGTGCGCCGACGGGTGGCGGCCACCAGCCGATGCTAGTTGCGACTCGCTTGCCACCATCCTCCGTTGCTCCGTCAGGCTAGGAGAAAAACACTGAGGATACATTGTGAGGTGAGCTTGTCAATCTCTTTCTTCTATTCTCAAATGCTGAAATCATGAAATGCCTAATTAGTAAGAAGTATGGATCTAGTGGTTCTATTCAATTTGTGTAAACTTGTATTACAGAACTAGATATAAAAGATGAATAGGCCTAGGACTACATTGAAATCATTTTATGCCCCAAGGCCCCCAACAGTACCTCAAATCCAATTAAAGCCAAAATCCTCTAGAGACAGTAGGAACAGGAGCAACACTCTGCAAGCACATGGTGTTGACGCAACCATAGGAGAAAATTGTAGGCTTGGAGGAAGCTAACCTCTAAGGCTGAGTTCCTTTCTTAGAGTTTCTAACTTTTTTTCTCGTTTTTCGTGTGTACGCTTTTCAAATTGTTAAATGACATATGTTTTTTACAAAAAATTTTGGAAGAAAAGTAGTTTAAAAAATCATATTAATTCAATTTCAAGTTTTTTAGCTAATACTTAATTAATCATATGCTAATGAACTGCTTCGTTTTTCGTGCAGGAGGAGAAGGATTCCAACCGAAACAAATGAACACAACAACAAGGTATTACATCAAAATCAGACAGTAATTAAATTTGTATTGTAATTTTTTTATCGTGTACTAGTGTGGGTACATGGTACATTCTATAGTATAGGATAGTGACTTGGGCCGGGGCTTGGGAAAATCATAGGTCCGTCACTGCTTGTGGGTTACGCACTTATTTGATGTATAAGTGGATTTACGGGTTAACTCATTTGTAGTTTTATAATGAACCGCAAACCAGATAACGACATCTCAAAGTCACAAACTTAACTAGGATCTACTATACGTCTACCCGTACATTGCACCGGCTATTGTTAATTATATTATAAATATTAAAAATCTAATCATATGTAAGTTTCCAAGCTAAAAATAAGAAAAACATAACTATCTCATTTATAATTCTAGAAATAAAAATTAGTAATTATGAGAAATATATGACCCGTCCTAATATTTATTATGTTACTTTCTACTACCACCGTTTCGTTTTATAAAGCTGTATTATTTTTTATGTTTAGCGATAAAAGTCTTGTCTGTGAATTTGTACTCTTTTCCTATTTTTCCACAATAACTACATTAAGAATGCAGAAATTCAAAATGAATAATTACTAAGAAGACAAGCGCCATCAGCTCCTATCTAATTTAAATTATTAAAATCCCATAGGATTTACAACCATTGCATGTAGGTATAGATGCAAAATTAGAAATTATCGAGTGTTTAATTAGTATATAATGGAAATTTGACTTGCTATAAGAAAGTATTATACCTCTTTTGCAGCATATATTAAAATAAATTTGTGTTTTACATTGTGGATGATAATGAATATTACACAGATAGATAATGTCGTTAGCCTTTTCTGTCATTATAAAGCATGCTTGTTAAAACAATGTATGTCTGTAAAGAATAAACATGCCTTATTATTTACTATCATGACCCATCGCAAATAATCATCAACTATTAATTTAACTTTGTCACTGCATAATTCAATTTGCCTATAACCTTATTACCTCTACATTTGTTGAGAGTCAAAATCATAGTAACAGGAGACAGCATTGATCCTCGTTCCTCAACCTGTGAACACCGTCCCCATCCTAGGAAGACATGAATATTTTCATCCCTGCTATGTAAAAACCTCTTATAAATAGCTTACCATATTCCTCGACCCTATTGGCCTGAGAACTTTGTGACTGTGGTCGGAATAATCGCTGCTAACACTTACATAGACTAATTGATTTTATAATTGAACTTGCCCACAAGTCAGAGCTTATTATTGTCACAGATTTTTCATAGCCTAGAACAGATTAACTTGAAGCTAACTAGAACGATCAAGTTGGAATACATACAGATCAATCAAACAGTAATAATTGATGATGGAATACCTAACTGAATTCTACATGGAACTATTACAACGATCTTCCTATGTGCAAGTGAAATTAGCCAAAAATATAAAAATCAACAGGATACCTGCCGTAGATTACAGATGCAATGATCATGGATGATGCAAGCGAACTTGTAAATTTGTAGATCATCAACATCTCAACACCTTAAATTTACAGGACCACGCATGGTGTATGGTAGTTCCAGAAATCGGTTCGAATCAATTTGGTGGATAAAACATTACCAGCTGGAGAGGTCGGAAGACTCAAGTGTATGGTTGAATTGACGGTGACGTGATCGTGCCAGCACTTGCGGCCGATCTCGGGTGCAGCTTCAAGCCGATGACCATCGACGTAGCCGCGCCGTCTCATCGCGTGCAGATTGCGGAATCATGGAGTGGGCCGTTTCGTTGCCGCCGTCTCGTCGCGTGCGTGCAGTACTGATGTACAGTCCTGGAGTCCGTCGTCGTCCTCTCTCCCTCTACCAATTACCAATTGATGTGGTCAAATTTTGTAGCTATGTGCTATATGGAGGTTAGACAAATTTGTAGGTCAAATTTAGAAGTCTAAACACTAAAAAACCGCCTATATTTTTAAAGTCAATATATCAAATTTGTCATCTTTCATGAAAATTTATAGATTTATATTTAGCTACAATTAACTTCTAACATGACACCAAATTTATCTATCATCCATATAACACATAACTACAAAATTTGACCTACAACAATTTTTCCATACATCCATTCAAGGGTTCCATACACTATACTCAACAAATCCCCAATTTAAATCTTCAAAATCAAAAATTTAGGCAAAATATGGGTTCTAGGGTTACCCTTCGATCTACAAATTTCACCGATTAAAACGAGAAAAAAGAGGATGGAATGGAGGAGTATACCTTGCTCTTCAATTTCCACAAAAAAATCCCACGAAAAACGGTTTCAAATTGAGTGGAATTGAGGAGGAGAGGTGAGAGGGGAGAGACAACTCTCAGCTCTCTCGGGTCGGCTGGGAAGGGCTGGGGCGATTGTCACATCTCAAACTAGCCTCGGACGGAGGCCAGAATAAGACGATCCAAATTAACTTGTATGCCTGTACCAGTCACAGGAAATAGCGCTGGTACATTAGGAAGATAGATTATCACAACAACAGCGATCTCTTTATTAAGAGTAGGATTACAACCAGGGTTGGAACTACGGACAGAACCCGAGTTCGCAACAACAGTACAAAAAGGCGGAAGCGGAAAAAGACGGAGGCTGGCCCTAAGCCACAAGCAAAGCCTTGGGGAAAGGCCGAAACCCTACTACTGCTCGTAGACTTCTTGCTCCTGTAAGAACTCTTCTTTAGCAGGGTCCACCTCTTCGTCTTCGAGAACTGGGGGGTTTACTTATATAGAGCAAGGGTGAGTACGGGAGTACTCGGCAAGTCAGGGGAATTAAGTGTTTAATGCAAGCTTCAAGGAAAACCCGTTGTTTTTCACAATTGTTTTTAGTTTAAGACTTTCAGCAACATCTAAGTGAGTGCTTCTCAACGGCACGGACGAGAAAGTGCGTCTCATCCGGCTGGAGCAGTGAAATTGTATCGATTGAATCTTGTCGGCACGAGAGGCTCCCTGCCAATCGTTTTTCCGACCTTGGCTGCACCAACAGCCACAACTCAAACACGTCGGCACGAGAGGCTCCCTGCCAATCGTTTACCGACACCGGCTGCTCCAACAGCCACAAGTCAAGCATGTCGGAACGAGAGGCTCCCTGCCAATCGTTCACCGACACCGGCTGCTCCAACAGCCACACTTAAGCACAGAAGGGATTTCTCACACCAACAACAGTTCACAAGGTAACCATTAAAACTACTTTAAGGAATCACCTCACATCCACCCATGACCATGGGCACGGCTGTTCGAACAGTTGTTAACCTCTGCAGAGGGGGTACACTTTACCCACACGACGTTACTAACCCCGAGTCACCCAGCCCGTGACTCTCAGTCACGTCAGGCGACCTTGAGGCTTTCACGACAAGGCATTTTGAAAGCCGACTCAGGGTCATCTTATGCCAACGGGAGGGGTTCCACAGACCAACACCAGGTTAGGTCCCAGACCATACTGTGCCAGGAAGCCCAGGGGTCCTCCCCGACACCACCGCGGCAAATCCACTTGTCCCTTGGCATCAAGATTTCCCTGGCCTAGCTCGTTACTCAGCCAGGGGTGTCCCATATCACCCATGTGGTCGTACTTTACATATGCTCAGATGTAATTCCCAAGGAATCGGTCCTTAGAGCGAGAACAGGCAGACCGTACCTCTAGTACGTCTCCCGTACCGCGAGTTTGAGAAACTCACTTTGTTTTCAAGGCACCGACCCAAATGTCGGGTTTTCCAAGCACTTTGTAAACTCAAGTTTTACCCAGTTGACCAGTTTTAAATTTGGAGGGGAGTCTCGATATTCGTACGCGGGGTGCGAATACCGAGGTCTCACCTGATGGGTGACAAGGGTGTTATGGTATTCAACATTCAAGGAGGGTAAATGCAACAAATGGGTAGGGACTGTCGGTTGTATTGCAAACCGAGGCCAAGTGTCAAGTGTGTCCTAAAAATGCATAGTTTGTGGAAACAAAAATACTTAATTTCAAATTATAGGTTCCATTGGTCAAAGGTGACTTGCCTTGCTCGAGATCTTAAACTTCTTCCTCGAAATCCGCGCACTACGGGTCTTTTGGCTCCGGAACTACACGCGAAACGAGATGACTCAACACAACGATAAAAAGAAGCCCTATTAATGACCACTAATCATGCCATTGGATAGATCTCGATTTTTGAGGAATTTTGGAAGTTGAACGGAGTCAAACGGACGAACGGTTGAGGAGATATGAATTTTCGAAGATTAAATGATTTTCTGTCTAAAGGAAAAGGAATTATTAATTCCCTAGAAAAGAAAAAGAAAGGAGGGATGCAATTTGGACTTTATTGCGAGGGAATCGGCCCAAGGCCGGACAAGGGAGGCCGATGGACCGATGAGGCCGATGGGCCGGAGAGGAGAGGGGCGGCGAACGGATGGGCCGACGGCCTGAAAGGATCGGCCCACGGCCGATCGGTGCGCGAGGGGAGGCCGATGGGCCGAGGCCGATGGCGCGCGGAGCCGAGTGGTGCACGGCCTGGTCCGGGAGGGAGGACGATTGAGCCGGCGACGGAGGAAGGCCGAGCGGGCCAAGGGGGAGTGAGGGGGCCGACGGGCCGAGGCAGGCTGCGGCATACGCGGGCGGCCAGTCCGGTGGACCGTGTCCACCGCGCGGGCGCTAGGGTGGGGCCCGCCCGTCAGCGGCGCGGTCTACGCGGACCGAGCGCACTGAGGGGAAGAGACCGTCGGTGCTCACATGGCGTCTACGCGGCTGCCACGGAGGCCGGCGGGAGGAGGGAGCGCGCCGGCTGGCGCCCGCGTGGCGCCTGCGTGGCTGCCACGAAGGCCGGAAGAGGAAAAAAGGGGGCGCCGGAAGACGGCGGTGACGGCGGAGGGCTCGGGCGACGCGGTGCGAGGCCGGAGAGGGGAGGGGAACACACCGGGACGGAGAGGAGAGAGAGAGGGAGTAAGCCGGTGGCTCAGATTCACCGGGAAGAGCCCGGAGACGGCGGTTTGAGGCGGTGGCCGACGTCGGCGAGAATAACGGGGGAGGACGGCGGCGGGCGGAGAGAGGGTGACGGAGGGGAGTCTACTAGGAGCCAGCTATGGCCTAACACGCGAGAGGGAGGGGGAGACAGAGGGGAGAGGGAGAGTTACCGCGGCGGAGAAGAGCTCGCCGGGGAGGAGAGGGGCGACGGCCTCGGGAGAGGAAGAAGACGGCGCCCGGAGCTCCTTCGAGCTCCTGCGGGCGACGAGGGCGGCGGCGGCAACGAGGAGGAGAGGGGGTGAGCTCGGGGAGGGAGGGCGGCAATGGCGGCCGACGGAGGGGGATTTAAAAGAGGGAGGAGCGAGGTCGGTTTGGGGGGGCGCGGAGAGGCGGTGCGGCGAAGGCGGTTCGCGCGGGGAGGGGTACCGACGCGCGGCGCTAGTGGCCAACGGCGGTGACGTCGGTCGGTCGTGAGAAAAGCGGAAAAGGGGAGGGAAAGGGAGGCGGTCTCCTTGCCGCTACGAGCAAGGGCGCACGGGGAAGAGAGAGAGGGAGACGGGGCGCGCGCTCTGCTCCTTGGCAGCACGCGCGCGCAGCGCAGCGGCGGGGCTGGGTGGCCAATGCCAGCGCTTGGCGCGGCTCGGGGCAACGGCGCAGGGGGGTCCCGGGTGACGGCGGCGTTGAGCGTGGCGGTCGGCTACGGCGCGCGCGCGGGTGAGGGAACCAGCGGCGGTGGCGGGAACCGGACAGGGGCACCGGTGGGAGGCCTCCGGGAGAGAGAGAGGGGAAAGTGAGAGAGCGGGGGAGCGAGAGAGGGACCGAGAGGGCTCGAGAGGGACCAGTAGGCCGCGCGGACCGGGCCGGGCGACGCGCGGCCCAGCAAGGAGAGGGAAAAGGCCGCGGGCGGAGAGAGGGGACTGGGCCGGGAGGCAGCCCGAGGAGGAGGGAGCAGCAGGCCGAGGGGAGAAACAGCCCGAGGGCAGAGGGAGGTGAAACGGACTTTTCCAGAGAAATTGAAACAAGGAGTTTTAGGTTCGGATTCGAAATCCGACTTCACGGTTTTCTCCAGGATTGAGGCGAGAGGGGAAACACGAGACCTTGGCACACCACAAGACTCAACCGAAGAGCAACTTTTGCAAATAGAGTTTTTAGCAAGTAGGTTTTCCCGCTAACGCCGCGACAAAACGGGCGTTACAAACCAACCCCCCTAACAAGAATCTCGTCCCCGAGATTCAGCACGTAAGGGAGCAGCTTCGGGAACTCGGCACGGAGAAGATCTTCGCGTTCCCAAGTTGCTTCATCCTTTGAGTGGTTGCTCCACTAAACCTTGTAGAACTTGACGATCTTTCTTCGGGTTTGACGTTCAGCCTCTTCAAGAACTCTGATCGGTCTCTCTGTATAGGTTAGGTTCCTCTCCAGTTCAATACTTCCCAAGGGAACCTGTTCCTCCGAAACACGAAGACATTTCTTCAACTGGGACACATGGAACACATTTTGCACATCTGTCAGTCCTTCCGGTAGTTCGAGCTGGTAGGCAACTTTGCTGCGTCTGGCAGTGATGAGGTAGGGGCCGATATAGCGAGGAGCTAACTTGCCGGACATCCCAAACCTCTTTAGACCATGGAGTGGGGACACTCGTAGGTACACGTGATCTCCCACTGCAAACTCGAGATCACGTCTTCTATTATCCGCATAGCTTTTCTGTCAGGTCTGAGCTGTCTTCAAACGGTCTCGAATCAGCTTGACTTGCTGTTCAGCTTCCTTCAGCACTTCAGGTCCAAACACTTGCGCTTCGCCTACCTCATTCCAATACAACGGGGTGCGACACTTTCGTCCAAACAAGGCTTCATTTAGGGACATCTGGATACTGGATTGGTAACTGTTGTTGTATGAGAACTCAGCGTAAGGGAGACAGCGATCCCATGTGCCTTCGAAGTCCAAGGCACACGCTCGAAGCATGTCCTCCAAGATCTGGTTAACTCGTCCTGTCTGCCCATCTGTCTGCGGGTGATAAGCGGTACTGAAATTTAAGTTGGTACCCATTGCCTCGTGCAACTGTTGCCAGAACCTTGAGGTAAACTGAGTGCCTCGATCCGACACTATCTTCTTTGGGCAACCGTATCGGCAAACCACGTGGGTCATGTACAGGTCTGCCAACTTTTTCCCATCATAGGTGGTTTTCACTGGTACAAAGTTTGCTGCCTTGGTTAGGCGGTCCATGATTACCCAGATGGAGTCATACCCGCTAGGGGTCCTTGGTAAACCGGTAATGAAATCCATACCGATCACTTCCCATTTCCACTCGGAAATTCGGAGGGGTTGTAACAAACCGGTGGGTTTCTGATGTTCGGCCTTTACACTTTGGCAGATGTCACATAAGGCTACATACTCTGCAACATCTCGCTTCATTCCAGCCCACCAGAAGTATTCCTTGATGTCTTGGTATATTTTGGTACTTCCGGGATGGATGGAGTAAGCAGACTCATGAGCTTCTCTTAGAATGAGGTCCTTTAATTCCTTTTTGGCTGGCACACAGATGCGGGATCCGAACCAAACAGTATCCTGGTCGTCGATGGTAAAACCTTCGAGTCTTTTCTTACGGATCTTATCCTTCATTCTTTTATATCCTCATGTTCTCGTTGCGCTTCTCGAATTTGAGCTTCTAGGGTAGGTTGCACTGTAAGACTGCCAAGGTTTCTGGTAGGGACCATGGTCAATTTCAGCTTCTCGATTTCTCGACACAGGTCATCCTGGGTCGGCCAAACTAGGGCGGTAGCAGAGTAGGTCTTGCGACTTAACGCGTCGGCGACCACATTTGCTTTTCCAGGATGGTAGTGTATACCAAGATTATAATCCTTCATTAATTCCAACTATCTTCTCTGTCTCATGTTTAGTTCACTCTAAGTAAAGATGTATTTGAGACTTTTGTGATCAGTGTAAATCTCACATCTGTTTCCAATCAGGTAGTCACGCCAAATCTTCAGGGCATGAATCACAGCTGCCAATTCCAGGTCATGCGTAGGATAGTTGACCTCATGGGGCCTGAGTTGTCTTGAAGCATAGGCCACCACCTTTCGGTCTTGCATTAAGACACATCCCAGACCTTGTCTCGATGCATCACAAAAGATCTCAAAGTCCTTTCTGATGTCTGGTAGGGTGAGCACGGGAGCAGTCGTCAATCTTTTCTTAAGTTCTTGAAAACTGCAATCGCATGCTTCCGACCATTCAAACTTCTTTTCCTTCTTTAGCAGTTCCGTCATTGGTCGGGCCAGTTTGGAGAATCCTTCAATGAACCACCTGTAGTAACCCGCTAAACCGAGGAAGCTACGGATCTCAGACACCATCTTGGGTGCGTTCCAGGCAAGGACGGTCTCAACCTTACTGGGGTCTACTTCAACACCTTTGGTGGAGATGACGTGGCCGAGGAAGGCTATTTTATCCAACCAGAACTCACATTTCGAGTACTTGGCGAAGAGCTAGTGTTCTCGCAATCTTTCCATCACTTTCCGTAGCTGATTTGCATGATCTTGTTCATTCCTTGAGTAAATCAGAATGTCGTCGATGAAGACCACAACGAACTTATCCAGGTAGTCCATGAAAACTTTGTTCATCAGGTTCATGAAGAAAGCTGGAGCATTGGTGAGTCCGAAGGACATCACTGTGAACTCATATAGGCCATACCACGTTGAGAAAGCGGTCTTGGGATATCTTCTGATCTGATTTTTAGTTGGTGATACCCAGATCGTAGGTCGATCTTAGAGAATACTCTGGCTCCTTCCAATTGGTCGAACAAATCGTCAATCCGTGGTAGGGGATACTTATTCTTTATGGTTACTTCATTCAAAGCTCTATAGTCTATCACCATTCTCTCAGAGCCATCTTTCTTCTTTACTAAGAGCACAGGGGCTCCCCAAGGGGACGAGCTGGGTCGCACGTAACCCTTGTTCTGAAGTTCTTCGATCTGTTTCTTAATTTCTGCCAGTTCATTGGCGGCCATTCTGTAGGGCCTCTTGGCAATGGGAGCGGTGCCTGGGGCAAGCTCTATGGAGAACTCAATTTCTCGATCCGGTGGCATTCCGGGTAGTTCTTCTGGGAACACATCGGGATACTCATTGACTATAGGTACCATTTCCAAAGGAGTGGCTTGCAAGTTGTTTAGAGTTGACCGGTTTCCGGAAAGGAGAGGAGTGAAACGCACATGTTTTTCTTCGGGTCCTTGCAGAGTGATGGTTCTCTCAGCACAATCTATTTGTCCTTTGTGCTTAACCAACCAATCCATCCCTAGGATGACATCCAGACCTTGGGAGTCTAGGACTATGGGTTTGGCTGCGAAGCTAACCCCTTCTATCACCAGATCAACCTTGGGGGATAGTTTATCTGCCCTTATATCCCTTCTAGGGGAATGTATTACCATAGGTACTTGTAAATTTTGGGTTTTCCAACCATTTCTTTTCACAAAAGCTTGCGATATGAATGAATGAGAAGCTTCTGAATCAAACAGAACGAGTGCGGGTATGGAGTTGACAGAGAATATACCCATCACCACGTCGGGGGCCTCTTGGGCGGTTTCAGCTTGAATGTGGTTCACTCGACCTCATCCAAAGTTGTTGGAGGTGCGAAAACCTTGTCCACTTGTCTGAGTGACTGGACGGGACTGCGCAGGTGCTGGGGTCCTGGGGAAGCTAGCATCGAAGCGTCCGGGGTTAGAGTTTCCCTGATTTCGAGAACACTGTTTGGAGTAATGTCCCATTTGCTTGCACGTGAAGCACTGCACATTTGCCATTCCTGAGGACGAATTGAAGGAGGTGACACTGTTCCTTGCGGTGTTGCCACTAGGGGCATGCTGCTGGGGCGACGGAGTAGGGCGAGGCACCGGCGGACGGGGAGTAAAGCCAGGTTGGCGGCTAACTTGATGAGCAGGTTGGTGGTACTGCATGGGATGTCCAACTCGAGGACGTGGCGCTCCATGGAATGGGGGCGCTTGGTGGGTAGACTTGCACTTCTTGTATTCCTCAGTTGCCTCTTTTCTGGCATCCTCCAGAAGTAAGGCCTTATTGACCATGTGCTAGAAAGTAGGGAAGTCATGGGCAAGCAACTGGATTCTCAACCCTACTGCGATTCCTTTCAAGAACTTCCTGATCTTTTTCTTGTCGGAGTCCACTTCCTCGGGAGCATACCGAGCCAATTTGTTGAAGCGGCTTAGGTACTCATTGACACTTCCTGTACCCTGTTTCAGACGATTGAATTCTTCCTTCTTCATGTCAATGGTGCTTTTAGGCACATGAGCTGCACGGAAGGCATCGGCAAACTCTGTCCACTCAATGTTGACTGAGTCTGGATGGGCATTACAGTA
This sequence comes from Oryza officinalis, assembly GCA_008326285.1. Classification (NCBI taxonomy): domain Eukaryota; kingdom Viridiplantae; phylum Streptophyta; class Magnoliopsida; order Poales; family Poaceae; genus Oryza; species Oryza officinalis. The sequence goes on along the minus strand of BDMV01000008.1, from coordinate 35,146,744 downwards.
ATTCTCCCACCAGTCGGCTGCAGAGCCTCTCAATTGATGTGCAGCAAAAAGGGTCTTCTCCACTAGAGTGCACTGCACTAGGTTGAGTTTTCTCTCAACATCCTTTAGCCAGTCGTCGGCCTCAACGGGCTCGACGGTATGGGAGAATTCCGGTGGATGGGATCTTAGAAAGTCTATCAGCTTAGATCTATGGTTGTTATTATGGAAGGGCACTGGGTGCAGAGCCTGCGGCTACAAATTCTGCTGGATGCCTGCAATGGCTTGGGCTAAGCCCTGCAAGATCTGAGTCTGAACTGCCATCATATGCTGATAGTTTGCCTGAAGCTGGGGAGGCGGGGGTAAGTCCTGTGCACGATTTGCACGGTCTGCTGTAGGATCTGCCCGAGCTGGAGCATTAACCGGTTCATTTCCTGACTCATTCTCCGATTCTAGTTCTTCCCTGTGGGTATCGTAACCCAAACGAGCTGGAGTACGAGCCACACGACGGGGACGGCCAGCCATCTAATCTCCTAGAAAGGGCGGGGTAAGAAGACAGAACAGAACATAAAAAGGAAAGGAGGAAAGTAAAGGAGCAAAGAAAGCACACACTAGTCATAAAGCTTTTCTCAACTCGGAAAGCACCTAATACAACGGGTGTGGACAAGTCACAGAGCTGCGCCGAGCTTGACTGTACGCACACCACCTCAGAGATCTAGACTACTAGACAACACCCACAACAACACACTCACACACTACCTCGCCACGACTCCAGAAGAGTTGGCGGCGGTACAAAAGGTCTAGCACACGAACTCCACCTGCAGCAGACGAACTCTACTGCTCTCCTGCCTGGCTGGCTCCGGTGGTCGACTCGTCTGAAGAGGACACGTCGATCGGCGCACGCGAAGGGACCGGCGGAACCTATCGAGGGCCGGCAGCAGGGCGGCCTGCTGGTGGGGTAGCAGCTAGGTAGTCGAAACGAAACACGGTGGAGGAGCACACAACGCGCTTCCTCGTGGTGCGGATCAGTCGGAGTGCACAGCGACTGACGACTGGGGTGTGGCCTGGGGTGTAGGAGGGGCTGGCACGGTGGGGGTAGGGAGAGTAAACTGGCGAGTACGGCACACGCGGACTGGGGGAGTGTGGGCCGCTGGGAGTGCGAGCAGAGACACGAGAACTGTAGAAGGACAGGTGGCTAGAGTGGCAAAGGCGGCCAGAGTCCCAGGAGGTAGTGTCCACGGAGGTGACACCCTCCTCAGCAAGGTGGGCCTCTAGCACGGCGTAGCGGCGAGCAGAGAGCGGTAAGCCTCAAGGAGAAGGTCGTGCTGAGTGGCCTGAGCGCCAGAAAGCTCCACCATGCGCGTTAGCGCAGGGTGCGACTCACGGTAAGGACAAGGGTAACGGCTGTCTGCACGGCCAGGAGGGAGCTGCGGGATCAGCCGGAAGGCCGAACCTGCAAGGTGACAACGATAGTCGTAGGCCAAGCGACGCAGAGCGGTCCAGGAGAGGTCCTGGTACACGAGCTGGAGCGTGGGGCGGGCCAGGTTGAAGTGGTGAGGGTGAAGGCCAGCGCTGTGTGTACCTCCGCGGGGGTAAAGGTACACGGATAGCTCACAGCGGGGAGGAAAGCGGTCCACGGAGTACCCAGCGTACTCGGGACAAGAGAAGCCAAGGAAGCCAGCGCGGTCTCTCAGCTGGTTGACGTGGTGACCCTCACCAACGCCGTGGGAACTGTGGGTGGCGTTGATTGCCATCTACAATTTTGAAAAAGAAAGAGAAATTAGTAACCAGTATTGTAAACAGAGTAAGAGAAGAAAAGAACCAAGCTTTTTCGCAAATAGCTTTTTAGAACTTAGCATCCTTATTGATGAGGACACAACTAGCTCGGATATAACCATGACTACCTTGTGTATTAATCAGCCAAAGGTTAACCAGTTCTACATAAGATTTACTTGTTATATTTTTGAATATACGTTGCTACACAATGAGTTTTGTTTGTTTTCGTTTACAGAGGTACTTGCTTGGATGAAGGAAAAGAAGCCGAGCATAACGAATGCATGGAATATCAAAGAAGTTGATTGGGGACCAAACCAAGACCTTCTCCAAGTCGACTTCGGGTGCAATTCGGAGTCCAGGACCAGTCTGCACTAAAACGGGCGCCCAGGTCGCATACGTGCTCGGATTGGGGCATTCTTTATATGGATGGAAAGCTAAGAAGATAACCTTTCCAATGGTTCTGGTCCCATGTCTAAATTCGTTACGAGTCATCAGGATTACAACCAGGGTTGGAACTGCGGACAGAACTCGAATTCGCAACAACAGTACAAAAAGGCGAAAGCGGAAAAAGACGGAGGCTGCCCTAAGCCACAAGCAAAGCCTTGGGGAAAGGCCGAAACCCTACTTCTACTCGTAGACTACCTGCTCCTGGAAGAACTCTTCTTCAGCAGGGTCCACCTCTTCGTCTTCGAGAACTGGGGGGGTTTATTTATATAGAGCAAGGGTGAGTATGGGAGTACTCCGCAAGTCAAGGGAATTAAGTGTTTAATGCAAGCTTCAAGGAAAGCCCGTTGTTTTTCACAATTGTTTTTAGTTTAAGACTTTCAGCAACATCTAAGTGAGTACTTCTCAACGGCACGGACGAGAAAGTGCATCTCATCCGGCCGGAGAAGTGAAATTGTATCGATTGAATCTTGTCGGCACAAGAGGCTCCCTGCCAATCGTTTTTCCGTCCCCGGCTGCACCAACAGCCACAACTCAAACACATCGGCACGAGAGGCTCCCTGCCAATCGTTTACCGACACCGGCTGCTCCAACAGCCACAAGTCAAGCATGTCGGAACGAGAGGCTCCCTACCAATCGTTCACCGACACCGGCTGCTCCAAAAAAACACTTAAGCACAGAAGGGATTTCTCACACCAATAGCAGTTCACAAGGTAACCATTAAAACTACGCTAAGGAATCACCTTACATCCGCCCATGACCGTGGCCACGGCTGTTCGAACAGTTGTTAACCTCTGCAGAGGGGGTACACTTTACCCACACGACATTACTAACCCCGAGTCACCCAGCCCGCGACTCTCAGTCACGTCAGGCGACCTTGAGGCTTTCACACCAAGGCATTTTGAAAGCCGACTCAGGGTCATCTTATGCCAACGGAGGGGTCCCACGGACCAACACCAGGTTAGGTCCCAGACCATACTGTGCCAGGAAGCCCAGGGGTCCTCTCCGACACCACCCCGGCGAATCCACTTGTCCCTTGGCATCAAGATTTCCCTGGCCTAGCTAGTTACTCAGCCAGGGGTGTCCCATATCACCCATGTGGTCGTACTTGACATATGCTCGGATGTAATTCCCAAGGAATCGGTCCTTAGAGCGAGAACGGGCAGACCGTACCTCCAGTACGTCTCCCGTACTGCAAGTTTTAGAAACTCACTTTGTTTTCAAGGCATCGACCCAAATGTCGGGTTTTCAAGCACTTTGTAAACTCAAGTTTTACCCAGTTGACCAGTTTTAAATTTGGAGGGTGTCTCGATATTCGTACGCGGGGTGCGAATACCGAGGTCTCACCTGAGGGGTGACATGGGTGTTAGGGTATTCAACATTCAAGGAGGGTAAATGCAACAAATGGGTAGGGCCTGTCGGTTGTATTGCAAACCGAGGCCAAGTGTCAAGTGTGTCCTAAAAATGCATAGTTTACAGAAACAAAAATACTTAATTTCAAATTATAGGTTCAATTGGTCAAAGGTGACTTGCCTTTCTCGAGATCTTGAGCTTCTTCCTCGAAATCCGCGCACTGCGAGTCTTCTGGCTCCGGAACTACACACGAAACGAGACGACTCAACACAACGATAAAAAGAAGCCCTATTAATGACCACTAATCGTGCCATTGGATAGATCTCGATTTTTGAGGAATTTTGGAAGTTGAACGGAGTCAAACGGACGAACGGTTGAGGAGATATGATTTTCCGAAGATTAAATGATTTTCTGTCTAAAGGAAAAGGAATTATTAATTCCCTGAAAAGAAAAAGAAAGGAGGGACGCAATTTGGACTTTATTGTGAGGGAATCGGCCCAAGGCTGAACAAGGGAGGCCGATGGGCCGGAGAGGAGAGGGGCGGCGAACGGATCGACCGACGGCCCGAAAGGATCGGCCCACATCCGATTGGCGCGCGAGGGGGAGGCCGATGAGCCGAGCGGTCGGTGGGCCGAGGCCGATGGCGCGCGGAGCCGAGTGGTGCACGGCCTGGTCCGGGAGGGAGGCCGACCGGGCCGGCGACGAAGAAAGGCCGAGCGGGCCAAGGGGGTGTGAGGGGGCCGACGTGCCGAGGCAGGCTGCGGCCTACGCGGGCGGCCGGTCCGGTGGACCGTGTCCACCGCGCGGGCGCTAGGGTGGGCCCCGCCCGTCAGCGGCGCGGTCTACGCGGACCGAGCGCACGGAGGGGAACAGACCATCGACGCTCACGTGGCGCCTACGCGGCTGCCACGGAGGCCGGCGGGAAGAGGGAGCGCACCGGCTAGCACCCGCGTGGCGCCTGCGTGGCTGCCATGGAGGCCGGCCGGGCAGAAGAGGAAAAAAGGGGCGCCGAAAGACGTCAGCGACGGCGGAGGGCTCGGGCAGCACGGTGCGAGGCCGGAGAGGGGAGGGGAACACACCGGGACAGACAGGAGAGAGAGAGAGGGAGTGAGCCGGTGGCTCAGATTCGTCGGGAAGAGCCCGGAGACGGTGGTTTGAGGCGGTGGCCGACGCCGGCGAGAAGAACGGGGGAGGACGGCGCCGGGCGGAGAGAGGGTGACGGAGGGGAGTCTACTAGGAACCAGCTACGGCCTAACACGCGAGAGGGAGGGGGAGACAGAAGGGAGAGGGAGAGTTACCGCAGCGGAGAGGAGCTCGCCGGGGAGGAGAGGGGCGACGGGGCCCGGAGCTCCTTCGGGCGCCCTCGGCTGCAGCGGCGGGCGACGGGGACGGCGGCAGTAGTGGGGAGGAGAGGGGGCGAGCTCGGGGAGGGACGGGCGGCAATGGCAGCCGGCGGAGGGGGATTTAAAATGGGGAGGAGCGAGGTCGGTTTGGGGGGCGCGCGGAGAGGCGGTGCGACGAAGGCGGTTTGCGCGGGGAGGGGGACCGGCGTGCGGCGCTAGCGGCCAATGGCGATGACGTCGGCCAGTCGGGAGAAAAGCGGAAAAGGGGAGGGAAAGGGAGCCAGTCTCCTTGCCACTTCGGGCAAGGGTGCGCGGGGAAGAGAGAGAGGGAGAGGGGGGCGTGCGCTCGGCTCCTTGGCAGCACGCGCGCGCAGCGCAGCGGCGGGCCGGGCGGCCGATGCCAGCGCTTGGCGTGGCGCAGGGCAACGGCACAGGGGGGGTCCCGGGTGACGGCGGCGGCGGTTGTGGCAGTCGGCCACGGCGCGCGCGGGCGAGGGGACCAGCGGCGGTGGCGGGACGGAACGGGGGCGCCGGTGGGAGGCCTCCAGGAGAGAGAGAGGGGAAAGTGAGAGAGCGGGGGAGCGAGAGAGGGACCGAGAGGGCTCGAGAGGGAGAGAGAGAAGAGCCCTCTCTCTCGCCGCACGTGCGGCGCACGCGCGCGGCGCGGTAGGCCGCGCGGACCGGGCCGGGCGGTGCGCGGCCCAGCAAGGAGAGGGAAAAGGCCACGGGCGGAGAGAGGGGACTGGGGCGGGAGGCAGCCCAAGGAGGAGGGAGGAGCAGGCCGAGGGGAGAAACAGCCCGAGGACAGAGGGAGGTGTAACGGACTTTTCCAGAGAAATTGAAAGAAGGAGTTTTAGGGTTCGGATTCGAAATCCGACTTCGCGGTTTTCTCCGGGATTGAGGCGAGAGGGGAAACACGAGACTTTGGCACACCACAAGACTCAACCGAAGAGCAACTTTCGCAAATAGAGTTTTTAGCAAGTAGGTTTTTCCGCTAACGCCGCGACAAAACGGGCGTTACAGCGATTGAGGAGGATGAGGTGGGGTGGGGCCCGTGGGGGGTTAAGGTGCCCTCCCCCCCGGACGAGCGCGCCAACACTGCTGGCGCCGTGCTTGGTGGTGGCACGCCAGCAACCCTAGCGCCACCCTACCGCCATGTTGGCTCCAGCGCTGTGTGGTGCCATCGTGGCACCCCGACGGCGCCACCGGTCCTGGCGCCGTGATGTTGGACAGCGGCGTCAGTGTCTCTGGCGCACCAAAAGGGACCATTCCTGCAATAAGTTTTTTCAAGGATCTATTTGCGAAATAAGTTTTTCAAAACTACCAAATTGTAAAAAAATCCTGCCTTCACCATGCACAGCCATTGTTGGAGCAAGCGCCATCGTTGTCAAGTGCCGTCGTTGTCAGATCGAGGTATTCATTCAGTCTTTGCCACCGAGTCCCCTTTGCTGTGCACAGCCGTTGTTGGAGTGAGCGCCATCGTCGTCAAGCACCGTCATCGTCAGCCCATTAAATTTATTAAAAAAATATATATGTTACTAATTAACCAACCACGTTATATGCATGCTTACGTCCAATTCCTTTCTAATTATTATAATTAATATACCAATACATGTTATTTGTTTTTACTTTTATCTTTTAGTTTCTTTTAATGATATTTTGATGCAATTGAGAGGATGGCTGTTACGCAATGTAGCGAACTCATGATGAACTTTACTTTATTATGTTAAGTGATCAACTTTTCTAATTGTCATCTAACATAATTCAGTCCTATATTATGCACATATCGAATAGTATTAACTATATTTTAGGAACAAAGCAATCAGTTAGCCGTTAAGAAATGGTTATTGATAGTTGGCATTCTGTATAACTGGACGGGGGATGAGACTCCATTTGGCATTATTAGTCAGAGGATGTTCTTCTCTGCATTTTCCCTTTGCCATGGCCTTTTTTTTACAATAAAATTTCAAAGTCCTTTACAGGGATAATATGACCTGACCTTCAATTAATATTGCACTTGGGACTGCTGGTTGTTGACCACTTGACTGTACTAGGCAATCTGAGATCAATATGGAGATATGGAATTTAAATTTGATAAGGTAGAATTCATTCTCTTTGGAGATCAATATGGAGAGTCAAGAATCAAGCATCATATTTGTGATAATTCATACTATTTGGATTGGATATGAAATTTACTTGCTGTGGATTTTTTTTGTTGACAAAAATATGCTGCTTGACTATTTCCTTGTGCTGCTTGACTGGAATCTAAGTCCAGTCAACTGACCATTTCGAATATGATACTGTAATTTATATATGTATATACATAGGTACCGTGTTTACATGATTTCCCTACAAGACATTGGAAAAGCTTCAGGGAGCTAAATTACAAAGAGCTGATTTGTGCTACTCGCAGTTATTTCAATGCTAAAGGAACTAGATCTTGGCTTGCTTAGTACAGGTCACATTTTATGAGGAACATGATCTCTTTTAGGGGCTAATGGAGTTCAACTGACAACAATAAAAAAAAAAGAAAAACGGTAGCATTATACATTATTTTCTTTTGCCAAGGTATTATAGAATCAAGTGTTTATCAATGGTAAATCATAAAATTCCTTAAAAAAATATTTTTCCCGTTGCAACGCACGGACACCTATTTTTCATTACTAGAATCGAGTATTTATCCATTTCTATTTTTCTTTCTGAATTTGGTAATGCTGATCAAATAGACCGACGTCTTTACAGAAAACACCAGTTCTTATTATCTTGCAAAGAACATCTTACTGAAAGCACAACATCCTCAGAAAGACATGAGTTATTATAAACACTAGTTTTCTTTATTTACCCTGCTTACTATTTTCATACACCAAAGCCCTTTTTAGTGAGTTCATATTTTCTTCCTTATAAGCACCAATGGGATGGTCTGACTTTAACTTCATGTTTTGATCTCGGATAATATATTTCATGTGGATTGGTTAAGAAGAAATTAACATGCAAATTATTGTATGTCTATTAAGGTCGCCGTGTGAGGGAGGACGCTGCCATTGCCGTGGTCCTGTTACTGTCTCTCCATCTCTGCCTCGTTGCCACCTCCGCCTCAACACAGGTAGACAGGTATTCATTTACGATACTTTTCTTTGATTTCTCTAGTCTTGTTGTTTCACTTGGAGAATGAACTTGGTTTAATGTCTAAGAGTATTCAAAACTATGCAAAATTATAAATAAGAGCAAATCCAGGGTTGTGTCCAGTTATCTCCTTCAAATATAATCTACATTGTATTCCCATGTCCAATATCCTTGCCCGTGACAAATCCATAATTTCTACTTATTTTTGGATAAACTACATGAATTATTTTGTGATATAGTGCAAGGCGCTATTCAAACCTAGGGTGTTGAGGTTATGCTCTGCCATATATATAGATTATATATGTGGCAATTTTTTATATTTATACAATTAGATTTATAGGTATATGTGCGACAAATTTGATTGGAACAATCACAAAGGCTTGTACAATTAGTTCAACTGAAACTGCCAATTGATTGTAAAACAATTATTACAGTTTCACTCTATATGTGTCTCTAATTATTTTCTGAGTAAGCTTTAAGTAGTACTATGCCACCTGTAAGAAACAAGAAGTTGTGTGAGAAACAAAACACTACTTAATTCAGTCAGCTAGAAAGCTTAATCTTTTGTCTAAGCATTTTATAGGGAAGGACATGCACTTATTTGACTTGCATCTACCGCTCCAATTTGAGCTATTTTCTTAACTAATAAGTGCGCCTCTAAAAATCGGTAGGATTTTCATTACATAAGGAATTGTCTACAAAATCCTGCTTTATATGTACCTGTGTGCACAAGAACTTGTGTTGATTTGGTTAATCTTCACACCTGCAGTTTCATTCGAAGTAGGATGATTTCTTGAAAAACCGGTCTTTAATCTACCAATTGATTTATTCTGTAATATAGTGGAAGCCTCTATTGAAACCTAGGCTGATAAACTTTTTTTTAACTTTCTGAAAATTCAGAAAAGGAATGCATCTGAATCATTTTACCCTTTTATACTCATGAATTTCATCTTATTGCAGATTCAATAGAAGATCAATAACAACTTGAGTTTTGAGCCGAGCAATATAACGACCTTAAATGTAAGTATCATATGCTCAAAGCACTGTAAATTTAGTATAATTTGTGTATTTGATAGCTGGACTTTGTATTCAAAATATCTGATAGCCATCTAAAACTAGGAGGTTACATGTCAGCGAATGGTTATAAAAGATAGCCAATTAAGTGTGAAATATAAAGTTGATTGCGTTGGGTTTTTTTGGGACAAAAAGGTGACATAAAATGAAGTTTGCTTTCAAAAATTCAAATAGTTTGATTTTGAAAAAAAGGGCCTCTTAAGATTAAGGTGTTTGCTCAGGGTCTGGAGGTCATGATCTTTGGTGAGAACAGGTAATTAAGATTGTGGTAATATGTACATGGGTTCATAGGTCATCCATGGGTTCAGTTTTGAGGTTGTCCATGGATAGAATTTTGAGAAAGCATTTTGGCCAACAGTACCTGAGAAAAAGAATAGTTTAACAATCAAATCTGATTTTACTTAATAAAAAGGCCCAGAGAACCCAATATATCTTATTTCGATTGTGATATATGTTTGTTTTAGTACAATTTCCTATTTTTATTAAAGGACATATCCAATTTAGGAAATGAATTGAGATATTACCCTATCTACTCTGTTTATGGCTGCATGTATTTCTACTTGCTGGCAGTGCAGCTTAATCCATGGCTTGCAGGGACCGTGAGAATAGGTAGCAAAGGTGGTCATGGGACATCGGAAAACATATCTAGCTTGTGAATTTTTATATTGTATATTTAGCACTTATTACTCCTTTGTTTTTATGTCTGAAACCATATTTTTACTTTGTGAGCACAATATGGTTTTTCGATCTAGCAACCATCCGATGCAAAAATGCTTTTGTGTCATTCTATCTCACAGTAGTTGGATTTGGGTTGGATCATTTTTTTTGGTAAAATACAATAGCCAAGAAGTTTTGCGCCATTAATCAAATTGGTAAAATACAGTAGCCAGGAATTTGTGATTTACAAGAAAAAAATAAGTATTCGTACACATGGAATCAAAAAATAGAGTCTGTGATTTTATCCATTTGACACATATGCATGTACAAGGGAAATGATATATATGTATTTAGAAGGAAAATGAATTTGTGCAGTATATATCACTGCCCCTATAAGAAAGCTCAAAGGTGGTTTGTCAGTGAACAATGTCATGCATGTGTGATCTGTTTCCATGGTTTTGATATATTGTGTTCTTTATCATGGTCAATTATGCTAGGGGCCTTTGATCTGTAAGTTATTCCTATTATGGAACGTACTTCATGGAGCAAAACAAATGTGAAGGCAAATTGAAGGGTAAGGCATTTACATTTCTATTCACTCTATTTTCACTTAAATTAATTTTAGAGTAATTTTAGATTAAATTTTTTCTTGGGTAGACTGATTCATTATACAGTATGCAGCACATGGTATAAGATACCATGTCTTGTCTAATAGACCTGCATGAATTAATTCCTTTGATTATCCTGATCAGGTGAAACGTTTTGATTCATAGAGTATCTTGCTCTGCCACAACTTATACTACGGCTCAACAAAAGAGTTTGGTAAGATTTGAACAGTTGATTGTACAGAACATGTCAGTTCATTGACGGGATGTACCAAGTTCGGAGACCGCATAACTGAGTATTTTTTTGTTTGCACTTAATTCCAACATTTAAGGTGGTGTTGAAATTGTCATGGTTTGGGTGGCGTTGTATTATGCTTTGATGCTGCTATTGAGAAATCAAAATGATGTATGTGATTTCCAAACTTTCAATATAAAATCGCAACATTGTGAATTGGTTTGAACTAATGTTTATTCATATTTTGTTTGTTAGATATGGATCGAAATTCTTGTGCTAATGGAGGTTGTTTTGCCTTCAGAGATATAACTAATGTTTCATCAAGTGTTGTGAATGTGTATTGTTACGTACTTCGACTCATTTCTATATCCTTGTTTGGCATATATGAACTGTTTCTGTTTCTTTTGCAATATATCACAGCTATAACGGCACAAAATACACCTACTACCACAGTGCAATGTAATAGTGGAGAACCTAATGCAAAACAAGTAAATCAACATGCGAACAGGACTGTTGAGTCGAAGAACACAGTTATCTTTCCTTTCACATTTACCACACCAAAACTGGCACAAAGCGTATTGTTAGCCAAAGAAAAAAAAAGGAAGAAAAGAACATAAAGCAACGTGTATGGTGTGCAAGTAACGAGGAGAAGAAGGCTACATTTGACATTGTTGAGCAGAGTTTGTCATAGACTGAATTGCTATACAAGCAGTTCCCTGAACACTATCGCTGGATAGTGGGACAAAATATATGGCAGAAGAGAAAAACGAAGAGAGGTCAGGTTGGACGAGTTGTGTATGCTCACCCTGTAGAGAGGGGAACTACTTGAGAGTGCTTCTCAACCACGCGTGAGATGCAACCGCATTTGAAAATTTGAGGATAGTGTCTGGTACCACGTATTCTACTTTTAGAGAGGCATGCGAGAAGAGTGGGCTTGTGGAGACGGACAAGTCACATGAGGACTGCTTGAATGAGGCATCCACTTTCCAAATGCCATCTGCTCTACGTTAGTAATTTGCAATCATATTGGTATTTTGCGAAGTCACCAATATTAGTGCACTATGGGACAATTACAAGGCTTCAATGTCTAAAGATTACAACCGGGGGAACAATAACCCTGTAGCAGTAGAGCAGATGGTGTTACGAGACATACGTGATTTGCTTCATTCCATGGGGAAGGATATCACGGATTATGGCTTTCCCGAGATCAATGATATAGGTAATGTTTATTATACTGGCATGATTTATTTCTTATTAATTTACATTACATTTGTACCACCCACCAATAGTTTCATTATGCATCTACTTCTTTTCACCATTCAGGTGAACGTTGCAATGACGTACTGACAGAGATTAGAGATGAACTTAACGTGCTAGTGGACCAAGACCATTTAGACATATAAACATCCCTTAATGATGAGCAACATGCAGGATTTGATAAGATCATTGATCATGTAACTAATAAGAAGAGTCAGGTATTTTTCATCGACGGTCCAGGTGGCACTGGAAAGACATTTTTGTACACGGTGCTTCTAGCTAGAGTGCGATCCGAGGGATTAATAGGCATTGCAATTGTGACATATGGTATAGCAGCGTCGATATTGCCCAGAGGACATACCACGCACTCGAGATCCAAAATCCCCATTAAGATTGCTCACAACAGCATCTGCAACCTTACAAAGCAAAGTGGTACCACAGAATTGCTTCGCATGGCATCCTTAGTTATTTCGGATGAAGCTGCAATGACAAAGTGCCAAGCTGTTGAGACACTTGATACTTGGGTTATTCATTGCCATTTGAAGAAAAGGTTATTGTCTTTGGCGGTGATTTTAGACAGGTTTTTCTCGTGGTGACACATGAGACAAGGGCACAAATAACTAATGCTACATTGCAAAGATCGTATTTATAGGAAAATATTAGGAAGATATTGTTGTCACGTAACATGGGGGCTCAATCTGATTCATTTTCCGATTATTTTCTTAGGATTGGAAATGGCACTGAAAACACTATTAGAGATGATTATGTTCGCTTGCTTGATGAAATTATGATTGCTTATGAGGACAGCGAGAATTGAGTAAATGAATTAATTAATCATGTGTTTCTCTCGCTTCATGATGAAAAGAATGCAAGCTATATAGCTTATATGAGTACACGGGTCATTCTATCCAATAAAAATAATTATGTGGATAAGCTGAACGCAAATATAATCGACAGATTTTCAGGAAAGGCCAAGGTTTATCACAACTTTGACTCTATTGATGATGACCCTCACAATAGCTATCCTCTAGACTTTCTTAACTCGATCACTCCAAATGGTCTCCCCCCACAAGAGCTCATAGTGAAAATCAATTGTCCTGTAATTCTTCTTCGCAATTTTTATAACATACCAAAAATTCAAATTTCGAATTTTGACCTCAGTTAAATAATTAAAATATGTTTTCAAGTTAATGACCAAGATTTTTCCAAATTATACAACCTAGGTAAGGTTTAAAACTAGCTAGTGGTTATGTATAGAGTTGCAAATGATTTAAAACTTCGTCCTTTTCAAATTAATTTGATATGTAAAACATTTTTAGGAACACAAGAATGAATCCCTGTTAATTTATATAAATAATAAAAGCATTACACTAATTACCACCACCTTAAGTAACTTTAGTTCAACTCAAATATATACACACTAATACCTAGGGAACTTGTGAGTTTGAACATGGTGAAATGAAAGTAAAGCCTTACCCCATCATCTCTGGTCAATTACAAATCAACATATAATTTTATAATCATTTAAAAATGTATATTTCTAATAGAAACATTTAAAGGAAGGTGAACACATTGAATATTTAAAAATAATTGGTGCAATATAAAATCATGGGGAAATTCATGTAGGTATTATTCAATATATACATCTCACTGGAATTTTGGTATAATTTAATAAGTACATTTGATACCCCAAATAATTAGGTCAAAACAGTCAAACTATAGATTAATTCAAAACCCTAATCGGCAAAACGAACATACCTCTCAAATGTGTATTTTATCATATGAAAATGTATAGAGGATATAATTTATTAAAATACTACTCTATTTATCATGGATTAATATAATTTTTACATATTTTATTTTATAGGTTTTGACCTTCTAAAAATTCAAATCATTTTCGGCTGAACTGAATTTCTCTATTTTACTGAGGTTAAAATATAGATTATTTTTGGGTGAAACCAAAGAAAATGGAATCTAGGTATTTTTATATATCTCCAGTAAAATCCACATTAATTTATCATGCACACAAATTAAATGGTGGAAGTATAAAGATGGGAGGAAGAAATACATATAAAAATCCTTCGTAAATTGTCTAAACAGTAGTTCACCTAATCTCCTACCCACCTCTCTCACTTTGCCTATATTTGCATCGGCTTGGACCCACATGGCAGTCGCATGGGCTAGCTCCACCGCTTAACCCAGCACTGAGAGAGATAGAGAGCGAGAGGGAAGAGCGGCGCCGGTGTGCTCGACGCGTGGCCGGGACGTGTCAGCCGCCGAGCTCGCCCATTTTATCTCCCAGCCGCGTCGCATGATCGATCTCTCCATCCCTGTGCCGATCCAACCGAGGGAGGAAGCCCTCGGCCTCTCCGTCACCCTCATCTCCATCGCCGGCCGTGAAGACGACGACCGTCGCTGCCGCCATTGAGCCACGGTCATACCTCCTCTTCCTGCGTTCTGTCATCTACACGAGATGCCGAGTCTATCCCCTCTGACCTCATCTCATGTTGTGCAGCCGTCTCATCGGAACGCCGTCGCGCCCACGGGAGTGCCAGAGCGCCGCCACTTTGGCATCATCGTCGCCCGGCCAACTCTGACCAGATCAGGACCAACCGTCGCGCCACCGTCTTCATCTCGATCCCAGGAAGCCGTCGACCAAAGGATTCGAACTGGGATGCCGTGAAATTGGAGATCGGCCTTTTCTTCCCAAACTCCGGCCGCCGGGCTCCATCTTCAACTCGTCTTTCTCCGGTGAGCCTCGCTGCGATTCCTTGCGCATGAATCATTCCAGGGACTCTAGAAACCTCACGGACCTTTCCCTTTAGGTATTCATCGATTGAAGCGAGCTGTCGCCGTGAAGCTGCCATTTACTGCCACCGCTGGAGCTCCTTCTCCATTGCCGTCACTGTCCGAGCATCGCCGACCACTTCCAACGTTTCGGTGAGTCTCCAGGAACCCTACGGAACCACATGCATGCATTGGCTCGCACTAAACCGAGTCGTAGCTCGACATGCATATGCATGCCGAGAGCTACCGCCGCCTGCGCCATCGTCGCTGTCGATTCTGACCACCACGGCTTGCGAGAAGACCACCAATAGCTTCGTCTTGATGCCTTCTACCTTTTCTCTTTTAGTCGCCCGCCGAGATTGGCCGCCGTTCGCCGTTGCCGCCGGTGAGAGTCTCGCTGACGCATTGCTGCCTCTGCTCCCCATCCACCGAGCCGCTGACATGCGCGCCCCATTTAATTAAGCGCTAAGGACTCAGCTTAGAAAGGATTTAAAACTTGCGAGGTTTAATTTGTAAAGATCCCTAGACTGACATATGGGACCAAGGACTAATTAGCAATATCTAAATACCTCGGGGACTCTTAATGGAAATTGCTTTAGCACGTGCTTTTGGAGCTCGGGTTGATTCCTGAGAACCCTAGGGACCTTTCTGCATATTGACAGAGGCTGACCGGTGGACCCCAATGATTTGTATTTTGGAAATATAAAAGAAAAAGGTTAAATCAATATCTTTTCAACTGGAAATTATATCAAACTTGTAAAATCCATATAAAATCAAATATAGCTCATTTTGAGGTTAAACCAGTTTCTGTAGGTTCATAAAATTGTGAGCTTTAATAGTATGAAATAAAATGTGATGCTTGCAGTATAATGTTTATTTCTAAAATTTCAAATAAAAAACATTTGGCATAGAACTTGTACAATTTGTAGAAAATTCTTTTGTACTCCAATTGGAGTGAACCAAATTTCTGTAGAATCACAAAAGTATGAACTTTAATTTAATAATATAATATTTCATACTTTCTGTAACAGAAATAGTACTAATAATTTATATTGTAAAATAACCACCACATATGCAAGTCAATTTCTAAAATTTATAAGAAATTCATACTAGCTCTAAAAATTATGAAACCAATTGTATTAATCTTAGAAGACAATCCTCTTCATCCCAGTAAGGTTAATTTGATGAAAATCATATATTAAAAAGTGTTTCACAACAATACATTAGTAAATACTACCATATGTCAATACGACTTTGGAAAATTCATAACTCACAAATGAAAAGAGATAAAATAGGAATTCTTTCACCTGAATCCATCCTAGGTCAGAACCTATCCACTATGCACAAATCATGCATTTTATAGCATTTTTGTATTTTTCGCATAATTTGATATTTATGTGCATATCGTGTCATTTGTATAGATAATTCGCATCGACGGTGAAAGAGTGATTTAGGTGATATTCACTTTGTTCCAGATTAAGGCATGTTTATTTCCTCCCCTCTCCTTTGATCACATTGAAACCCATGATTTGGGAGATGAAAAGCATTGTTTGCGAAACTGCATATGTATTTGATTAAAAACGATATTTGAAACTTAATAAATGGTAGCTATGTCCCTATTGCTGCATGTACCACCTTGACTAATTGTGATTCCCTTGTATTGTAACCTAGTATTGGGTAGAGTACTTTAATTGTGCTCATTTGGGATTAATCATACTTATTACAATACTATATGCTTAGCCATGCTTAGAATTAAGCAAAATACTCACTCTTATTAATTTATGAATGGGATTTTGAATAATTGGTTAATGCTGGATTTAAAATGTAAATGTTAAGTATTTGCGAACTAAAGTGTGAGTAAAATGATTTTATACTTGGGCGACAAGTGGTGTGCATATGGTGGTAGTTGTACACTGATAGGGGGAGTGTTCGCCTGAGTTAATTAAGGACTGAACTTCGTGTCACCAACTTAAGTATACCGTACATCCACATGTGCTATTACGGGGTAGCCTTAGCTAATTAAGTTGCTTAAGGTCTAACCTTGCATATTGGTAGGCCGGGGTAGAATGAATTAGTCTAAGCGATGATTCATAGGAACTAACTATTTACCCCGCTGATTATGGGGTAGTTTAGGCGTCTAAGTCTGTCCAATTCAATGGTATAGTGCCTCGTGGGGGAACGGATGTGTTCGTTGCCACGGCGTTAGGTTAAGGCGTGGGCCCGCCACCTAACGATTCTGGGTCATGCCTAGGATGGATTCCCACTTGCCATCGCTGATGCAAGGTTAGGCATTAAGTAATGTAAAGGCTACGTTATGACCTCTAGACCACATTCAACATGAAGAGTGTGGTAGTGTCTTGCAAACACAAAACAAACTAGAGTGCTCATATCATGTGGGTAAAGCTGTACAAACTCTGCAGAGTTCTCTAAAACTAATCGATTAGCCGTGCTCATGGTCACGAGCGACTTGGTGAAGTGTCATGAGTATAGACTTTTGTTGTATGTTTTCAAATGATGATTTATGAACTATGGAATTGGAAATGGTAACTTGGGTTAAGTTATGATGATTTTGTTATGTTGATGACGAATGTGAAACTTGATGCCGGGTGGGCAAATAAGTGTATTATTAATGATGAGATGGTGACTTGTTGCCGGTATGGGTAACCAGAGTATGTTTGTAATGTTGATATATTAAATGTTATGATCTATCTATGTTAAAATTTTGTTAATTGAATCATCAACTCTTTTGAAAAGAATTGTGCACTAAAACTTGCTTTACACTAAGATAAGCTACATATATAGCCTTTCTTGATTATATGCCATGCATATAGTATGTTAGGATTGTCTTATGCTTGCCGGTACATTAACTTGTTTAATGTACTGACTCTTGTTATACTGGAATATCCATTTTACAGGCTGTATGCTTAGTCTTCTGAGTGTTACGGGAAAATCGTTGCTTCTTCTAGGATTGGATCCAAAATGGTTATTTACCAGTCGGCTGCTTGTGGTTTCGGGTAGCCAAGCTTCCGCGGATCAGTAATTATCTGGCCGTTTGGCCTATCTACTTAAATAAAGATGTAGAGTAAAGTTTATTTGTGTTTACTCCCTATTATTTTGATTTTCATCGCTTAGATGAAAGTGTGGAACTAGAGCTTTTCCTGGGATCTAGTTCTACACCGATATGAGTTTTGAGCATTTGGGATGTCGTAGAGCTTTAGCGAATTTCGTCAAGTCTCCTGAGATGTGTAACACATCTGGTCGCCATCTTCGTGTGGTTTGACGGGCATGTCTCAGGCTGAAGTTGACTGGCATGCTAAAGTCCCAGCAATATCCCCTATGCTCTCTACTCGGCACTTTAGGTTTTATACTATGTAGGTTATTTGACTTGATTGGGCGGCGATGAAGTTGGATGGTTATGGTTTTACTCGATTATTACTAGACCCTATCCAACTAAATAAATCACACTATGACTTCAAATAACTTACATAATATTTAACCCAGGGTGTCCTCGACAATTTTGATTCTAATAAAGGGTTGTGCAACGAAACTAGACTGATGGTAAGAGCATTTCAAGATAATGCAATTGATGCTGAGATTGTTGGTGGACAACATGCTAGTAAAAGGGTGTTCATCCCACATATCCCTTTTTCTTCCTCCGACGATATATCTCTTCCTTTCAAATTCAAGAGGAAGCATTTTGTGATTATCTTCTTCATACCATCTCGTGATGCATGCATCAATTTGCACCGGACTGATAACAGGACTATATGTTAACACGTGTGTCTCTCCAAATATATACTTTTGCCATCGGTAAATTTTGTTAGTCGTGCTATGTAAATCATGAAAGAAGATGTTAATGAGATGACCAATATTGTTATCCTGTTATACATGGTGAAACTATTAATCTGACATCTACTTTATATCAAACTGTTATTTGGGTTTATATTCATGCCCTCATGCTATGTGCTCAATGAGAAGCGGCCGACGTGTACCTTGTGTGACGAATAGAAAAATCAAGATTTTTTTAAGTATATAAGCCAAATGAAAAATGAATGGAATGGACCAAAGAGAACATCCAAATGCTAAATATTAGGGTAGTTATTTACCTGCAAGATATATTCTATATATTGTCCCACACAACATCATATTTGATAAAATTGATTTATTGTCCCACACAACATCATATTTGATATTGTACTTTGCGTGAAATATATTTAATGTTTCACATATTATAAAAAATATATTTTTGCTAACATGAAATTTTAAAGATTATTAAAGACAATAGAACCGTAGCTTTTAGCACGAGCATATTACTAGCAACCTAGATTGAATGATCTCAAGAATCGTAAGATTAATAGCAGGGCTTTATCAATCCGTGTTTTTAAAATATTAATTAATCCATGGTCAAGATATTATGATTTTGTTAATCAATGGTAAGATATTTCTAATTAACGTGAAAGTTTCTTTAAAGTGTTCAATTTGTATAGGTATATAGAGGTATATAGATAGATAGATAGATAGATAGTACATAGTTTTCTACTTTCTTTCGGCAGCTAGAGATACACAACCAGGGATTCCGATATTTCAGGAATTTCACTGTCCCTCTGGCAAGCAAATATTTCGAGTGAAATTTTTGGATTTTTTTAAATATTTGTGAAGTTGGTCATAATTTATTCAAATTCAGTAAAAATTTGTTAAAATTTCAAAAAAATTCGTTAGAATTATCCAAAAATTTTCTGAAATTTCGGTGCCCACTGAAATTTTCTTGCTTTCCAAAAAGGAAAACCCTGTACAGAACAGATAAGATCATTCTCGCCGGTCCATCACTGTTGGTTCGGTGTGAACTGGCAGTGATAGGGGTACCACTGCTGTTTCACTTCGTTTTTTCTCCTAAACTGATGTGAACTGGTAGTGTTGCTCCGCGACCAGGGCTGATACAAGTCATGAACCGACAGTTCACATTTTCTGATAGAAAATAACTCGGAGCCCATTCATTGTTGAGCTGACAACTCTCAGCATGCATGCTCTCCGATCCTCAGTACCCTCAAAATCTGATCTATAGTTGGCCAAAAGGCCTGTAGCCTAATGACTCGATCCACGGTACGGAGATTTGGCTCGACCCAGACACGACATGACACGACCGTTAGACCGTGCCTGGGCCTCTTCATCGGCACAACGTGTCGGCACGGCACGGCATGGCCCAATGATCAGCACAACCGTGGCCCGACATCTCACGCTCCCACAGGCCGTAGCCGTCGATGGCTGGCCCAAAGAGATGAGGGAGCAAAAAAAACTTATTCTAGCCAGATATAAGCCATGACCCAAAAAGATAAGGGAGACAAAATATACTTATTTCAAGGATAAACACAGTAGGCTGGTCATTTCTTTGAACCGGCACGGCACGGCCCGAGGGCCATAGGTTTAGCCGGTGACGGGCACGGCATGGTACGACTATGTCCGGGCCAGGCCATACCGGATGGCCCATTTGGCCAGTGAGGCGAGGCAAGCATCGATAGACGGTGCAAGATCCCCTCTGTGAGAGGATACTCCTTGTGCTGCTCCTCGTGCTTCCTTCTCATGTTGCTTGTGCTGATCTATTCGTTAGCAGGGAGGCCGAGGACACTAGATTTGGCGTCCCTCCGGTGAATCCAGTTGAGGACTTACTCAAGGAGGAAAATGGAGATGAGGACAACCCGATCCTCAACCGAAGCCGTGCACAGGGAGGAGGACCTGGACGACTGATCTGCCCGATAGCAGGCACGACGAGGCAACCATGGCAATGAGCTCGGCCTTCAAAATGTAATCCTGACCTCTGGCCGGCTCACTATCCTCCTCTTCTATCTCGCATATCTGGGTGGTCCCTAGAGGCAGCGAGAAGCTAGGATCGAGACTGAGCTCAATGGTGATAAGCAATGGCAGGCGAGCTCGGTTTCTTCATTTGTTGCTCTTCTACCTTCTCTTATGTTTCTCTTTTCTTGCCGGATTTTTGAGACATATTGTATGTGAATTTATGAATTTGTATGTGTGAAGTTCTGATCTGTTAGTTTTCTCCTTTGGTCTCAAAAATTAATGTATGATATGTTGATTTGTTGTTGATGGATTAGGAAGTCACCAACTGATTCGAGGAAAGTTGATGTTTAACAGTAGAGAGATTTAATTTCTCACTGAGCCAGAAGGGGTAACATCCACAAATCTGGTCTTTTCAAAGCACACTTTACTTAGCTATTGGCTGCATCCACAAATTTGTGAAGGCTGGTCATTATTCAATGCTAGGCAGTCTCGCATATTGGCTAAGCGAAACCGCGAGAGCGTGTCGACCGTCGTCACCTCGTCATCATTTTCGCGAAACGGTTGCAAAACTGTGTATCGACGATGGTGTATTTGTGCAAAAATTACAACCCGAATATTTCTGAGAACAATAAATGAACAATATATTTTTAAATTTAATTCCAACATCACTGCAGTAAGGAAGTAAGAAACACACATTATATTGGATACTTTCAAATGAACATTGAAGCAAAACTCACACATCAATGGAAAAACATATGAAGCAAAATATCCAAAATTCCACATGACAAGTATTTTCTAAGTTTAGAACAATCATGACAGCTCAAAGAATGCCTCACTAATCGAAAAAAGTTTGGCACTGACGTCTCTCATTCCTGGTCGATCTTTCGGTGATTCCATGGAGCACAAGAGGCCAACTTCAACCAATGGTAGCACATAGGTCTGCATCAACAGTGCTGCACGTGCATGGTGCTCTTCTCGGGGCATATGAGGATCTAAAACCTCTTGGAGATTGTTTGGAAACATCCTGCTAACAAATTTGTGAAGGCTGATGCCGTCGGTGAACATTGCATCTGTTGGTCTCATCCCAGTGAGCATTTCAAGCACTAAGATTCCAAAACTATACACATCACACCCGGTCGAGATTTTGTATCCCATTCCATACTCTGTGATAGAAACAGTTAAATTTTAATACAAGAGAAACTAATAAAAATAAAACGGGAACCAAGTTGAACTCACCAGGTGCGATATATCCGATTGTTCCTCCCACACCAACCAGGCATTCAGAGCTACAAGAACTTGAATTGAGAAACTTTGCTGAGCCAAAATCACCAACTCTTGCAGTCATATCATAGTCCAATAGAACATTGCTTGGCTTCAAATCACAGTGAATTAGAGGAGGTGTCAACTGGTTATGCATATAGTCTAGAGCAGAAGCCACGTCTGCAGCTATCCTTATCATTTGTCCTATGCTCAGACCTCTCTTGGGACTATTTTGGTGTTGCTTTGGATGAACCCACATGTCCAAGCTTCCATTGGCCATGAACTCCAAAACTATAGCTTTGAATTCATTGTTCTCTAGGTCGACCGTGGAGCATACGGTGATTGCTTTAACAAGGTTGCGATGGCGGGTGTTTCTTAGCACCTCACACTCAGTAAGAAAGCTATTGTACGCGCCAGGCTCATCAAGATGGAACAGCTTGATGGCAATGAGGTCTGTTTCAAACTGAAACCTTCCAATGTATATCGAACCAGTATGACTCGAGCTTATCTTGTTGACTGGGGAGAACCAATTGGTGGCCTTAAGGATGTCAACATACGATATCTTCTTCATTGTCTCTTTGTAGCATGAAGCCGTATGTGCTTGCTTTCCTTTCAGAAGCGTCAGCATAAAGAAGAAGAATGACAATATGGCGATAGTAACAGGAGGAATAACTATTATTAGTAAGCGTGCATTATTCTTTGTTTTGGCAAGTGCTATAGTTGGGCAAATTGGGAATCCAAATATAGAGTATGATGAACTTGAGCAGAGTCTTGTGTTGCCATCTAAGGTCACTGCACTGCTATTCTGAAAGATGCCACCAGTTGGAATAGGTCCTTCAAAGTAGTTGTTCGACAGATCAAGTTGGTACAAAAATGAAAAGTTCACAAGAAACTCAGGAATTTGTCCGACAAACATATTTTGAGAAAGATCAAGGAGAACAATGGACTTCAGTTCACCTAACAACTGAGGTATGCTTCCATTAAGCATGTTATGTTTCAAGTCAAGAGACTTTAGAGAAACACATTGCCCAAGTGAAGATGGAATTTCACCAGAGAATTTGTTGAAGGAAATATCAAGAGCAACCAGAGTGATCAATACACCAATTTGTGGAGGAATTGGTCCTGTAAGTGAGTTGTTCGACAAGTCCAAAGACACAAAAAGGGATGTGCCATTGAGAAGTTGAATTGGTATTGATCCATTTAAGTTGTTCGAAGACAAGTTAAGCTGAACAAGTTGTCTGCAGTTTCCTAAACTAGTTGGTATGTTTCCATTTAAGTTGTTATTGTCAAGATAAAGCTCGCTCAATTGAGAAAGATTCCCTATTGTATAAGGGATCTGACCTAACAGGTTGTTCCCTGATAGGTTTAGGATGGCCATTAGTGGTAGATTCCCAATCACAGAAGGAATTTCTGATGATAGTAAGTTCTGGCCCAAGTCAAGCCATTGAAGATTCAAAAGGTTGCTTATCTCAACAGGTATTGCACCAACGAACTGGTTCTGGCCAAGTTGTAATGAAACTAGACCAACAAGATATCCTATCTCAACTGGTATTGGACCAATAAGCTGGTTCTTCTCAAAATATAAGACTTCTAGACTTCTTGAGAGACTGCGAACTGACCTAGGCAGAGTTCCATTCAGAGCATTCCCACCCATTGCCAATATTTTTAGTTGGGTGCAATTTATGAGAGATTTGAGGAATGTCCAATCCCCAGATTGTAGGTAGTTATATCCTAGATCTAGTCCATATAAACTGGACAAGGATCCTAGAGATGGCACTGGTCCAATCAGTTTGTTTCTGCCAAGAAAAATCACCTGAAGCTTGGACGCATTAGCTAGTGAAGCTGGTATGAATCCCTCAATTTTGTTATTTGACATGGACAATGTCTCAAGGTTTGGTAATGAATAACCAATGCTAGATGGTATGCTTCCACTAAGGTTATTCTGGTACAGGCTAAGGGAAATAAGAGAAGAGATATTATAAAGCATGGGTGGCACATACCCTGTTAGCCTATTGTAACCTAAGCTCAGAGTGGTAAGGTTTTTAAAATTACTGAAAGTCTCTGGAACTGATCCAACTAAATTGTTCATCGCAAGAGATATGCGATTGATGGAAGAAACATTCCCTAGCGATGGAGGTATGCTTCCAGAAAGATTGTTATATGCAAGGTCAAGGATTTGCAGAGCTGACATCTTATAGAAATTTGGTATATGCCCGAAAAATGAATTCTTTCGAAGATCAATGATGGCAATATGAGATGAACCATTAAACAAACTGGCAGGGATTGTTCCAGAGAACAAATTATTTGTCAGGTTTAGCTCAGTAAGTGACGTACTAGTTGCTAAGGAATGAGGGATACCTCCACCAAGCATGTTGTAGGCAAGATTGACAACTCTAAGAGATTTGCTTCTAGTACCTAAAAACTCAGGGATATTACCTGCAATTTTGTTATTTGCAAGCATCAGCAACTGTAGATGCTGAAGTGTACCGAATTCCTTAGGGATGCCTCCCGACAACTGATTGTTAGAAAGATCTAACTGAGTTAGTGAAGTAAGATTAGCCAGAGAGGACGATAAATTACCATTAAGCTGACGGGAGTTCAAGTCGAGTGAAGTAACACGAAGTGGAATAGTCCTACCACACCTGACCCCGCTCCAGTTGCAAAAGTCTAGCGAGTCAGTTCTCCATGAGTGCAGGACACCAAGTGGGTCGGAGGAGATGCTGGTCTTGAAGGATAGGAGAGCTTGCCGGTCCATCTCAGAAATGTTAACTGATCTTGCAGCTGATTGTTGAACAGCATGGCAGGAAATTAAGATGATTAGATGGACAAGGAGAATAATGCCATGGTGTGGAGAGAAGGAAGAAGAGCTTGAAAGGTTCCGAATTGCAGGAGCCATCTCTCAACGCTCGCGCAATGCTTCTATTGGAATGCCTAGTGTGTGTGGATTTCTTGAACTGAAACTCATTGACTGATGACTACTTGTCCTTCAACCCCCAGAGTTGGGACGAAAGATATGTGGATGGGAAAATTCAGTATAAAGAATTATAGACATTGAAAAGAATGTGCAGAAACAAGTCAATTCCCCTCTAAAACCATGTGCCTCCTGCGCTCGAACTTTTTGACTGGATGACTAATGGTATGGCAGCCCAGCGTTGCGACAAAAGATAGTAACTACATGAGAAAATTCAGTAGAAAGCAACAAAGACATGGAAAAGAATGTGCAGAAACAAGACAGACGGAGCTCAAGACCAAGGTCCAGCAATGACCGCCGCACGCAACTAACTCCTACAGCCCATTTGGTTGGGAGAAGTTTTTAGGAGAGATTGAAAGTTCAGAGAGATTGGGCTATTAACTGTTTTGTTTGGTTGGAAGACATAGAAGTTTTGATGGGACGTGGATGGGGAATTAAAAAAGAAACTTCCTCCTTTACAATACATGGATAGAGGGTGGTAATTGAAAGAAAATTCCTCCTTTACTATGCCTAAACAAATCTCAACCATCCATTTTCATTAAAGTTATAATTTTCAACTAAACTCCCTATCAATTCCCATCACCTTTACCAAACAAGAGATTGGGACTAAAAATCAAATTCCCAAGTTAATCTCATGATCAATTTTCTCGTCTAAACTCTCAATTCTCTTCACTCAAGTTGCCAAACAAGCCTACTCTAACCTAACCTTGTACTAATAACACGGTAGTTGTCTTCTTAAGTAAGTAAGCAAACACTAAAATTCGTGGCAACATATTAAGTAAGCGCAGTCTGCCGACACATTTCATCGAACAACTCACATGCAAGCAAACAGATCACTACAGTACGGAAGATGAGAGGCTCTAGGAACTCGCCGGGTGGTGGTGGGAGACGACGAGCGGCAGCCACCTCAGCCTGCCCCCACGCGGCGCACATCTCCTGCCTCCGCCGCTCCGCGTGCCGGCTGCACGCCGGCTTGGTAGGTGACACTTATGGGCATAGCGCCTTGGTCGCCTCTGGTTATTCTCTGGCTCAACACTTATGGGCTTATGGGCTAATTAGGCCATACCAAATTAGGCCCAACACGATTGAAATTAGGCCCACCAATAAGTCATATTTTAGTTACAAATACCATGATGGTACATGTCCATAATCTCCATCATGAATCGAGGATATTAGATATTAATGAGATTCCCATAGTGAGCTACTTGATCTAAGCATGACTAAGCAATTCCTAAACCAACATATAATCTAATCAGATTGAACCCCCAAGTTATCCATGACACAAGGTGAACAAGCTACGGCTGAGTACAATAGGCACCATCCCACATGACATTATAAAATAATATAAATTTAATAGAAAGCGGGATATTTGTAAAATAGTTACAATATGATCAATGTGAATGTGTTACTTGCCTTGCTCCAGTGCTACCGGGAACTCTGCAACAACTTCAAAATAAACCGGAGCATCGGAACTGCCAGAATCTACGTGACAAACAAAGCACACAAGCAAAACAGGTTATAAGTCTACTAAAAACAGAAAATAAAACCATTTTTAATGGACTCCAGGTATTTTGTGAATTTACTGCAATTTGAATGGACTTAAATGGAGCTCGGATGAATTTTTTATGAATTTTAGAAGATTCACTATGTTTTTACTAATAAAGAAAAAGTTCTTAATTAATTATTGCACATTAAAACCTGAGGGCTGACATGGCCGATGTTGGCAAACTAGCCCCACCTGTCAGTGCCGCAAGGGGAAGGGCGCACGATGGACCAGGTCCACGCGAGCGCTATCCACGGGCGTACCACGTGGCGACCACGGCGGACCAGCGGGCGAAGATGGCGCCAACGTGGCGCCGACGCGGGATGACACCTAGGCTGCCATGTGGACGGCCGGGATCCGCCCGAGGGCAAATCCAACAATATGGGAGGTGGGGCCGGGGCATGAGCTTGGCTCAAGCCAGCCGGTCGGGCATGGAGTGGCGACGGCGCCCGGGACCAAAAGGTCACCGGCAGCGAAGCGGGAAGCAGTAGAGATGACGCGAAGGGCGGCGGCATGCACGAGAGGTGGCGGCGCATGGCAGGAGGGGAAAGACGGGGAGGGGCCCTCAACGATGGACAAAGGTGGCTGGTGCAGAGAGGACGAGGGCGACGGCGAATCCGGCGAACGAGGCGGGGGACAAGCACCGGCGTGACCTAGGAGAGGGAATGAAAGAGATTAGAGAGGGAAAAGAGACGCACGGCGATCGGCAATGCCGGCCGTAGGCGACGGCGGAGTGCAAAGGGAACGGATTCCTATGGGAATTCGATGGCGGGAGGTGGCGGCCAAGGTAACTCTCAACCACGTGAAGCCGGCGGCGGCGACGGCGCAACTCGGCACTTGCAGCTAGCAACGGTGAGTGGCGCCAGAGGCTGTGGGAAGCAGTAGCACTAGGGTGAAACGGCGCGGGGGCGATGGCATATGGGAAAAAATGGAGAGAAGTGTTCCAGGAGGGTTTTATAGAGACGGAGGGGTTCAGACATGGCCGAAGAGTGGACGAATTCGCCAGCGACATGGAGGGGGGAGAGAGAGGCGGGATTCGAAAATCGAATCCCGGGTGGTTTTGGGACGAGCGGAAGGAGTGGAGGAGTGGGGCAACGGTTGCGACGCATGCACGGAGTAGGCAAGGAGAGGCGCGCGAGGTGCATGGGCAGCTGTTGCGCCTCCGGCTCCGCCGACTGGAGGTAGGGGACAGGCCCGACAGGTGGGTCCCACTTGTTGGTGACTTAGAGAGGGAGAGGGGCGGGGAGGCAGCTCGGTTGGGTTGCGGCCGTGGGCCGGCCCAGCAAGGAGGGGGCACGGGGACAAGCAGGCGGAGCGGGGAGTTGGGCCGAAAACGGCCCAATGGCCGGAAGGAAAAGAAAAAGGAATTTTGAATTTATTTAATTCCAATACTCGATTTTGAATTAATAAAATTATTTCCCTTGCTCTGAAAATTGCACTAAAAATCCTATTAGTGTAGTAAAGCATGGGGAACTCAAGAAAAATCCACCAAGTTATTTCCAATTATTAAATAAGATAATTAATTAGGAATTGACTCTTGGTTAAATTAAACAATTTCTTTGGACAATTTATTTAACTATTTAAGGCTAGAAAGGGGAAACTTCAGGGTGTGACATTTGTGTCGCTACCACCAAACTAGAGAGAAGGTCTGAGAGTTTCTGCCATAAACTGTTCTTCCTTTTACCTGTAGGGATTGATGGGGCAATAGATCAATCAATCAAAACTTATGATTTTGCGTATTGATGATTAAATATGCGTTGCACCGGCGACGTATTGTTCATCCAGTTCATCGGGTTGCGCAGTGTATCTGCATTTTTCGTCGAGAAGGTCAGGCATTCCCGTATCAAAAACCTTCATACGCTACTTGAGAATTAATCATCAATGGCTGAAAAAAAACAGTGTTAAAATGAACTGTTACAAGTAAAGAGTGGTTTTGACGATCCTCTATCTCAACACATCCTTTATTGATCCCTAAACTATAATGGTTCATAATTTTGACCATTAAATTATTTTAACAAATATCAACTATTATTATCATATATACATATTGATATACATACCTCTTGCTATTGTTAAATGACTATATCGCTTTATCTTTGGGTATTTGCTTTCGGTAAAATCTAATGGTTCTTCCAACGTGAATAACATTAGAAAATTACCCAAGGCTCAATTTTGTCCAAAAAGTTAAAACGAAGGGGAATTTGAAGTGAGAAGTAGATGAGTTTGTTGGCAACTTTTTTGGCAAGAAGACAATCACGATCAGGACACCTAAAGTTTTGCGGTGATATGGAGTCACCAACCACCTTAATCTAGTAAAAGTTAAACTAAGATGGATTTTGTATATTAAACCGACTAGCGGAGCCGATTTGGAGATAAAAACCGGCCTCTAGGCCGACGGGACAAACCTACAAAGGGATAATCGCACGCTCACGGTGAAGACAGACGACTTTCAGCACAAACTGACGTAGATGGATAAAACTAAGCTAGAACTAGGCAAAAAAGTAGATGCATATTAAAAATAGATTCAATTGGCTAAATGTGTTAAAATTATATTGTGTTTTTCAGTTGTACTGGCCTTGTCCCTTATAAAAGGGTTGGTCTTGCCTCCTACAAGACCTTCTCTGTGTCATTCTTGGGGTAAAGACCAATTAGAACTCAAAAAATATCTTCCCATGCAAGAAAATTCGAGGCCTGGTAAAATTCGCTTCGGACTCGGACTTAGTTAGTCTGACTGACCACATGTCGCCAGTCAAACCAGCCCGTAGGCGGCGGTCAAACCGGCCCCATGAAGGAAATCGACGTCTTCCAAACTTTGGTAATGTTTTTCTATTTGGAATTTAGGCACCAAATTTGGGTGATAACTCATGCTCATTAGCCTTTTTGGTGCACTTGTGAACCTAAAAGCATAGAACACGTGATTTTAGGGCGATAATCTTAGGCTCGGACTCAGCCAGTCTGACCGGCTACATGCCGCCGGTCAGACGGGCCCTACACCGTCGGTCAGATCAGCCCTGTGAAGGAAACTCAATGCCTTCCAAACTTTAACAATGTTTTCCTATTTCAAATCTAGATGCCAAATTTAGGTGATAGCAGAGTTCACCTTGGTAAATACTACCTCTGGTTTTAATACATGATGCCGTTGACTTTGAAACACAGATTTACCCAATCCGTCTAAGTCAAAAAAATTACACAATTTAAAAAGTAAGTTATGTTTAAAGTACGTTTAATAAATTAATTCACAATAAAATAAATAATAATTATGAAATTTTTTAATAAGATGAATAATCTAATGTTTATATAAAAGCATCATCTATTAAAAGCCAAAAACTGAAAAGATTGCAGTCATTGTCACCCGCTCATCAGTTGATTACATCTATCCTATAGTTCACCAACTTGCAGGAAAAGCAAAATCAAGGCCCCATGAAATATGCACAAATTTATAATCTTGATTTCCTGAAGCAGCCTCGCGTTGTCGCGTAGATCCGCTGACCACCCATACCGCGGAGTAGATGGAAACACCACTGCCTACCAGGTGCTCGAGATGATGCCTCACAACAATTTTAAATGGGGAGTTCAATGGGGAACATTTTATCGCCTATTTTCTCTTCATCTAGAAAATTTGTCATTATAAGAAGCAATTTTACTATGAACTTATTTGAGAACTTCAAATTGTACTTTGGTGTCGTCTACGATGAGAAAGTGATGAGGAATGATATGGTACTTGTCAAACATCTTTCGAGAATGATGCGTATTTTAGTAAAATTAAATTGCCACTGCACATATTTATTTTTTTAATAATTTGCGTTACCAAACGCCAACCGTCACCGTACAACCATGGGCATTGGAAAACAACTTTGCATCATGTTGCTTAGCACGGCATATTATTTGGGTTTGATCTAAGTGCACTACTCGGTAGAGTTGTTAGAGCCTCCTAAAAAAAATAAGTTGATGGGTTATGTGGTATCTGAACACAAGCTGGAGACGTGGAGAAAGATTAGATATGTGGGGTCTGAGAACTTATGGTACGAGTTGGAGACGTGAAGATAAATTAGCATGAATGTTAGATGTGAAATTCTGGTGGTAATTTCTGGAGGGAAAAAACTGAGATTAGCTGGAAGTATTTGTAAAAATTTATAGTACATTTCCTTTTGGAAAAGAGATAGGACTGCCCATATTCAATTAATTTATATTTTGTGCAGATACTTAAATTGAGATTAACTGTCGGATTAAATTTATTATTCCATTTGGCTAAAATTGTTTTAAGTCTTCAGGATGCAAGCTGGACTATAATATTATGCTACAGGATGTATATAAAATATAATAGATTTAGAGTAAATTTCACAACACCATAGGTATTATGGTCCAAGTTATATAAAATCATAGGATTTTTGGCAATTCAAATTGGATAACAGTATGGTTTTGCAGAACTTTTGAACTGTAATATCCAAGGTTATGTGTCACATGTCAAAACCTTGATTTTGTGTAACTCAGCCAAAATATTCTTATTTAAGCCAATGTACAACATGCACACGATTACATGTATATCTTTGCTTGGTTATTCGAAGAAAACATGGCACGATTGGCTGTTACATTTAATACGGAAATTTAGCATCTGTCGCTTAGGTCCTTTTTTGTTTGGACTTTGGCTTATATGGTTTATAAGCTGGTCGATTTTGAGTCCTGAGTTAACGGTAGAGTCCTACCTCCACTCCATATAAGAAAAAAACTACTCCAACCAATCTTTTATCTTAACAGTGTAAGGTGTAAGAGTGCTTTATGGCTTTAAAAAAACGCCTAATCGCTATACGAAGCCCCGTTCCAGCGCTCGCATAGCAAAATTCCATAAAAAGATATATGAATGTTATATTACACATCTAGCTATGTTTAACAAATTTATCTATTATTTTAGCTATATATATTGCGATTGTGAAAAAGATTTTATTTTGTAATTGTTTGGTTTGCATTAACAAATTGTGCCATAGTGTTAGCATGGGCAAATTACTAGTCTATAATAAGGGCAACAAGTTAACGTCTCAAAGAATGTTTAATCATACTGTGAATAGTGTGGAATTGCTTTTAGGAAAATAGTGTGCTAAATTCGTGCAATTATTTTTCAATCTTCATATCAATCTCTTCTAGAGTGATGACGTATCATTTAGTGTTGATATTTTTTTAGATAATGAAATTAAAATATAGCTAGCATATCAACAACTATATCAACAATGTAAAAAAGCACAACTAATATGCACCAACACAAGATAAAGACCTCATAATTATTGAATCCTATTTACGAACCTCCATCCGAAGTTGGCGAAAAGCTGCATAACCGTTGACTCAAGTTTACGACATGCAATATTTATTAGCATGATGTTATTATCGCACCTTTGTAGTTGAGCCCAAAACCGAAGCCAGTACATTGCCCTAAAAAATATAAGATTTGGATGATGATTTGTCAAAAACCATATCATTTCTGCTAAGCCATAGAGCCAAAAATATAACAGATGCTCCTACAAGAATAAGTTTCCTGGTATTTTTATGAATACCCACAAGCCAATTCCTAAAGATATGAGATATACTATGTGGAGAATATAACCAGAAGAAATCTGTAATGCTTTCCCGAGAAATTTTGCAAAATGGCACTCCAGGAATAAATGCTAGATCGTCTCATTTTTCACACAAAAACAACATATCATACTACCATTCCAATTCCTTCTAGTTAAATTATCCTTTGTTAATACTATCGCTTTAAGCAGATACCACATAAAAAATCTTAATCTTAAGAGACATCTTAAGTTTCCAGATAATCTTATTCCTCTCAATGTAACAAATATTTTAAAGCTCAGTGCATAGAACGAACCGAGAATGACCATTTTGAAGAAAATTCCATCTAAATATATCATTTTTCTCTGTCAAATGAATATGCACAATTGAAGCATACAAGTTATGCCAATGGACCAAGTTCTGACCTACTAAAGCTCTCATAAAAGAAACATTTAGGCGAACAAAACTCATAATATTTGCAAGCGAAGAGTTTCTCCTTTGAACTATAGAATACAAAGACGGGTACCTATCCTTATAGGAGAAATTTCGTATCCACTTATTCTCCTAGAATCTAACTTGTTCACCATTATTAATTATCCAGGAACCCACATTTAAGAATCTACTATTAACTTTCATAACTCCCGACCAAAAATGGGAATCCCCTTGTTTCTTCTCAACTTGATTTATTGATTGATTATTGAAGTATTTACTTTTCAATAAGTCTTGCCAAATACCTTGCTCATTTATTAACTTAAATAACCATTTGCTCAATAAACATTGGTTTTGAATTTTTAAATTATGAACTCCAAGTCCACCCTGATCTTTTGGCTGACATATAATATCCCATCTTGCAAGTCTATACTTCTTTTTATTTTTATCTCCTTGCCAAAAGAAACATGATCTATAATAATCAATTTTTTGAAGAACCCCTTTTGGAATCTCAAAAGAAGATATCATAAACATGGCTAGACTTGAAAGCACATAATTGATCAAAACCTCCCTCCTACTGACATATGTTTACCTTTCCAACTATTAAGTTTTTTTTTCAATTCTTTGCTCAATTGTTTTTCAGTCTTTGTTGCTCAGTTTTCTAAAATGCATTGGAATGCCAGGATAACTGATGGAAAAATTCCCTAGTTTGCACTTAAAAATATTAGAATATTATTCCTGACATTCTTGTGCCTGACCAAAACAGAATGATTCATTTTTGTGAAAATTTATCTTTAGGTCAGAAAGCTTTTCAAAAACTGATAATAACAACTCATATTCTTAGCTTTCTCTAAGTCATGCTCTAAAAAAAATAAGAGTATCGTCTGCATATTGCAGAATGGACAAACCGTCATCCACCAGATGTGGAATGACCCTACTAATTTGACCATCATCCTTAGCTCTCTTAATTAATATAACTAGCATATCAACAACTATATTAAAAAGGATTGGGGATAATGGATCCCCTTGCCGTAGACCCTTATATGTTTGAAAATTAGAACCAACTTGGTCATTTACTTTTATACCAACATGTCCGCCTTGGATAAAAGAAACCATCCATTCACACCATTTTGGTGAAAAGCCTTTCATCCTCAATTTTTTGTTGTACAAAAGACCATTTTACTTTATCATATGCTTTCTCCAAATCAATCTTAAAAATCACCCCACTTTTCTTTTTTCAATGCATTTCAAGTATTGTTTCATGTAATATGACAACTCCTTCGATAATATTTCTCCCAAGTATGAAAGCTGTTTGAGTTGGGCTAATTACTTTTTGAGCAACCCTAGTAATCCTATTTATAGCAACTTTGGTAGAAATTTTAAAACTGACATTAAGTAAGCTGATAGGTCTGTATTGTTGAATCTTTACAACCTCCTTGCCCTTAGGCACTAATATAATAGTACCAAAATTGAGTGAATATAAGGGCAAAATTCCAATCTGAAAGTCTTTAAATAAATCAAGCAAATTTAATTTAATAAAATTCCAGAACACTTGGTAAAACTCAGCTGGAAATATATCTGGACTCAGAGCTTTATTATGTTCCATATGAAAAATTGCATCTCTAATTTCCTTCTCAGTAAATTCTTGAGTGAAAGCCTCATTTTTCAGTTGAGACACCTAGGCGATATCATTTATTTTACTCTCATCTAATGTTAATAAAGGATTATTAGGTGGACCAAATAAACCTTTGTAATAAGTAGTAATATGCGATTTTAAATTCGCATCAACATTTATTATTTGGTCACCATCCTGTAGTTGAAAAATTCTTGATTTCTATGCTTGCCATTTGCTACCAAATGAAAATATTTAGTATTTGAGTCCCCTTTCAAAATATCTTTAGTCTTGCATGTTGATACCATTTAATTTCCTTTTCTCCTAACAAACATGCTAACCTATTCCTCAAAAATTGTGTAGTATCGAGCTCTTCCTGAGTCAAGAAAATTGTTTCAGCTTTTTTGTCAAATAGATCGAGATTATCTAACAATTCCTTCTACTCTTTTTTATATATACCACTAGTATGTTTAGCCCAACTTCTCAAATGTTTTCTTAATCAATGAATTTTTGCGTGCCATTGCTCTATTACCTTCATCCACACTAGACCAAATTTCCTTAACCATGTCCACAAAGCCATCCCATAGCATCCAACCTAACTCAAACTTGAAGTTTTGTTGGCTATTGCATAATGATGAGGAGTTTGTATTTAGTAGTAAAGGAGTATGATCCGATATATCTCTATTTAGAGCAAACACCGAGGATAGCAGAAATTTCTGTTCCCACTCCATCGACATTAATCTCTATCCAATTTCTCATATGTTGGTGTCGCTAAATTATTTGCCCATGTATAATTCCTCCCAGACATCACTAGCTCTCTAAAACTAAGATCATCTATAATTGTATTCAAAAGAAGAAGAAGAGGTCATCTGTCATCATAATTGTCATTATTCTTTTCAATCGAGCTACACAAAATATTAAAATCACCACCAATAAGAATTGGTAAAGTTTCATTACTGCACATATTAACTAACTAATTCAGCTAGAAACTATTCCTTAAATTCATTTTGCGTCGGCCCATAGACCAAAACTGAAGCTCGTTTAAACTTGTCTATTTTATTACATAAATGGAACTTTAAATAAAAATTATCCTCATCTATTAAACCAATATCAAAAGTTACTAAATTACTTCCTAGTAACATGCCACTAGATCTCCCCTTAGGAGGTTTACAAGGCCACAAAATATTTTCCAGCACGTAGATTTTTAAGGGCAACAGATGTAAATTCTCTTCTAACCATCTCTGTTAAGGCAATAAAATCAAGTTGTTGTTGTTCCTTGGTAAGATCAGAAATGAACTTATAATTTTTTTGGGTCTTTGTACCCATCACTATTCCAAAAGACCTCTTTCATTTTAAACTATTTTTATATAATTTCTTTTCCATCACTTTCTTACTATTCTTCTTTTTCTTCAGAGAAGATATCACAAAATCAGAACTGGTTTGTAGATTACTATGATAAATACCACTTGTATCCATTACCTGCTCTGTAATTTCCGTACATAATTGTTCCAGTATTAAATTATCCTCTAATTGATCTTCTATCAAATCAATCTCAATATTTAAACTAGAATTTTGATTATCTTGCAAATTAACACACTCCCTCAGTCTAGCTTTTTCTAAACTCTTTATATCATTAATAACATTATCAAGATTAACATCTTTATTTGCAACAATAATTCCAAGATTATCAAGGGAAGTAGAAATTGCATCATTAGAAAATTGTAAAAATGTATCATTAACTTGTTTGACATTCTGATTGTCCAGGTTCCTCCTAGCCTTTATCTTCTTTGCCCTTTGTAGTGTAAGCTGGTCACTATCACTTGCCCTTCTCTTGCTCTGTCTGGTTGGAGATAGTAACGCCTCTGGAACAGCAACTAGCTTCACAGCTAAACTGTCCTAGGACTGAATTGACTCCACCATAGATGTATCCTCCACTAATCCATCATACTTCTCATCACACACAGTCAAGCCTTTTAAATCACGCAACAACATTACCTGTGTAGATGGAGTAGAAGTAGCTCCTTTCTTTGATTTGGAACCACTGTACTGGCCACCATTGTCTAATGTACTACCTTCCTTAAGATTAACTCCATCTGAACCCTTACCCTTGCCTTGCAAATTACTCCCATCCTTTTTTTCATCCTTCCTATCACATCCATTATCCATGTCCATAGGTTCATGCTCTTCAAGCCCATCCTCAGGCTCAACTCTAAAACACAGTTCATACAACTACATCAGGAATTAAAGATGGATCTAAGACCAAAACTTGTAAACGAGCTATGTCATACCTTCTAGTAAAATTCATATCAACCATTTTAGTAATACCTAAAATAGAACCAACTGCCCAAATGACTAACTACTCTCTTAACTCGGAAGGTAAACCTTTACACTGAACCCAAACATTTGGTTTTACATATTTAACTTCATTGCCAACCTACATTTCAACTACCTGCATTTTAGTCTGTCCCACCTTTATATGCATTATACCCTATTCCATCATGCGTTTTAATTCAGCAGAAGAAGAAAAAATAGTGTGAAAAGAGTTATCCCCATTGTCTTCCACCTCCCACTTCCATTTATCTGGAATTTAACCTCTCCAATTCATATATCACACTCTGCACTGACATTTGACCTCCAGTCACTTTAACCAGTGCTACCTTAGGCTCATGCTTTATTTTCTGACCAGTTGTAAGAGGAACATGAAAAAACCCAAGACCATCCATTGCATAATCGCACAATTCAGCTGAAGGTTTATTATTTGATCTAAAAATCGGGCAACGAGAACCTACATGCTCCTCGCTTTCACAAACCTCACAATAGAACTTTGATGTGCATTCCTGCAGTGTATGGCCTTTTGTGTAGCATCGATAACAATAAGGAATTTGAATTGTACCTTTGCCACCTGTAGGTATGTTCTGTTGGGTTTCCGCCATTGATTTACCCCTGTTCTTGTCTACAGGTACCAATACAAAAGCCTGTTGTCCATCCTCATTAGGAACCGTCGAGCTGGCTGTGGCATGTGATACCATCTCTCCGGTTGTCACAGCCACATCCATACTAGCTCCAAAAACCTGAGGAGCCGACACCATCGCAGCGCTAGTCGATGTCGTGGCTGCCATACCTAGACCAACTGGTGTTGCCGCCGCCATGCTAGGCACTGCCTAATAATCCCTGAGCTCCACTTGATAAGCTCACGGCTTTGATTGGCCCGATCTTTCGGTGAGTTGATGATAACTCTGGTGACGGCGAGATGATTCCCTTTTTCAAATATCCTGACGACAACGAAGACACAACAGCGATGGCAGCGGGGGCGGCGACAGTGGTACTAAACGTGACTAGAACTCGAAACTCTAAACGGACTAGACGCTAAAACCAACAACACAATTCAACGATGCAACGCAAAACTCAACAATGCAAAAACTGAAAAGAATAGCAAATGCTCAAATCAGAGAATGCAAAGTTGAATCATCGTTCAAAATCAGTACCATGCTGATCCTAGGCTAGAACGTACTAGAGATACGAGCCTAGACACAAACAATACCATAAGATAACACTAGAAACAACTCAAGCACAACTCTGATATATGGGAGCAATAGTGAAGATAACAAATAATTTTTTTTGTGCAGCTTTTCTTTTCTATTTTAAAGCACCTTTCTGCCTTTTCTCTCTTTTTTTGCCTTTTTTTAACAAAAAATCGACACAAGTACCTCAATGCAAGATTACAAGGACTCAAATGTAAATATAGAAAATACTGGGACGCAAATCTAAAACTCCAAACCCTTAAATTTGATCTATAAAAAATGGAATGGTCTCACCCCATTGTTTCCATTTTTTGTAAAC
The DNA here is from genome assembly GCA_008326285.1 of Oryza officinalis. Taxonomy (NCBI): domain Eukaryota; kingdom Viridiplantae; phylum Streptophyta; class Magnoliopsida; order Poales; family Poaceae; genus Oryza; species Oryza officinalis. Next base: position 35,109,128 of record BDMV01000008.1, on the reverse strand, counting down.
AAATCTCCAATCCGACACTCTGAAAATTTTTTATCAAGGTGTATGGGAAGTCACGGTATAGATTGAAACCGAGGGGAGAGGGACGGAGTTGGACTAGATTGAAACCGAGAGGAAATTAACTTCTTGCGAAAGATTTTATCCTGACTTGGTTTCCTTTTTTTTTCCTTTAGCCGAACCAATCTAAAATGGATCTGTTATACTCGAGTGATACGACACTCCTTCCTCAACCGAACGCACAAGGCAAGCGGCGGCAGAAACCCTAGCAACTTGACAACCTCAAAACCGACTGACAAAAACTTTTGAACACTAGAAAAATCAAACCCTGGCAACAAGATGATTTCCTTTTTCAAAGATCCTGACGACAACGAAGACATAACGGCGGCAGCGGTGGCGACAGTGGTACTAAATGTGATAAGAACTCGAAACTCTAAAAGACTATATGCTAAAAACAACAACACGACTTGATGATGCAATGCAAAACTCAACAATGCAAAAAAAGAAAACAACAATGCAATGGCACAAAGATGGCTAATGGATGCAATCTTTTTTGTATGGCTATTTTTTGGTTATAGGTAGATAAAAACTCACCGAGCAACGAAAGCTCTGATACTACTTGATAACCCCTTAGCAACACTTAATATGCTCACGGCTTTGATTGGCCCTATCTTTCGGTGAGTTGATGATAACTATGATTTGGGAAAAATGTTGACGACCCGACTACAACCATACGAGACGTTGTTGTGTTGTGCATTAGCAATCGATACACCTCTCCGTAGGTTGTTGATCTTGCCGGTGCAGATCAGCCCTATTCCTGCAAACAAATCAAAGAAATAAGCAAGAATAAGATAAAAACAATCTGATATTGTAAATAGGAATTGAATACACATGATAAGTTGGGATTCCGTAACGAGCAAACCGGCAATCTAACTGACCATAGGATTACATGGCAAAGTAGCAAAGCTAAACTTTAATCTAAACAAAATCCGAGAAACCTTGAAGGGGTACCTAGTTATTTAAGGGGATGGAAGGATGACCAAGGGGTCACTATGGTCATGCTCCACCAGATTGGGGCTTACCCCACATGGGCCTCACTTGGGCTGGGGTCCCAAATGAAGTTCTAATCCCATAGGCCCATTATTGGTGACGTATCACCTTGTTTCTTCAATTGCGGATGGCAAAGACGGAATTTGGAGATGAGGCTAGATCTTTTGGAAAGAGGACTTTAAGAGTTTTCCATCAAGTACTCATGGGCCCAAAACGGAGCTCGTATGCATATTTGACGGCCATTTGAACTCAGCAATATAGTAGGTGGCCGAATTGAATTACAGAACTTGGACAGTAAGATCTTGTCATCTTTCAGTTGACCTATGATATGGGTGGTGGTTGTATCAATAGTAGCATGATTAGCAATAACTTGTCTCTCTAGCTTGCATTTTTTATCCACCTCTATAGGAGGTTCTAAATCCGAACATATGTAAACTCTGTGTACCAAATATTTTCCTCAAAAATATAAAAATTAGCATTAATTGTACATGGCAATCAAACATAACAAATAAATTTTCCTTTAAACTATCTTGCTCAGAAAAGTCATCAAACTGAACATAGCCCAAAATATTTACAGATGATAGCAATTCACGTTCATCAAATTCATTAGCAATGTGAACAACATGCTTAAAATCAGCATAGAAAGAATTAATAACAGGAATAGCAGTTAATTCATTAGTTCCGGCATGGATATAAGTGAAGCATTATCACACAACTCTTTTTTATCACAAGGAACAACAAACAAATCAACTTGTGACAAAGGAATGTCAGCAATTGGTTCCACTAATGGTTGCTCTACTAAAGCATGAAAAGTGGACATGTGTAGCGTAGCTTGAGAATACTCACCATCATTTATCTCAGCACCATTGTTTTACCTTGCAAACTTTCTTCACACATCATAGGTGTTTCTTGTTTATCCTCTTTCTTCTCAAGAACATCATTGTTTTTCTTTTGTTGAATGTTCTGAACTCCCTGCAAAACGTTAGTAACAGGAGACACAAAAGATTGCTCCTCTCATGTTTGCACATCATCATTGCACAACGATATAGGAGATTCAGAAACATGAGATAAATCACATTGTTCATACTTTCTCGCTTTTGATATGAAATCTTGTAAATTTGACTCTCAATGCTATGAGCAAGCATGAATAAGTGTCCAATATGATCATATGTCATATTAGCAAGCATAACCTGAACTTCAAAATTAAGCCCCATGAAAAATCTGTGTTTTCATTGCATTCTTTTAGACCACTGTAGATGATACAAACTTTAAATTCATAGATGTACTCTCTAACAGTTTTATCACCTTGTTTCAAATGTTCTAATTTCTCAAGAAGAGTGCATTTGTAATAAGAACTCACAAAACGTTTTCTCATCATGGTTTACATTCATCCCAAGTTTCAGGTTTATTACCAATATGAATCCACCAAAATAATGCAGAAGAGGTCAACTTATTACTAGCAGTCTTAACAATTTGAGCACCAGAAAATTCATATTTATTAAATTCATTGTCTACTGTTAGCTCCCAATTAATATAAGCAATAGAATCATACTTACCATCGTAGAAGGTAATTTAGATTTAACACGTGCAAAATTATAGTCAGGTACCTCATATGCATCACGTGAAAAAGTCGTCATATCTCGTCGAAGGTAAAGAAGTAGATGTTGAGCATGACCATCTTGTATCCCCTTGCGTAACCCTGCCATGGTTAGTAGCAAACAAGAAACATACACAAGAATATGCACACTCCTATCAACTACTAGGTAGTGGAGGCTCAAATATCACACACACTCAAGTTTTTAACCAAGCTCTTACAAGATCTTACCAATGCTAGCGGAATATGACATACACCGATTGAACCAAGCACCCCAATGAAGGTTGGATGCATCGATGCCTTGGTAAATACTTGTTGTATGGCTGCAATCAAATCTGTGGACCTCTGGGTAGGCTTAAATATGTAGCAAAGGAATAGCAAATACTCAAATCAGAGAATGCAAAGTTGAATAATCATTCAAAATCAGTACCGTGCTGGTCCTAGACTAGAACGTACTAAAGATACGAGCCTAAACACAAACAATACCATAAGATAACACTAGAAACAAGTCAAGCACAACTCGGATATATGGGAGCAATAGCAAAGATAACAAGTGATTTTCTTTTTTTTTCTTTTTTTGCTCTTTTCTTTTTTTTTGGTGCAGCTTTTCTTTTCTATTTTTAAGCACCTTTTTGTCTTTTCTCTCTTTTTTTGCCTTTTTTAACAAAAAACCGACACAAGGACCTCGATGCAAGATTACAAGGACTCAAATGTAAATATAGAAAATACAGGGACTCAAATTTAAAAGTCCAAACCCTCAAATTTGATCTATAAAAAAATGGAATGGTCTCATCCCATAGGTTTTGTTTTTTAAACAAATCTCCAATCCGACACTGAAAATTTTTCACCAAGGTGTATGGGAAGTCACGGTACAGATTGAAACCGAGGGGAGAGGGAGGGAGTCAGACTAGATTGAAACTAAGAGGAGATTAACTTCTTGCGCAAGATTTTATCCCGACTCGGTTTCCTTTCTTCTTCCTTCAGCTGAACCAATCTAAAATGGATCTGTTATGCTCAGGTGATACGGCACTCCTTCCTCAACCGAACGCATAGGGCAAGTGGCGACAAAAACCCTAGTAACTTGACAACTTCAAAACCGACCGACAAAAACGTCTGAACACTAGAAAAATCAAACCCTAGCGATGAGATGATTCCCTTTTTCAAAGATCCTGATGACAACGAAGACACAACGGCAGCGGCGGCGGCGACAATGGTACTAAATGTGACCAGAACTCAAAACTCTAAATGGACTAGGCGCTAAAACCAACAACATGACTCGACGATGCAACGCAAAATTCAATAATGCAAAAACTGAAATGAACAATGCAATGGCACAAAGATGGCTAGGTAATGGATGCAATCTTTTTTTCTATGGCTATTTTCTGGCTATAGGTAGATAAAAACTCACCGAGCAACAAAAGCTCTGATTCCACTTGATAACCCCTTAGCAACACTTGATAAGCTCACGACTTTGATTGGCCCGATCTTTCGGTGAATTGATGATAACTACGATTTGGGAGAAACGTTGACGACCCGACTACAACCGTACGAGATGTTCTTGTGTTGTGCCTTAGCAATCGATACACCTCTCGCCTTAGCAATCGATGCACTTCTCTTGATCTTGCCAGTGCAGATCAACCTTATTCCTGCAAGCAAATCGAAGAAACAAGTAAGAACAAGATAAAAGCAATCTGATATTGCAAATAAGAATTGAATACACACGATAAGTTGGGGTTCCATAACGAGCAAACTGACCATCTAACTGACCATGGGATCACACGGCAAAATAGCAAAGCTAAACTTTAATCTAAACAAAACCCGAGAAACCTTGAGAGGGTACCTCACTATTTAAAGGGATGAAAGGACGACCAAGGGGTCGCTAGGGTCGTGCTCCACCAGATTGGGGCGCACCCCATGTGGGCCCCACTTGGGCCAGGGTCCCAGATGAAGTTACAAGCCCATAGGCCCATTATAGGTGACATAATACCTTGTTTCTTCTATTGCGGATGACTGAGATGGAATTTGGAGATGAGGCTGGATCCATTAGAAAGAGTACTCCAAGAGCTTTCTAACAAGTACTCATGGGCCCAAAACGGAACTTGTATGCATATTTGGTGGCCATTTGAACTCAGTAGTGTAGTAGGTGGCCGAATTAGATTCTAGAACTTAGACAACATTGTAATATTCCGGTTTACCTATGATGTGAGCAGTGGCTTTTCAATAGTAGCCATGTCACATCACTGCCACCGGAGGAACCGGAGCCATGCCCATAGCATCACCAGCTGGTACCATGCCGCTGAAGGAAGATTGATGTCCAGCCGCCGGCACCATGCCAACGCCAAAGAAGTGCGCGTGCTGGCCAGCAGCCAACACCATGCCAACACCAAAGGAAGAAGAAGCTTCCTTGCCAAAACCTAACCCAGATGAGTTAGCATTCATCTCCAAAATTTGGTCCAGCATGTTGTCCAAAGCTGTTGTCGGCGTTCCAATGATTAGTCTGGCCAAATCGACCATCTCTACCATGAGAACCATCGCCAGATCGCCAACCATCATCGCCATGCCATCCTCTTCCTCCTTGCCCTTGATGAATCTATGACCGCCAAAGTTCCTGGCGCCAAACCTTCCCCTGCCAAACCGGCTTCTACCACCTTGAAAGCCACCATCTCCATAGCCCGGATGAAAGGATCCTCCAGCTACGAAGCTTCCCTAGCCGCTAACCCCCTGACCCTGGTGCTAATTGTTTCTCTCCATTTGCCGACAAACTATAGCGACGTACGATAATGTCGCACAGATTGATCTAAAGCCCTAGCCTTACGTCTCGTAGTCCTAGTTTTGGCGAGGAGAGAAACCAGTCCGGTTGTGGGTCGAAAGGGTATCCTGGGCTTTGGTGGCGATTTTGGAAAAAAGATTCAAAAGTCGAATTGTGCGAATCCCCCAAAAGTCGTGGGAAAGCTTCCATATCGGATCAAGAAGCCACCATCACCGCCAGAGGAGACTGTGATCTCGCCAGAACGGAAGAAGACACTGGAGAATGCATATTGACTTGAATTGTTGAAGGAAACATGGATTTTACCTTTCCCTGTAATACCGACATGATAAGGCCACCTATGGTTCTTGGCGGTGAGAATCTCAAAAACGGAAGAGGACCGCACCGAGGTTTAAGATGATGCCGCTCTATATCTGTTGACTCCAGCTGAGAATCATCTTCTTGAATAACCTGCAACAAAGAAAAACGAGACCCCGACGAAGTACCGAAGTCAGTAGCCACCGCCAAATCCACTCTTGACGCAGCATGGACAGCCTTCGGCTGGGAAGCAGTAGTAGCCGCCAATTCCACCATTGTTGACAACTTGTCCCAAGCTTGTGCATCGTGAATTCCCCATGATTGTTCATCCAAAGATGTCGATGATCGGCTCAGTGAAGTAGTCTCCGTCCACGCAGGTGCCAAGGTAAGACAGTGACGGCCATTACCTCCTTGCCACCTCATGAAGACTCCATATCCAGAAAGACTTTTGCCGGACAGCTACAGTACCAGCTCCCAGTAGCTACAGCGCAAGCAGGCTCCGGCTACCCGCTAGCCACTCGCCGGAGACTTGGCCAACACCACATCGGCGACGACAAGAATCGCCCTTCACACTGCGCCGGAGAAAACGAAAGGTTTGTTTTGGGTTGTGTTATGTAGTGTTGATATGATCTATGTCATCAAATATTTTAGTTTGAATATAGACTTTCTTGTACTAAAAAATGTTATCTTTACTTGTTAATTTCAGGACATTTTACTTTGTTTAAAGTTATATTTAATGTCTCACTTAAAACTGTTTTGCAACATGAACAATCTATGAAAAGAACCCTTGTCCTATTGATGAGTTATCGCGTACACCAGAGTTATATACCACGAACAGTTTACATAACTAATTATTAAAATATTCAAGCTTTAATGTAGTCATTAAATTTAAATATCCTAATCATGTCGCGTAATTTTCTCATAAAAATAAACACAAAAATATTCTAATCATTTGTTCTCTTTTCGACTTCATCCTTGGCTGACGGCGATGTTCTGATTTCTTGTTCGACGTCGTTCAGACGGTTCGAGGAACCGCCTGAACCGTAGTGTAGACTGCTAGCTTTGGGTAGCTCTGTTGATGTCACTTGACTTCTCAAATGTCTAGTTTGTAGCTCTTATATGAATTAATTATTAATTAATTATGTAGACACTAGTACAGATCCTCTCATCTCTGACGGGCCCTCACATGCCTGGACTATTGGGCCATCAGAACGAAGTCATATCAATCGGGCCTAAATTTGCACCGTTGTAGATGTACTCGTGCAGTCATACTCTAGGCCCAAGTACATATAGCCCGTCACCGATGACACTCATCTGTGACGGGCTATATGTTTAGGCCCGATTGAGATGACCTAGTATATCTCAATCGGGCCCATTGACAGAGCCCGTCAGAGATAAGGGTCATCGGTGACGGGTTCTGTAGACGGGCCCGATTGAGATGGCTTTAAAGCCCGTCATGGATGACTGTCATCTCTAACGGGCCTAGATTATGTAGCCCATCATGGATTACTCTCATCTCTAACGGAGCTAGATTATAGCTCGTCACGGATGACTCTCACCTCATCTCTAACGGGCCTAGATTATAGCCCGTCACGGATGACTTTTTTAAATATGACAACTTCAAACAACATTTTTAAATACTAAATGATTTCAAATTGAAAAATTATCAACAACAAAGTTGTATAACTCATCAAGATCTATAACTTTTACTTTGGTCTTTTTGCTATATAACATTTTTTTGAACAATTTGAATTTGAATTTAAAAATATGACAACTTCAAATAATATTTTCAAATACTAAATGATTTCAACTGAAAAAGTCATCAACAACAAAGTTGTATAACTCATCAAGATCTATAACTTTTATGTTTGTCATTTCTTCATCCGACAAAATGTTAGTAATATTGTTCATAAAATTTACATATCTGTGTTATAGTTTATAAAACCAGATGAGAGATGTGAATTTTATGAACAATGTTACTATCACTTTGCCGGATGAAGAAATGACCAAAATAAAAGTTATAGATCTTGATGAGTTATACATCTTTGTTGTTGATGACTTTTTCAGTTGAAATCATTTAGTATTTCAAAATATTGTTTGAAGTTGTCATATTTTCAAATTCAAATTCAAACTGTTCAAAAAAAATATTGTATAGAAAAAATAAACAAAATAAAAGTTATAGATATTGATGAATTATACAACTTTGTTGTTGATGAATTTTTCAGTTGAAATCATTTTGTATTTGAAAATATTATTTGAAGTTGTCATATTTTTAAATTCAAATTCAAATTGTTCAAAAAAATGTTATATAGCAAAAAGACCAAAGTAAAAGTTATAGATCTTGATGAGTTATACAACTTTGTTGTTGATAATTTTTCAATTTGAAATCATTTACTACCCAAAAAAATATTTGAATTTCTTATATTTTAAAATTCAAATTTTATATAGTTAAATATGTGATCAAAAGGGATGTTATATGAATGTGGTTGTGTTAAATATATCGATAGTTGTGTATGTGAATGAATGTATATGAATTGGAGATGCTAGGGTGTGACATCGTGGTCCACGGGTTAATAGGATTAATAGAATACTTACACCAACAAACTACAATATTTTTTTGGAAGCCAATCTCCAAAGAACTATGAGGTTATTTGTGCTGGCCCTCGTGCAATTTCAGGATGGGTGACCTATTGGGAAGACACATGAATGAGGGCAAAGGCCAAAGGCTAACCCGAAAAACGAAATTTATTTTTTTTATTATACTCATCTCTAACGGGCTGTAATCTAGGCCCGTCAGAGATGAGAGTCATCCGTGACGGGCTCAAAATATGGCCCGATTGAGATGGCTTTAAAGCCCGTCACATATGACTGTCATCTCTAACGGGCCTAGATTATAGCCCGTCGGAGATGAGAGTCATCCGTGAGGGGCATATGCCCGATTGAGATATTTTCTCACATCACTCACCTTTGGTCAGTGACGGGGCCCTGCCCGATAGAGATGGTGTTTTAAGCCCGTTAGAGATAACCGAACCTGTTCTAGTGAGACTATAGAACATTTCAAGTTGTTGCCGTCCTAAACAAACATAAATATGCACTGTAGCTGTCTCCATTAGGGGAGTAATTAAACTGCATTTGAACTGAAATTTCCATCTCCTAGTTCACTTTGAAAATAAGTGTGTTCCATATAAAACTAAACAAAAAAGCACGCACTGGCGTGTCGAAGCGTCTAAATTGGATGTTTCCAGCCATGTTGACCCGTGCGTTGTACGGCCTTGCAAAAAATTATGCCCTGCAATGTGATGGTTAGGATCTGACAGTAACATCTCACCAAACTAAAATGGGATTTGGTGAAATCTGTAACAAACTCTTGAGAAATCATAGATTTTATCACAGAGACCGTACCCAGCAACATGTACAGCAAGAGATGGCGGCACCAACCTGTTACATACATGCTAGTGACGGGATTATTTTCATTTAAGTATTGTCTTGCAAACATGTTACGTAAGGGAATAGCATATTCAAACGTAAATAAGTCAATCAATGACCTTGACATACTAAGAATTTCGTTACTACCAGCAACTTAATGTACAACCATGTTGCTAATTAATTATTAAATGTGAGCAAATTATGCTTACGCTGCGTGAACTTCCGAGGTGGATCAATTAATTCTCTATAACATGTAAAATGTTCAAACTATGTAATAATCTACTCGGTCGGTGTGCAGGAACCAAGTTCTGCTCGGCTGATCAAAGTGTATTAATTGGTGCTGACTCGCTCGGACGCCGCTGAGCAAGCGAGACGATGTCAGCCAGGTTGGCGAGCAGCCGAGGATTCTTTATTTCTTTTATATAATAAAATCCGTCCTCTATATGTAGAAATGGATACATAACCGAAGGTTATAAATAAAAATACCTAGAGTATATCTCACACGTGAGAAACACCAAAACACTCACAAGACTAAAACTCTAAGCTTCAAGTGATCTTCTTCTATACTATTTGCTTTAAATTAAACTTGCTCCTTTATTTCTTCTGAAGCAATAATGAAATACTCTTCTCCCCGTTGATAATACTCGTCGTTTTGCATAAGACTGATATCCAACTTTAAGAAATCTTTTTCCCGCAAAAAAACTTTAAAAAATCATGAACTATGAATAATTTTTAAAATATTTTGTCTTATAAATATGAATAGTGGTCAAAGTTGGTCTAACAAGTACTTCAATAAAATCATATATTCCTTGAGATTTCTATATACTATAATAAAAAATAGTGGTCAAAGTTATTATTTAGATACTATGTCCGTGTCCCTGTTCAAAATTACAAAATCACAAGTATTATTAACCCGGAGGACGTACATCACACTGTCATATAAAACATTTTTGCAGGTGGCTGGCAGCATTTACCCAGCCACCTATAGTGCATGACCTTTTGAAATCGAAAACAAACGATGCCTGTAAAAATATATTTACACATGCGAATATCATAAGAAACCATACTTATAAATTCAATTTTCACAAACGGATCCATTAAGTCATTAGCCGCATATGAAAATAGTTTTTTACATGTGGTTTGCTACAACTGCTTGTATATTTATTATATGCCAACATACACTGCACCCCAATCATTGAAAAATACATTTATATTTACAGTTAGCGGTTAACATCCACGTTCATATACATATCCACATAGACATTCATAAATTATAATCCCATGACACATACACATAGGATTTAGTGTTAACATCGAGCTTAATTTCCACGACATGCTCAAATGAGATATCTAACATATATACTTCATATCTTTGATGTTTATTCCCAACATTTTTTCAACATCTAAGTAATACATATATGTAAGCACTTTCTTTTGCATTAACCTCCTGATCCATTTCATCTCCAAAGACCTGATTTTGCCATCATCAATTACCACTACTACAGAGATCATTTGTATAGGTGCCTGGCATATTTGTCTACAGGCGGATCTAAGATGCACCAGCCTTCTGCTAAGATGGTGGGACCTTGAGGCTAATGTACGTCTGCTGAAACGTGCTATGCAACGCGGCTCTTGAAACGATCTGCTAGGAGTAAATGTGGCCACTACCACGGGTGGTTTGTGAAGACATCAGCTTGAGAATAATACATTTCCTAGGCGGACCGTAGTTGTTACCCGTCTGAATTAATGTGCAGATTTACGCAGGCTGTTTTGTTTGACCATCCACCCGTGTTAATAGATCTCCCTATAAGTACTCGACTTCACCGCTCATTTAGGGCATCCAAAAATCCAAAATACTGAGAGGTTTTGATCCCAAAATATGTGGAGGCGCGATATAGACGAGATAATAGCATATCGTGCTCACCTTTTTTTATGTTCACTTTTTGTTGAGTCTAGACCTAGATGTTATAAATCATATGGTTATGGATGGCTGAGTGAGGGAGGGAGTAATTGGGAAGGGAGAGGGGTTGGGAGGTAGGTATGATGTTATTTGGACAAATCCTCCTTCTCTATCGATGTTGGGGGAAATGTAGTGATCAATGAGGGATGGAGCCATTGAGGAGAGAGAATTGAAATTAAGAGAGTTAACACTTGTATTTTCCTCCACATATGTCACGAGGTTTTATTTGTTGTAGCCAATTTTGCTGATTGTTGTGATAGATATCGATTCATTCCACTTTATTGAAATGTAATTTAATTATCGGTTTTTACTACATGATCTAATGAGAAATATAAATTTACATATTACAAAATGTAATTTAAGGCATGTAATTTGTACAAATTAACGTTTTGCACTTTCATTTTTCCGTGGATGCTTTAGATAGAGAGATCATGGATGTACGAAGCTCTAGGACATGACAACATATTCTTGAATGAGCTCGACGGATTGATTTCAGCCACAAAGAGGGATGCCGTATTGAAAACGACAAAGAGTATGCTTTGCCCATGCGTTAATTGCAATTAAAGGTAGCATGGGTAGATGCATATGAAATCAAGTCACATCTTATTATTAGAGGTTTCATGAAGGATTATGCATGTCAGTTTGAACACAACGAGCAAAGTACATGCCAAAAAGAAGTGGCTATCGATCTTGGTGATGTTGATGCTTTCTTCAATCATTATTTTAGTTATGATAATCCCAACAATGAACATTTGATGGATGATGATCATATCTCCGATGTAGAGGAAATGTTGTGTGAAGTAGATCCGTAATTGTTGAGAGCTATGACCAATTTAGACAATGTGGAGGCTTTACAGAAGGCAACTAAGGATGTGTTGTAAAAGGAATCTAATGGATGTGATAACGCTTTTACTTTACTTCATACGGTGCTGATGCTTCTAAGGTTGAAGGCTAGCAATGGTTGGTCTGACAAAAGTTTCATAGAATTGTTGTGGCTTTTAGCCAAAATACTCCAAAACTAACCGATTATGCATAAGCACTTACCTCGTGAAGAAGCATATCACCCCACTGTCATTAGGAGAAAATACATGCATATCTACACCATTGTATCCTTTATAGTAAAGAGTACACAGAATTGGAAACATGTCCCATTTGTAAAGCAATTCGATACAAGGAGAGTGATGGCAATGAAGAGTATGAAGAGGACTCCTTGACCAATTGTAAGAAGAATAAGAAGAAGAGTAGTCCTTCTGAAGAAGAAGGAAGTTGTACAGATGCATTGAGGAAGAAAAGAAGCACTGCTTTGGTTGTGTGGTACTTGCCAATTATACCCCACGTGAAACGACTGCTCTCTATTAGGCGGGATGCTGAGATGATGTGTTGACATGCTTCAGGTATACGCAAGAAGGTTAGCAAGCTTCGACATCCTACCGATGTTAAACAGTGGAGACATCGATAACATGTTTCCATCTTTCGGTGATGAACCGAGAAATATAAGATTTGTGCTGAGTATAGATGGAATGAACCCTTTCGGTGAATGGAACTCAATACATAGCACTTGGCCCATTGTCTTATCCGTAGAACCTTGCTGGTATTTGATACGGTCACAATCAGCAAGCGCATGGATACCGCTATACCATTGCACCCCGAAAGTATTCCATGGATATCGTTATTTGTTTTTCTGCAGGGAAGGCGGCGGTGTAAGGAGAGAATTCATATATTCGTAATCAAGCTATAATTAATATACCAGAGTCTAAATAGGGGTAAATGGTAATAATGATAATTGGGTAGTATGACGCATAGGACATTCATATCTATAATAATACAATGATTAGTGGAGAAAAACAAAAGAGAACTAAGGTTTATAATATGTACTTCTATATTTCTAATGTTTAGTATACACTTAACAATTATATGTTTACAAAGGCTAGGACTTAGTTCTAGGCACCTAGGTACTACTGAGAGACTACTCCCTGCTGGTCTGTCAGCATGGTTATGAAATTTTACGAACTCTTACGTCATACCTGGACATGGAGGAATACAAAGGACGGATATGGTTGTCACCACGTGCCACCTACCTCACTTTCCGTGGGGCATACCATCCAACGGCATTTAACTAACCTAAGCACCATGCTTATGTTAATAAATAATGATACTAATTCCCCCGGGACTCCCACCCTTTGGATGAACAAGTTAGAATTAGTGCAACCCATTAAAATCATTGGACCGTTACCATGGCATAGATCGACTAGCCTAATTAAGTGAAGCATATAAATGAAGTATATCCTATTCATAGAACACATAACTAGTAAAGTACTATATGAACTATGAACACAAATAAATAAAGAAGATAATTCTTTTATTACAACTATAGTTTTACAAGAAGATTAAAGTACTAAAGATATACCGAAATCTCCGTGAAGGCTGTAGAACCAAAGACTTCTCTTATCCTAACTCCAGTAATACTATAGAGAATACAATATAAGATAGAGAGAATTGTTCCTTAAGTGTGTGTTATGAAGTGAGGGAGTGATCTTTTATAGCTTGCTTATGATGGTGAGGTAGGTTGCTAACTCGCACAACCACCATCATGAAGCCATATGGAGCGTCCATGTTGAAGGTGGGAATGAGAGGAGCCAGAGACGGTTCGGCCGAACTAGGGTTCGGCCGACCCTAGGGCCCCACCTCTCTCAACCGCCTTTCACCAGAGACTGATATGTGGGCTCCTATGGCGATGCATGGTTTTTGGCACCACTTTAGGTCGGTTTGAGCTGACTTGTGGGCCCATCAATCCATGTGCTCGACATGATTCGCCGGAGTTGTGTTTCTTTTAATGACGGCTCATTTCTCCTTCACTTTAGTGTATAATCTTTGCATCCACAATAATTCTCCAAGACAAGTGGAACTATATTATTTATAACTAATATACGTGTAAGAAATGTTAGTTCTCTCTTTATTTATTGAGGTAGTTGATGGTCGAAATCGATACTTAACGACCATCAACAAACCTACCTCCATGTTTATGCATCAACCGAAGATACCTCATGTTAACCCTACCGATCCAAGGTCCAATACAACTTGGTAACAATATTGATGTGTTTCTTTAACCATCGTTAGAAAATATGACAACCTTGTGGAATGTGTAGGATCAATTATAAGAACCAAGTCTACCAGAGAATGGGTGAATTGTAGGAATACCAAAAACCAAAACTTTTAGCGAAAATAAAAGCTTACCCTCTAACCTAATGAAGTCGTACTGATTGAATCGCCAGATCAACGTTGGTCCGACCGAACCCTAGCCGTCAATCAGACCGCTCCAATACCCCCGGTCAAACCACTGTCTCGCCGCCGGTTAGACCGCCTGCTCGCCGCCGGTTGGACCGCCCACCGGTTAGATCGCACAATGAACTCCAGTCAAACCATCGGGATCCAAAAATATACATATCGACATAACTTTTGAAAGTAGATCAACTTTATTGCATCAATATGTGTTTATAAAGTGTATCTAAAGCACTTCTCTCTCAACTCATGAACTAGGGTCGAAACCTCGAAAGAAACCCTAACTTTTCTCTCCCAAAAATTCAATACCCTTCTAGCCTCAACCCCTCTTCTATTTATACCCACAACGTGGCTGCCTCTAGCCATGAATCCAACTAGAACTAGGATTTCTAATCATATAGGAAACCTATGAAACCAGGGAAACAACATCCCCATACAACTCCACACTCCAACTTAGACTCCAATCCAAATTTGACTCTTCTTTCCATACGCACATGTATGCCATATGGAAACCTTCACCTCCACGTGCATTGTTCTCTAGCCTGAGCATCCCGCGTGATATCCCTGGCCGTCTGGACCTCAACTTCTCCCAAGCCTAGTCCCGATCCATCACCAGCTATATTCCCATGGCCTTAAGCAACACCTCCACATGAATAGCAAAGAAACTCCATATCTGAGTACAAGTTCGCACCAACTTGACTCACATCAACACACAAACAATATAACATACATATAGAAACCATCAATAAGTCATTAACTTGAAGCAATCTAGAAATTCCACGAATACAACCCGTAACCAACTCCTTCCTGGAGTCTACTAGTCTGACTATCGAACTACCCGGTCAAACCGCTCGGATACCGCCGGTCTGATCGGCGCCCATTGCCCGGTCTGACTGGCCTCCTAGTGCTGACCACACTGTTCACCAACAGAAAACACTATGCACCGTATTTTCATAAATACTCACCTTTGACAATTGTTCATCACCAAGATTAATCATCACATGATTCTACAGTCATCCCCTTGATGAACACATTGGCAACATCTCCAAAATACAATTTGGTGTTTTCAAAAAAACAAAAAACAAAAATAGATCAAAAAGCACAAATGGCTCCACAAAAGTGACCCGTATACCCGAGGGACCGTCAATGTAAAGTGAAGGGGTGTTGAAAGACTAAGGAACACCAATATGTGAAAGGAAAGATTGTTGAATAGTCCCACGTTGGTTGTGGAAGGGCAATGGACCTAATATATAAGTGGGGGAGCCCCTCACCTCATTGGCTAGCTTTTGGGGTGGGAAAGGCCCTTTACAATCCTACAGAATGATGGAGTCGATTTGTGCGATGAGTTCCGCCAGCAGCTCTTCAAGCTTTGAGCTATGATATTTGTTACCATAAGTGATTACCTGCCCTACTATCATTCCTAAGTAGGTTGAAGGGAATACAACATGTGTGTTATGCCTGGATGACACCGTGTCGTTGTACTTTCCTTTCTCAAAGAAGTTGGTCTACATGCATCACCGACGGTTCTTACCAGTAGGGCACAAGTATCGAAGATGAAAAAGAGGTTTGACAACACTGTAGAGGCCAGTGAACCACCTTAAGCAAAGCATGGTCATTTGTGTCGAGGATCGTTGAGAACATTGAAGTTGTCTTTGGGAGAAGGTAGTAAAGGTATGGAAGAGAGGTGAAAATCAAAAGGAGAAAGGCACAGGTGGATCCTTCAAACACAGTGGTGTTTAAGAAGTCAATTTTCTATAAATATCTGCCATACTAGGAGCATCTAGAAGTTTGGCATAACATTGATGCCATGCACATTATCAAGAATGTGTCTGAAAGCATCGTTGGCTCCTTAATGGATATCCTATTCAAGACAAAGGATAGCTTGAAGTCACGGCAAGACCTGGCAAAATTGAAGATATGGAAAGAGCTTCATCGTACCAGTTTGATAAATGAGAAGTATTGCCCACCACCGGCTAGCTTCTCTCTAACTGCTGAGAAGAAGTATTGCCCACTGCTAATTTGGTGTAGACTGTTAGCCAAATTGAGATGTGTTTCCCTTCTTCATTTTTTGGTAGAGTAAATTGCACAAAATGTGTATTGTGGTTCAAGTTACAAAAAGAACCACAGGGATTTTGGCACGTGACACATAACATCAGGTATTATGGTACCGGTGTTTCACAAAACCATGGTATTAATCAATTGACCTAAATCTGACATGCGGGATCTACCTACAGGCTGACATGGCATGTCTTCGTAGGCGTTTGATGTGTATGATGGTGGAGATATATGATAAGTGGGTGTGGTCTCCGTTGGAACAATGGTGCACAACTCCCCCACCTCTCACATTTCCTCGTAGCCACACGCAAGATCCTGCGCCACCGCCGTGGCGCACCGCCGCCGCCGCCGCCGCCACGAGAAAACGATCGGTGCACGCTGAGGTGAGCCTTCTTCACTATCACTGCACGGAGGCTCACTGCATGGTATTTGATCTGGACAAATTATTGATCCACCAGTATTATGTTGATAGCAGGAACTAGAATCTCTAAAGGAATCAGGATGTGAAGTGAAGTGCAATTGTTGCCTTCTGACCAAAATAAGATGTCTCCAGAAAGAATTTACAAGTCAACTGCTACTTCACAATTGTCATACTTGCTTGACAATTGAGATCATTTACAATGGCCCAGGAGAAGAAATTCAAGATGGCAATTTGATGCAACATGTGTATGTTTACCGATGGTAGAAGAGGACATAAAATTGGTTGCTTATATATTTGAGTTAACTGAAATTGGTTGCTCCATTTGCAAACCTGAACCTGTGAGAAACCTCAACACTGAGTTGTGTGTTTCAGTTAGCTGAATGTTATAGCCAATCCTCTGAGTCCATATGAACAATTTTTTTTCTGTATACAAAAGTACTCTGTTGATAATCGAAATGATTTGTGACTGATCGTTAATGTGAATGAAACAATGTAAATTTTTTTTCTTAAAACAAAATGTGCTCTTCTTTAATTTGGGATGTCAGTTCATCTACCATTATCAGGTGGCTCCTTTTTGTTCAGCAGGAACTGTTCCCTCTCTTTTTTACCGGAATAGCAGGAATTATTCTTTGATGTAACATATATATGAATTGATCTGAAATAACATCCCAAATTCAGGAGCCCTTTCATCCACCATAGTTATGTGAGCATATAAGAGTTGCAGCCATCTAACTTGTGTGTTTCTATTTTATTACTGAACAAGATCAGATTGACTTGCAAAGGCAGAACTGAAAACCCAGTGAAAACAAAGACATACACAATCTCAGATAAATCAATACGATGACCATAAAATTATACCTGTGGATATTGAAATCAAATCTTCATAAGAAGATAATATAAAAATAGGTTACTAACAATATCAAGAACATTTAAAAAGGTTCTTACTAATGTAGAACTATTCATAATGATTGTTGACAACTTAAAGAGAACTCCCTATGGAATCCATCTGTTGAGTGCACTGTTCCAACACCTCTTCCCCTATTGGTGTCCCTCTACCATTTCCCATACTTGCAATACTTGCAGTGTTAGCAATCCTTCCCCTCCTTGAATTAAATTTTCCTCCCATGCTTATTCCACCTTCAGTGGTTGGCTGAGATGACCTTGATGCTTGGTTATTATTGTGGTTTTGGCTATCTGGTTCGTGTGATCCTACTGGATTTCTGGTTGGCTCTTGTGATCTTTCAGCTCCGTTTTGTGCATGTCTTGATCTTTTAACCTACATAAATAAACACATTATTACATTTATCATGGAATCAGTATGGGATGAACTCAAATAAGAAGAAATTATGTTACCTTTAGAGCATCTAGTCTAACCTGGAGGTCAGGCTTCAACTTCTTTTTGCAGGTTATGTAGTTATGGTACATCCGTTGACAGTTAGCACACCTAAGGATTATCATTCTTGCCCTGCTAGTCACCCTAGGGGCCTCATTGTCACATCTTCTATTGTCACATCTTCCCTTGCTTTTCTTTGGTCTTCCTGGTTGCTTCGTGAACTTAGGTGGATCAATGTCAGGTGAATCGGTTCTTGTCCAGTCATGCTCTCCTGGGATAGGATAAATAGTTGGGGCATATGCTCTAAGGTAAGATACCTTCCTGAAGTACTCATCAACATAGTCCTCAGGCCTTTCCTTTGCTGCAAATATTGTTGCCACAACATGGTATTCCGGTAAGTTGCCACTTGTTGCATCGACATGTTCTAGAAAACAGGTTAACCTCATATTGCCTATCCGATCCTAAAATTTTCCATAGACCTACCCCTGATTGATATGCACTGCAGTACCTAGCCCATTTGTTCTCCAACTTCAACTTCCCAGACACAATAGGGGTGATATCCCACATGGCTTGCTAACCTCCCTCTCTCTTTTGATTTGTCCTAACCATTAGTCTTTTCCTAATGCTGTCAAGCGTGGTTACAATAGTTTGTCCCTGAACTCAATGATGTAATTGTTGAACACCTCACTAAGGTTATTCAAGACTAGGGCTGTCCGACTCCTAGGGGAGAAAGCATGCCTACTAAAATGTTATTTGCCAATATCATTTAGCCATTTCCATGCTTTGTAATTGAAGGCCTTCAATGCATCCATTGCTTTATTGTATTTGTTAGACAATGTAGTTTATGTATATGGTTGAGTGTTATCTCCTCAAGGCCTTTGCTTCTTATCCTCCCGATTCTGTTGCTATAAGTCGGTAGAGTGGTTATGGACAGGCTTATATATGTAAACACTCCATGGTTAATCTAATCTATGTTGAGTTTCTCCGTCTCTCATGGTATCAGATAAGATATCGCTTTCGCTTTCTCTCTAACCCTACCTCTCTCCCCCTACGGCGCTCGACACCATGTCATCGCCGCCAATTCCCGATGCTGCCAGCGCCACGATCAACGAGGCCGTCAAGGCTGTCGCGGATGTCGTTCGCAATTCACTTACTCCTTTCTCTAGCTCCGACGTTGACCCAGCAACCACGGATGCGGTCGCCGCCGCTGCTGCCCAGCGTGGGTCCAAGGTTGCACATGACGCGCTCTCCCATGCCCTCACGTCCTTCCTCTCCACCGAGTCCTCATCCGAGCCACCTGCTTCTTCTGCCTCCAAGCGAACTCCCGTCTCCACCGCGCCGACTGCTATGCCGTCCACTTCGGCACCCCCTAGTGTGACGCCCCTACTGCCCACTCTAGAGAGCATCTTCGCCGCGGCGCACGTTTGCTGCTGGCTCAGCCACCTTCGGCGCCTCCTCTCCATGGTCTACAGTCGTCTCTTCTTGGCTTCCCTAGCGACATCGTTCCCGTGGCGCCTCATCGTCCGGCCGCACCCGCCCTTGACACCGACGCTCGCACAGCTCCTCACGCGCAGGCCGTTGGAGTCCTTAACATCAAGGCTCCCGTCCCCGTGACCCTCGACATTGTGGCCACCAATTTCACTCGATGGTGCGGCCTCTTCCTCGTGGCTCTCGGCCAATACGCCTTGACGGAGCACGTCCTCTCCGACGACTACCTCCTCGACTGGCTTCAGATGGATTGCGTCATGCTAGGGTGGCTCTATGGCTCCATCTCCACCGATCTTCTCCAGGAGGAGATGACCCATGTCGCCACCGCTCGGTCTGTGTGGCGTGCTTTCGAATTCCAGTTCTCGGGCAACAGCGAGCGCCGCGCTCTCAAGCTTGAGACCGAGTTTCGCACCTTCCATCAAGGCAATCTCTCCATCACTTACTATTGCCGCAAGATGAAGGCCATGGTGGACACCCTCGGTGACCTCAACTACCCCGTCCAGGTTCGTTCCCTCCTCCTCGCCACTCTCAATGGTTTGAGTTCCAAATTCGATAATATGCAGACCCTAATCACCATGCAGCGTGCAGTCCCGAGCTTCACCGACATGCGCTCCCAGCTTCTGCTTGAGGAGCTTACCAAGGCAGGTCATCCTACTGGCTCCTCCACCGTGTTCCTTGCCGGCGCCACCACCAAGCCATCTGGCGGCGTCAATCCCGCTTACTCCGCCGGCTTTGGCGCTGGGAATCAAGGTAGAGGAAACGACTCTTCAGGCGGTGGCAACGGCAACTCCCTCAACCGACAGCGCCGCGGCGGCGGCGACAACAACAACAACGGCGAAAATAGCGATGGCAACAATGGCACTAACAACGACGCTCTGCAAGGCAGTGGCGCTGCTCCCCATCCTTCCCCGAACCAGGCCGGAGCGTGGTCCCCACAACCTGTGGGCCGGCACGATCCGCATGTTGCTAGGTCCACTGGGTCGCGGTCTCCTCGGCTCACGACCGAACGGACCCCATTCACTGGCGCCGTGCTCGCTGGGCCAAACAGCGACCCACCGCCTGCTCTCCAAGTTGGCCCGGTCTACACTCAGCAACGACTGGGGGGGCCACCTGCCTACCAGTCCGTGCCGGGTCAGGCCGGCCCAAACCAACCTGTGTCATGGGCCGGTGCCAACAGGGTGGTTCCAGGGAGCTCCTTCGCAACGGGATCAAGCCTCCCTCGCTGGTGCTTTCAACACCACCAATCTTCAATAGCCGCCCGCGAATGAATGGTATATGGATACAGGTGCCACCGCACACATGACTTCTGACACTGGTACCCTCTTCTTTACCCACCCCCGCACTTCCCGTGATCCCTCCCATGTCATTATTGGCAATGGCTCTGCTATTCCTATTACCTCTGTTGGTCACACTAACATCTCACACCACCGCAGCACCTTTACTCTTCGAGATATTTTGTGTTCTCCTGCTATCATTAAGAACCTAATCTTTGTATGTCGCTTTGTTATTGACAATTGGTGCTCTGTCGAGTTTGACCCCTTTGGTTTCACTATGAAGGATCTACGTACCAGGATCGTGATCTCCAGATTCAATAGCTTTGGCCTATTGTACGCCCTCCACCACGCGCTGCCAACACCTCCCTCACCATCCCCACCAGCAGCCTACATCGCTACCACCACCGGCATCTTGTGGCACCGTAGTCTAGGTCACCTCGGCTCGGACACTCTCGCTCGCCTAGGCACCATCATACCCATCTCCAACGATGGGTCCTCCGGCCTCTGCCATGCTTGTTAGCTCAGCCGCCACACCTGCCTCCCCTGTACTAGTTCTTTTACTAGGGCCTCGGCCAATTTTGAACTCTTACATTGTGATTTGTGGATGTCTCTAGTTGTTAGCGCTTCAGGTTACAAATATTATCTAGTTATTCTTGATGATTGTTCTCACTTTGTGTGGACCTTTCCTTTACGCTTCAAGTCTAACACGTTCTCCACGCTCCTATAAAGGCACTGATTGGAAGGCGCACCTCCTCACCGGTCGCTGGCACGGTCACCTCCTCACCGGCTGCTCCACCTCCTGCCGAGCCTGGTGACATTGGCTCTCCTGCCACATCGTCCTCATGAGCGGCCGCCCCGACTGCACCGGCCTGTTCTGCCCCAGGCCTGTCAAGCTCACACTGCGCAGCTTCACCAACACAGCCGAGCCTACTGGGCCCATCTGCTCGAAGCGGCTCCCCCGCCCCGCCAGCCCACTCGCTTAGGTCAGCTCACTCGACGACCAAGGCCACCGAGTCTTTACCGGCCCTACCAACGCGCTGGTTTGCTGCGATGCCCACACGCCCATGGTCTGTGTGCGCGCCAGACACCCCCTGACTCCCACAGTCTACGGCACCGCCCCAGTGATCAATGATCACACCATGACCACACGTGGCAAAACCGATGTGCGCAAGCCTGTTCACCGATTGAATCTTCACGCGTCGGCACTCTCTCCAATTACACGCACCTACCGAGCCGCCCTCGCCGACACCAATTGGCGCACGGCCATGGAGGAGTTCACCCTCTCATCGCCAACCGCACATGGGACTTGGTTCCTCGCCCGATTGGTGCCAACGTCATCACCGGCAAGTGGATCTTCAAGCACAAGTTCTAGTCCGACAGCTCCCTTGACAGATACAAGGCTCATTGTGTTCTTCGTGGCTTCACTCAGTGCCCAAGCATCGACTTCGACGAGACGTTTAGCCCGGTCGTCAAGCTGACTACTATTGACATCATGCTCAGCCTGGCAGTCTCCCGCGATTGGCCAATCCACCAGCTTGATGCCAAGAATGCCTTTCTTCATGGCACTCTCTAGGAGATGGTATACTGCATCCAGCCTCCCGGCTTCGTCGACTTCACTCGGCCAGGTATGGTTTGTCGCCTGAACAAGTCCCTCTATGGACTCAAGCAGGCACCTCGGGCTTGGTACAGCAGGTTTGTGACATTCTTGCTGTCCACTGGCTTCACCGAGGCCAAGTCCGATACCTCACTATTTGTCCTCCACCGAGCATCTGGCAAAGTGTCCTGCTCCTCTACGTCGACGACATCGTACTCACAGCCTCCTCTGCACAGCTCCTCCAGTGGACCATCTCGTGTCTGCAGTCTGAGTTCTCCTTGAAGGATCTTGGTGCTTTCCACCACTTCCTCGGCATCACTGTTACATGGCAGACCTTTGGTCTCCTCTTGCACCAGTGACAGTACAGTCTCGACATTCTGGAGCGTGTTGGCATGGTAGAGTGCAAAGCATGTTCCACGCCCATTGACACCTGCGTGAAGTTACCCTCCACTGACAGTGCACCGGTAGCAAATCCTATGGATTTTCGTATTCTTGCAGGAGCTCTACAGTACCTCACCTTCACCAGGCCGGACATCTCTTATGGTGTCCAACAGGTGTGCTTACACATCCATGATCCTGGAGCGTCTCACTTAGCAGCCCTCAAAAGTATTTTGCTATATGTCCAAGGCACTCTTGATCTTGGTCTTCACATTCAGCACTCCCAGGGAGCCGATCTTGTTGCCTACTCCGATGTTGACTGGGCCGGGTGTCCTGACACTCATAAGTCTACCTCTGGTAATCCAGTATTTCTTGGTGACAACCTTGTTTCATGGTCATCAAAGCACCAGAACACTGTCTCCCGCTCGAGTGTTGAAGCTGAGTATCGTGTCGTTGCCAATGCAGTAGCTGAGGCCAGCTACCTACACCAACTTCTATATGAGCTGCATTCGCCTCCGTCAAAGGCCACCTTGGTATACTGTGACAACGTCAGTGCAGTCTATCTCTCCACTAACTTTGTTCAGCATCAACGCATGAAGCATGTAGAGATGGACTTACACTTCGTGCGTGAGAAGGTTGCCCTCGGTGCTATTCGGGTGTTACATGTGCCCACTTTGTGTCAATATGCGGACATCTTCACCAAAGGTCTTTCCTCTCTGGTTTTTCTCGAGTTTCGCTCCAGTCTCAACATCCATTCCACTGACGTTGTGCCTGCGGTTGGGTGTTAGACAATGTAGTTTATGTATATGGTTAAGTCTTATCTCCTCAAGGCCTTTGCTCCTTATCCTTCCAATTCTGTTGCTATAAGTTTGTAGAGTGGTTATGGACAGGCTCATATATATGTAAACACTCCGTGGTTAATCTAATCTACGTTGAGTTTCTCCGTCTCTCAGTATTCATATGAGGTGTAAGCATAAACAACAGTATCGACAAAGCTCTTGTACTTCTCCCCTATATAACCAGTTGTTGCCATATTTGCCAACAAATGGCTTTTGCAAAATCTATGCGTGGAGAATATGGTACCGGGTATCCACATGGTCTCCATACTTGACTAGAGATAGGAGGTGGGCTAGATCCATGTATTATGTAATAGAGTAGAACTCGGTCGTAATGTTTCCTTGTGTTCTATGGCAGGGCCTAGAGTTCTAATTGAGTACTACCATGTAATAGATTAGAAATCTGATGACGTGTCTGACTAGGTTTTTCTCTTTATAACCCTATCCCCCAACCTTTATAAGGTGGGAAAGGAGCCCTCTAGGGGCAGAAACATAGATAGCGGGTGATAGCTACAATCAGATCGTCGGATCAATATACACCTAACGGATATAATCCCTAAATAGGAGTGGGGTATTACCTCTTATCTAGAGGGCTTGAACCTGTATAAATCCTTGTCTTCGCATCCATCCACTTTTAGGTCTCGTGCACTAACCCATTTTATTATTGCCGATTTCCAAAATCGATAGTTGGCGCGCCAGGTAGGGGTGGCACCGAATTTTCCATCGTCGAGTGCGATGCAACCAATCTCTGATGTCACCGGATTCGTTTTTCCCCAAGTCTAGCGAACACCGCAAAGGCTTGCGCCAAGCTCATTCTCTCCGCCTTGGATTCAGTCCAGCCGAGGAGATCAATCTCGGCGAGTTCGACGATTTAATCACCCACGTCACCGAGTATTTTCGCATCCAACTTATCATTGTTTATTAGATTGATTTCTAATCTCAGATTAATCTCTTGATGTTTTTTGTTGTTGTTTGCATATAATTATGTGGCATTACTAAGGCGATTGATGTTGGTCATGGATTCGTGGCCTTGCTATGCGGTCAAACGGCAACGAGCCTACTCCACCGCCATCGTTACTGATGATGACGTCGTGTTCATTGTCGGTTGCCTCTGTTGTCACCGACTGGTTTCTTTGCCTCTATGGTTGGTGGATACCGTCGTCGTTGCTGATGGCGACATCGTCTTACCATCGGTCGCCTCCGTCGTTGCCGACTCATTTCTTTGCTGCCACGGTTGGTGTAGTCCACCGTGGTTGATGGGCGACATCATCTTCACTACCAGCTACTTCCAACTTCATGAACTGGTTTCTTCGCTGCCACGGTTGGTAGGCTCCGCTGCAACAGTTGGTAGGCTTCGCGGCCATTGATAGGCATTCTCGTCTTCACCGTCGGCTTGTCTTTGCTGCCGTCTGGTGTTTTCACCTCTATGGCTGCGTCGACTGGTATCATCGCCTTCACGGCTGGCCTATTACACTGCCGTAAATGGGCATATTCGTCTTCACCATCGACTTACCTTCATCGTCGCTAACCGGTGGTCTCACCTTCAAGGCTGGCCTATTACGCCACCGCTGACAGGTGTTCTCGCCTTCATGGTTGCATGTCTTCACCATCAGTTCACCTCTCTTGTCGTCGACTGGTGTCCACACCTCCATGGCTGTGCAACTCTGCAACAGTTAATATAAGCAAGATGCTCCCAAAGATTATGCCAAAGTACTAGTGCCAACTATGAATGAAGGGTTTGAGAGGTACGGTATAGACATTCCCCTGCTAGATGGTATAGAATTACTCGGGGATGCGGTGGACAATATCATATTATTGCACCAAAAAGATATAGAGTGATGCTCCAGTGCTCTCTACTAGTAGTATTGTACTACTAGTAGAAATTATCTGAACCGTTCATTTTTAAGGGTAAATCAGTAATTTACTAATACAGTGATTAGAGGTAACTTTGTCAGTTGTGTTTTTCTGGGCTAGATCGATATGTGGTCATCCATTGCACTGGTATCGCTCATATTCCATCGAAAAAGCCAAACAAAGAAGAAAAAAAGGTTTAGTCATTGCTAAATGACGATTATATCTCTCCACACCTTTTTTTGACAATAATACCCTTCCAAGTTTCTACTACAACTAACTAGGGTGGTAGTATAAATAGATCTGAACCCTTCGATCAAATGTGATCAACAATTTAGATTGCTTTCTACTACCAGTAGAGAACACCGTAGTGGGGCTCAAAGACATAATCTTCGCGGTGTCAACGAACCTTCCTCGTAAAGCCCCAAGACCTCCACACTCGCCTCCTCATAAGAAACCAGCCACTGAGCATGATGAAAAAGCAGAAAAGCTTGTAGATGAACAAGCCAGGGGTAAGAGGATGTATCTTCGCATGAACCCCCCCTCCCTCCCCGAGCTATCAACATCCTAGCATGCAAATGAATAACCTAAGGGGCAAGAGGATGTCTCCCTACATAAATCCCCTCGTGAGGTATCGACATCCTAGTGCAGATGAACAAGCCAATGAACGGACCAAGATGCCAAGAGAGGCACCTGTTCCACCCTTGCAATCAGAAGTCTTGATTATGTCGCCTATAAAAGAAGTAAATCTCAACAAACCAGAAGCCACACCGACTATTGCATGGGAGGACATAAAATCCGTGGCGTATGAAGACCTAGTCGGTAACCAATGCGATAAAGACCTAGCCATCGCCCAAACTGAAGAGGTAGTGCCTAGAATATTGAGAAGACAGAACTCGAAAGCAAAGACAAAAAAACAGAGAAGTGGATGGTAACCACTTTCAGAGGTGGAAAAACCCGTGCCAAGGAATACTCATATAGAAATAATAAGGCTGGTGACCTTGCTGGTAAGATATACTTTGCAACAGATGATGTACTAGCGTAATATGAGCATGGGAAACCCTTTTTGCCCAATTAAGCTCTTCAAGAAGGGTCGTGGGAGATGAGAAGATTACATCAATGGTACATGGAAGCCAGTAGAAAGGGCCTTACGTCAATAATGTTTAGCAAGGCGACCCTTGCTTTCATGAGCGGTGAAGTATTTTTTTTGGATAGATTTCGGTGATCTTCATGCCATGTATCACCGCAAAATGTTGGATACCAATCGCATTGCTGGCGGAGCGAAAAATTGGTAGGCAGGAGGTGCACCTGGCCACCTATGTGGATCCATTTTAGTTGCCAACGAAAATTGTTTTCGTAATAGTGATTATCACAAGCGACCTACTTAAGTGTCTGCAGCCATACTACGGGGCCTATTTAAGTGAGCCCCCAACCACAACTACGCCGCGGGTCATTGTGGCCAAAAGTACAGTCCGTGTAAAAAATTATTTTTCTAATAGTGTGTATAACTTGAATTTAACACAACACACATACAACAATCGAAGGTACGTGTATTTTTTAAAAAAATATTTCACCTTATTAACGTGGTAGTTAAACTTATCTTAACACTTTCATCCAATTAAAACAGTGTAGAATACTTTTTGTCGTGTTAAAGCGATGCATAATTACATTTGATGCTTATTATTGTACCGTTAGTTAATAGTCATCGTTGTACTTTTTAATTTCACCATTGTTTAATATCTACTCCAGTACACTGTCATCGACTCAAATTAAGTGGGGGGTAGATATGATTCAGACATCCACATTAATTGATTAATAGAATGAAGGACACAGGCGATGAGACAGCGTTTGAACACATAATAGTAACATATGTTCGCATATCATCGTGACATGATGTGTTAGTTGATCGAGGGGACGGGTGTCCAGTTATCCTTCAACTGAGATACTGTATTAACTTATACTATTAAGAAATTTCGCTGCACTCTGTAGTTTGTAGCTTGCAGCGAACTCAACTTAATTCGTCAAGGGTTACGCATGTTAACTAGATGAAGTGGACATGCAAGAGAGCGATCGATGAACCGTCTACAATAGCATACATTAATTGCACGTACTGATGATGATCGCTTCTAGTATATCACTGGGATTTAACATCATTGACAAATTAATACCTGCATTTTTTTCACGTAATTGCATATATGTCATGTTGTGTTTAGTTCATTACTACAAAATCCCTAGCAAGGACGAGTGCCTTATAGATATCGGTTTCTAAAAAACCGGCACATATAATCTCTTCCCAATTTTCACATGAGTCTAAAATTAAAAATTAGAACTAACATATCTTTATGGTTGCCGATTTATTGAAAAAATTTATTTTTAAAACAAACCTGACACATATAGAGACATATGAGTGTCAGTTTTATAATATAAAAACCAACACATTTGTGAAAGCTGAGCCGATGAAAACCGAACCAACCTGATTTTTCTCCTCTCGATCTCTAAATCTCCCCTTCCCTGTTCTCTCCTCACCGCCTCCTCCCCTCTCTTCCGCCGCCTCCTCACCTCCATCGTCCCTCTCCCTCTCTTCCGTCGCCACCTGGTCTTTGCCTCCCCTCCCTCTCTCTTCTGCTACCAACTCGTCTTCGGCGCCCCTCCCCCTACTTTCACTGCCTCCTCGCGACCATGAGCAGGAGCAATGCCGATGAGCTCTTGCAGTGATAAGGTTGAGGGCGGCCAGATCCGGCCACCATGAGCTTAGGGGTAGCCACATCGGGCCGCCACGAGCTCGGGGGCTGCCAGATTTGGTCGTCATGAGCTCAGGACGGTAACAACCGGCGAGAGCAATAATGATGACGATGGAGGTCACCGCCGATGGTCCTGCCGACGGATCTGACGATGGATTGGCTCCAGAATAATGTGAACGTAGTAGTTTTAATAGTGACTTTAGCTGTTTTTGCCTATGTGGAGGTTAGTGTCAGTGTACCACTGGTTGAGACCACGATGCATTGTTGATGGTCTAGCAATGGAAAATGTTATCCTAAAAACCGCCAAATCCCTAGTCCATCTTCTGTCACCCTGTTCTTGCTGCATGTCCCCTGCTAGATCTTGGCATCCTTAGGGTTTAGAAAAAATAAGTCGTGATGGATCCTTATTTTCTAATGAGTTTAATTAACCCCTTATAAAGAGGATTTTGAGTCCAATACTGAGCGATGTAGTATATATAGCACGGTCTAATAATTAAGAAATTAAATGTTTTGTCCTACAGAATAATATGTGTACTGTAATTTACTTTTGAACAAACAACTTCTCAATGACTAGTGCCACATAGTGTCTTTCTCGTTCATCTCTGGATTCTCGTTAAGTGTCATTATTTAATAAAAGTATGATCTTTTCTCATGTTGTATGGTTATGGTGCTAAATAATTTCATCATCACCATGTACACATTGATCAGTCACAAAGGTTTGAGAATTCTTTTAGCATCTCTGTACAATTACTCGATAATTAAAGAGCAAGGCCACGTTATCCAGCTAAATGTCGCTGGCTCGCCGTGCTCAGGACACACTAATAACTGTAATTAGTTTTCACCAAACTTTAATTCGTTACGTCACTTTTGGAGACGTTTCTGATGGATAAGACACAATATGATGTGCAAGTTGACCAATTTGCGACTGCTAATCCGTAAGATGATGTACGACAAGAGTGCTATATAAAAAATTATGAATTGACAGTGTGCTGTCCAGCTCTTAAAAAATTATGAATTGACAGTCATTTGTCAGCCCGTACCAGACAAAGAGATCCCAGTTAGCTCGAAATTTGTATATGTGGCGGAAACGGAATATTTCCTTCAATAAATGAAAATTATGATACTATATATAACCATTCTTAATTAGCTGTACTCAATTGATATCTTCAGTACCTATGAAAATTAAAATTTTAGAGTATATATAAAAGGTGGAATATAATTATGAATTAACATAGATACCGTTTTAACAGAAAGGTGCAGATATATATAAATCGAATCATCTGTTGAATATTTAAGACATGGGGTTTGATAATTCACATGAGTTCGATCCATGATTGCTACACTTTAATAACGATAAGTCACAATGAGGATGCTACTTTAGGAGTCAATCGTGGAGTAAAGACAATGAATGGAGCAATAGTTTGGATTTGTTGGCACAATTTTTTTTGACTAGTTGTCGCTAATTTAATTTGTAACGTATTATATGCTCATTATCGCCACACTGGATCGACTTAACTCTCCCCCATGTTGATCATCGCTTTTGTTCACATCTTTTCTTTTTGTCCTGTTTAGGAACTTTCCGTCTTAAATCTGTGTCTCTCATCTTCTTGATTATTAGTATTATATATGGTTTGTTCTTTATGCATTACACCGGCCGTATTAATTATGGCTCCTTGAATCAAATTTATGGCCTATCTTGCATAATCCATTTAAGTGTGTTGTGCAAGATAAAGACTTAATTGTCAACTGCATTTAGTGTACGTATCTTCTCTCTCCTGAGACGCCTTTTATGATTTATTGTCCGAGAGAAACATATGGCATATTTGATGGGTGTTTGAGCAGCAACCAATTTTGTATTTTAAAATTTAACTTCAAACTTATTTAGTTTCTTTAATTTTTACACTTATTAACTTGCTCTTTTAAACTATAGTATTAATATGTCCTTGCTTTGCAACAAGCCATGCTTATATATAATTGAAGATTAGCTGGTAGATGGATTGAGAATAAATTACTGAATTTTATTATGGGTACGTACATATGAAATGAGTGAACAACCTTCTGCATATGATGAAAAAGAGATGAAAAAAGAACGATTACGCTTTTAAAGTAGTAGAGATATATTTATAAAAAATCTCAGCGGAAAATTAAATAAAATTATAAAAACCTTAGCTTTTTTTGCGAGGGCCCTAAAATTATTTTAGTTTTGTATCTGTCATGTGTTTTAGTTTCAAGCAAAGAAGCGGATATCCCTCGCACTGTTGGACAATGTCTGTCCATGGAGGCACTAAATTACTCAACGGGCTGGGAGGGAATCTTTTCGCTCATCTCTCTCATCGAATCTTTCATCGATCTCGCTTCCATTTCATGCGCCAAGTCTGCCTGATCTGCCAGCGCTAACACATCGCAAAAAAGATACAGAGAAAAGATAATAAATTAGTCCGATTGCAACCGTGTTCTTCGCGACAAGACACGTTTCTCGCGGCAAGGACTGCAAAGACTCGTTTCTTCTCGTCGTCCTCCCATGTGCCATCTCGACGCCAATCATGCATGCTTCCATGCATGCACTGATCGATATGCTGCAACGCCAACATTTTTATTTACACACAACTTGCACGGCTTCACATGCACTGTGACACAGCAGCAACAAACCTATGCCCAGAGTTCAAGGCAGAGAGAGAAAGACATGTACACACATTACATCGAAGCATGCACTGCAGGAAGAAGGAAATGTGTCCACAACACAGTGGAGAAAAAGTACTGAATATGCTGGCCTGTGCCCAGAGTCAAGCACACAGTAATCAAGTTCCCACAGTAGTTGAGAGAGTACACTATACTTACTTACCTCTGGTGAAAACTGAAAAGAGAGAGAGAGAGAAAGTACAATAGCGAGAGAGAGAGAGAGAGAGAGAGAGATGGTCTCTATCATAATCGATCGATCGATCCCATGTCACAGTGACATACAACACACTGCAGGCTGTAACACGAACGCAAACGCTAGCAGCTGCACTGGCACGTGCATGCGACCGTGACACGGGACACACTTCTTTCTTTTCTTTTTACCACACAATTAAACGCGCCATGCATCACGTACGTACGGTAGAATCGAATCAAAGAACAGTAAAAAACACACACCTTGGTTTAATTAATCCATCCTTAATCTTTGCCGCCCAGCTGCTGCCTTGCCCCTCCTCTTCATCGATCAGTTTAATTTACATCATGGTTACCTTCCCTTGTGAGCCGATCAACCCTTCTTCCATGCTGCCGCCATGATCCTGACCAGCATTATTATTTGTGGTTGATGTGTTCATCAGCAGCTGCTTGATCTCGTCGTAGTTGTACACGAGCTGCTGCTGTTCTTGTGCCTGATCCTGCTGATTCTGGAACAGCTTGTTATTGTCGACTTGATCGATGCAGCTGTTGTTGTAGCCGCCGCCATAGCTGTAGCCATCAAGGATGAACTCCCTGTTGACATGGTGCTGGCTGTATGGTGGCGCCAACCCATCTGAAGAGCTGCAGCTCTGCTGGTCGGAGCCGAACACGATCATGTTGCTGCTCTCCTCCTTCACAAGCAGCTGGTGATGTGATGCGCCACTCAGAT
The DNA here is from genome assembly GCA_008326285.1 of Oryza officinalis. NCBI lineage: Eukaryota > Viridiplantae > Streptophyta > Magnoliopsida > Poales > Poaceae > Oryza > Oryza officinalis. Next base: position 35,077,192 of record BDMV01000008.1, on the reverse strand, counting down.
GGTTGAGCAGTGCAGAGGCGCTCACCATTGGAAGGCCAGAGTGAGTGCCCAGCATGAATTCCTGGGTGGTTGGTAGGGTTAGCGTTGGCGGCATAGATGGTTCCTGATGATGGAAGCCGCCGGCGCCGGAGAAGAAGCCTGGGTAGCCGCCGCCAGGATTGAGCGACGGCGAGTTTGGCAGGAGGAGAGACGACCGGTGGTGGTGGTGGCTCTGCTGACGCTGCATCCGTGGCGGCGCGGCGCCGGCGCCGGCGGTCGGGCCAAGGAGCTTCTTCTTGAGCTTGGTGTTCCAGTAGTTCTTGATGTCGTTGTCTGTTCTGCCGGGGAGCTGCGACGCGATTATAGACCACCTAAAATGGATGACATGTAGAAATGAGTGATTTGCATTTTTTTTCCTTGTTTGTTAGGTTTTATCATGTCATCTTTGTACTGTTCTACAAGACTCGACTTGGGGTAGGTAGCTATCTAGCTACTACAACTACATGCCAATGTCTCTCAAATGTGTACTTGAAATTGTATCAGAGAATATATATAGTTAGGTGTCTCTTCGTTTGCTGATGATTATAGATACATGTTCCTAGCTACATATTACTAGTAAATAATTATAACTTCTAAGGATTCTTCTAGCTAGGGATGGAGAAGAAACATGACATACTTATGCATGTTTGGGATGAAATTAAGTAGATCGAAATTATAGGAAGGTTAAATATACATATTACTCTAGAAAACACTATATATGCATTGTGATATATGTATATACCTGCTCCCAATACTGGCAAACATGCTGCAGATGACCCTGTCTTCATGCTCTGTGAATTCCCCATGCTTAATATTGGGCCTCAGGTAATTTAGCCATCTAAGCCTACAACTCTTACCACATCTCCTCAATCCTATAATTATAGAATAAATAAGGTGATTAGGACATGATCAGAAATTCAGAACCAAATAGCTCAGGTGTTGCGCAAAAACTAGGGAAATGAGAATTAATGATGTGTAGTAACTTATAAACAGCCTAATATTGCTCAGTGCTAGCATAAAATTAAACGTATGAAAAAGTCCTATAAGGCAGATTCAACTAGGATTATAGGATACTTTTTTTTCAAACGAACGAGTTCTAGGTTCTTGAACTGCATTGCGTTTTTCTAACAAGCGGGGTAGTCACATCAAGACCTATAATTGCATGCGGCAGCCGGCAAGCCTGACATAACATTGTTTGTGTGTGTCAGAGATCTATTACACACTTGACCAGTTAACAAATTAAGGGATGTACGACCATTAGTGCTAAACGAAAGAACGAATTATCGTCTTAACAAAGTACCCGCGAAGAGAAAAATGATCGATGTAAAAAATTGGAAAGGGAAACCTTAAACTTAATTAGCTCTAAATAAGATCTTTTAAACTTGAGCCTATATTCATCTACAGAAGGGGACACAGAGAGAGAGAGAGAGAGAGAGAGAGAGAGGGAAGTTATATCCATAGAATACAACTGATTATTTCTCGAAACAGACGAAGAAAACAAATCAAATAGTTCTACAAAAGAAGAAAAGAAACCAGCTGCAAATTAAGGTGGTCGAGCCTTATTAATTTAGACATGAACTCATAGGGGGGGGGGGAAGAAATCGCCATAGAGCTAGCACAAGATCTCTGAAATTAAGTTGACATATATACCTGCTTTCTGAGGGAGAGCAATCCAATTGCCGCCGGTGCCATGCTTCTCTATGAACTCCTTGAGCTTGGCATCCTCCTCAGGCGACCAGGGCCCCTTCTTGACGTTGTTCTTGTCACAGCATGGAGCCCTCCCCATGAGTCCAGTTGATCAGAATTGGATTTTTGCCTCAACTCTAAGCTGCTAAAAGCAACAAGACACACGCACCAAACTACCAAATCCCACTGCTCCTAACCCTTTTCTTAATTTGTAGCTAGCTGCCGGGGCAGCAGCAGCTGAGCTAGCTCTCTCGTCTGTGCGATAATCTAGCTAGAGGACATAGAGAGAGACAGAGAAGCACTGCCTTTCAGGAGATATATTGGGACACAGAAAGCCAGGCACAGAGAAGAGAGCAGCACAAGGCAACAAACATCACAGAAAAATATATAAGACCAGTGAGAGAGATGGAAGAGAGAGAGAGACTATAGTGAAGATGTTAACAAGTCAAAGTGTGTAGGCTTGTGTTTGTTTGGCTTCGATTAATCACCCTTCCAGGCTGCTGGTTGGCCCCTTCAAATCTAAGCACAGAGGAGAAAAGGTTGCTCAGAGCTTTTCCACGGAGACTTGATAGCGTTACTACCAGAGTCATGATCACTGTTCCCTATAGACAAAGTACACTTGCACATGGAATCTTGCGTGCATGTTTGCAGGTAGTAGAGAGAGTCACGGATAAAGTAAATCATTAAGTACAATGAAAAATGGTTAAGCCTTTCTGATGGAAGATGCCATTTTTGTTCCGAGGAGACAAAAGTTAGGTGAATGATTAATTTCTCTTTCAAATTATTATTTTCAATTGTATAGTTATCTATGATTCCATATATAGTAATGACAATTATGAGAAAACGAGACTCAACTAAATCAGAAATCTATTTAGCAAGACCTAGATCTGTTAGCTTTTCTCTATTCTCTAGTCTTAGGCTGTGTTTGTTTAGGTGAGTTGGGAACTCATTCCCTCCGTACGAAAAACAGAGCGACTCATTAGCATATGATTAATTAAGTATTTATTAAATTTTTTTTGAAAGATGGATTAATATGATTTTTTAAAGCAACTTTCGTATAGAAACTTTTTGCAAAAAACGTACCGTTTAGTAGTTTGAAATGCGTGCGTGCGAAACACGAGAGAGTGGAGTTGGAAAAACAGGGTACCGAACACACCCTTAGTTGTCCGAACTAAAATTATTTTCGTTTTTGTTTTTTGGCCACAAATGTAAACATTTGTCCATTGTCTAAAAATTTAGGAATAACTATTTCCAAATTGTGTTTTAATTAGAGCTAGCTATTATTCATCCATTCAAGCATATATGTGATTTTATGAATTTCGAGAGCGCTAATAATTTGCATAGTCATTTCTTTGCCAACAAAATAAAAGTCCATTGCTAAGTTAAGTTATACATATATATAGCAAGTAATTAAAATATGTTCACATTAATTAAGAATAAAACAAATCAATTATGCGTGGACCCTAACGTACTGTTGCACCTTGAATGAGTTGTCCCATGGCAAATTGCCAATTAAATTACCGCAAAAAGAGAGTTTTACTACGCTGAAAGTCTATAGCTAGCAGGCCGGAGTCCTTTGATCAACAATAAGACCTGGCTATCCTATTATTGGGCAGGGACGCAGGGTAGGTGCCAACCTTTGAAATCCCTGCCCCTCCTGTGTATTTTTTTCTTCCATGGATGGCCGAATACATACATAACCGAAGCAATTTCTGATCACTAGACAAATGTTCTTATAATGAGAGAACCTACACAAATTAATGGCTTAATTTCTGTGTCTCCCGGTTCAGTATTTCTGTCCGAAAATTTCCAGTTTACAGGTGGCTAGTATATATGATGTTCATTTAATTCGACCGAGAATTTGTAAGCTTTTTAGCAAAAGTATTCAGAATTTCAAGCTTTTCGTCAGGAGATGATCGATTTCCGAATTTAGGTGCCCCAGATGTTTATTTTTTGATTTCTCAAATATTGAACCCTGGTCACGCGTATGACAGATTGACAAGTTCTAGCTCAACAACATGTAGGTGCAGGACTGAAAGCGATAGCTCGCCAGGTTCGTGTATTTGTCGTGTGTAAATAACATGCATCTTTGTACTAGGAAAGCTGCAGACTGGAGCTGGCCAAATATGATGGCAGGCAAGCAGCTAGCTAGCACGAGCAAGACGAGCAAGAAGGCAGCCACTGGAGCAGGCGCTGAATGCAGCAGATTTGCTGCGTATTGCAGAGACCCAATCTCAGTGTGTGCAGATGAATGCATGTGCCAATGCAAGCATTGGTGTGAGCCTAGTATGTGGTGTGTAAAGCTTGCATTTCTTTAATTCCAACATGTACAGTACACCGTTCCTTTCTTCCTGGGCTAGCTAGGCTATAGCTTCTGAAATATGTTATATTATAAACTATATGCTCTACTTCATCAGGATTGTATTGTCTTGTCAACAGATCGACTATTGCGGAGATGTTAGTACAACCTAGCACCTAGAGCCAGTAAGTAGAGTTGTTGTATTTGAGGTTGGGGTTCTGCACTAGGTTATCTTTTGGTAATCTCTTTTGTCTTTTCTCGGTTATGCCTCACTATCTATTGGATTATAACCTTCTCCCAATCATATAATAGATGGCGGTCATATGGGATATTTATTTTGGTTGAGCAGCCGCTTATAGTTAAGCCGTAATTTATTTTAGAACTTATTATTTATATTAATTTAGTGGTTTTCGGGTGTGTTCTATATATATTCGAGTCTTCGTTTTTTCGAAGTTAAAATAGAAGTATAAATGTTACCGCAAAATTATTTCATTTAAATGTATTTGGCTTATAAACTGCAGGCACAAAAAAAATGCCTCTCAATCATATCTACTGCTAATCATCCTTCTAGCTATATCCTATTAATTAAGCTATATATTATCACAACAAGCAAAGCAAAACACAATATATACTCAATTTTCTGGTCTGATTTACACAAAAGAGCTAGCTAGATTATATGCCCAATTTCTGTAGTGCCTAATAGATAAGGAGGATAATCAAATCGCCCAAAAAAAAAGACAGAGACAGGGTATATACTACTAATAGCAATAATTGTATTACGTATGCATGTCTAGTACGTACATTGACCCCGTGAGTATTATTCGTGTAGCTCTCCATTTCGAATCTTTCCTTAGAAGTCACATGCCCAATTGTTTATCACTGAGACGAGACAGCAGCCGTCCATGCACAATATTTTCTCTGATCGGCTTCTTGATCTGTGATCCATCGATAAGACCATAATATCCACTAATTGTGTGTGTGTCATGCAAGAGCTGTACAGCTGATGGAGAGGCAGAGGTCCAACTACAACTGTCAAAGAGCACACCTAACATGGCCATGGGATCATCATGTATATATTAATTGTAAATTATTTGTATAATGCAGTGTTAGTGCATGTACTGGATGAGCATTGTTTGTACAGACGATCGATTAGTGGCCGGGAGACGTACGTTAATTAATTTGATTTATTAGGGAGAGAAAACATGTGCCTGTTCTCCAATGATTGCTACACTACAGTACAAATAGATTTCTCACAGTATATATATACTATACTGATGAAGTGATGATGCATTACTCCATTTATTACTTGTGAGTTCGGGAAGTGGTCAAAACTTTTCAAATTTGGCCTTTTGTGACAGTAGCGAAACTTTTAAGGCCTTTGATTTATAGAAAAAATGTAAAAACTTTAGAGGACTTGAATCCTATAAAAAAAATCATCGTACGAAGACTTTTGAAACAAAGGATATAATTCTATCCTATTCTTTAAGAATCTTATGGAATGAGTAATACTATAGATATTTTGGAGGAAAGATAGCAAGAGGTTTAACCTCTTATAAAATACCCTTTGAGTCTACATCCAATTCCTGCATTTTTCTGTGATTCAATCAAACGGTCATTTATGTGTTTTTCTTATGTTTTGTAATCATCTGTTTTACACTTGTATTCTTATCAGAATCCTATGTTTTTCTTATTTCTCTGTTTTTTTATTTCTGCGATTCAAAGGAGCCCTAAAACTTTCATGTGAAGGATAGGAAATTAATTTACAATACCATATTATGATATATTCTGTTAAAACATCGTTTTCTAATTTATAGAAGCTTACTACTATATAAATTCTATAGTTGCAATTGTCTGGTAAACAATGTTGATTACTTATATAGCTGGGAAAAAAATTCAAAGTCACCTTACATTTCCAATATATGAAAAAAAGAGAAATAAATAACAGATGTTATTAACAGCATTTTGGTGTACCTAGTAACTTAGGTTTCTTTCGATGAAGTAATTCGGTAAAATTAATTATATCTACGAGCATGAAGTGGTGGAAAATGTCTTAGCTTACTGTTAAGGACCAAATTTAGCATCTTGGAGAAACTATAGCAAGTTTTTACCAAATTTGAAAAAGACCTGATCCTTCAGCATAGGGCTAGTTTGATCGGAGGCATATGGCCGGACCGACCGGCAACATGGGGCCAGACCTACCGGGGTCCCAACGGTTGGTTCTGCTGAGACTAATTTCGAGTCCAATTTTCATGTTTTTACTGTTTTCTTGCTTAGTCCCGATGTTTTCTGAGTCCTAGTTGATCTCTAAACCTAGTAGAACATGGATAAGGCTATGTGGAGATATTATAAGGGCTATGCCGGTTCAATTGAAAGCGTACACAATGCACAATCAACACCAATTAGCCAATTGAATTGTTCTTTCAAATATCGCCTCTACTTTTTTCATAGTTTTTAGCCTAGTTAGTCCACATTCGACGGTTTGCCCTATAAGCCGTCCATCTTCGTCATGAGAGTGCTAATTCCCTTTGCAGGTATGTCTCGAAAACCTTCCATTCCATCCACGAGATCGATGTTTGTGTCAATTTGTCTAAATCTGCTCTGCTAGACAGTTTGATTTCTAAACCCATTTTGATCATAAACTTCTTAAGGTCAAGGTGGTTGACGACTGCTGACAACACCATAAAGCTTTAGTTGTATCTCCAATCGTGTTGGCGGCGTGACTGAAAAAAGCAAAACACTTACATATAGTGTTTTATGAATGCATATTTCGATGAGTCAACAGTTTACTGTGTATGTTTACTTTCTTTCAAAATCTGTTAGTTCATAAGCATATATAATTATTTTGATAGCTCTTTATCTTGACAGTGTAACAACCCGGTGATTTAAGTTAGATAGACTTCTATAGTTCTACGCATGAATAATACAAAGCTTAGCCTTTTCAATGGTTTTTATATGCACTAGTGCCCAGCTGCCGTGGATGAGTATCCACACAAGTCAATGACATGCTTTTCAATTATGCAGGTTCGTACCATTGTGTGCTGGCTGATAGCAATTGTCTTTCCTCGCTGCTGCCGTAAGAAAGAAAAATAGAAGGGCTGAAACATGAACATATATATTAAACAGCTTTTATATGCAACATATGTGTCCAAACTGGTCGACGTCCAACATTGTAACCGTCAAATCACTTGAAAAATGAAGGAGCAAGATGTAAACTCAATAGAATTAAAAACAATTCAATCCTCTCATATTTTTTCGATTACATAGAAGATGCACAAAACAATACCACATTCAGATATCAAGGGGCTGAACTAAAGGTATCAAGGGGCTGTCTATAAAGGATTCGAATGATTTTTGAGGGTTGAATCATTCAGATATTTTAGCCATAAGATCTACATCCAACAGCTGAAAACTTTTGATACCAAAAATAAAATAAAACAAAAATAAAACAAATCTATGATTGGACTGATTAAAGCCCATATATATTTTCAGAGTCCAAACAAAAGATAAAATTAAAGCCTATTCTAAAGCCCAATCAATAAGCTTGTAGGCCCAATTTTTTTCAGAGAACACAAACAGATCCAAATACAACATATTGTAAAGCCCAAAAAAACAAGAAATTTCGATGCCCAAATATAGGCCCATATTCAGTTAGCCCAAAATAAGCCCGGTGAAGCAATGACAGGCCAAAAACACAACTTTACACAGCAAGTTTTAGGGCCATATTTCAAATCTATCAAAGCCCAAATTGAAAAAATTTTCACAACAAAATTGGAAAACTTGATATGCACGTGATTCCAGCTCATATGTGAGGACCACTACTTTACAACTATAACTCCACACCAGATCAAATCACAAAAAATTCACCACTTCTTCCTATCAAATCACCAGATACAAAGAAGATGGAGATAGGAGAAGTGAAAAAGCAACAATCCAAAGTCAATCAGATCAATATGGGAGTAGATCAAAATCAAATACTCCCAGATAGGAATCAAAGAAAAGTTCAGCAACAAAGATCAAATCCATCACGAAATCTGAAGATCAAGTCAAACTCCAAAACCTAGGAAGGGAAGAAGCGCGATCAACTACAAAAGGATAAACAAGAACAAGAGCAAAGAAGGTTAGTCAGTGAACAAATAATTTTGTACCTGTTTCTCTCTGTTGTTCATTCATTCTTGCAGATTACAATTTCTGAACAAAGAATTATTTCTTTCATTATCTGAAAACAGAGATTAAACCTGATTAGTTCATAGTAAAGTAGATCAAGTAAAGTTAGATATTGAAAGCGTTGGACTATTATATTACTGTACAACGGAGCAAATACTATATTATCTGAAAACAAAAACCTCATTAAACCTCATTATTTCAGACTATTTGATCAAGTAGTTTTACATCAGGAAATGATACAGACTATTATAGTAGCAGACAACATATCAAATACAAAGTTAGCACCATTTTTGAGATTAATATTTCAAATGGAAATAACATGCAATACTTTGAAAACAAACTAATTTCATATCAGAAATACCCACAACTTCATTTAGTAAGCAATATTTGATTCAAAAGATGTAGGAATACAACAAATCTAAAACTGACAAAATAATACAATACTTGTAATGTGTAAAACTGCATTTAGTTAAGGTTTAACAAAAATGATCTGCAAAAGTAATCTTGAATACTATTATAATAGAATCACACATTTATCTCAAAACTTGAAAACTTGAAAATTTTCAAATGAAAAAATTGTTGCCATTAGATAAAAAACACCTCAAAGCTCTACAATCATCTGACAAAAAAATTATCATTCTTTTAACTTAGGATGATTCATTTTCTCACCAGATGAATTGCAGAACTTTGATTTGCTTATTTAAAATATTATTTATCATCATCTGGCAAACAAAATTATATGCAAGGGAGTAGAGAATTCAATTGAAATATACTTTCATTGTAGAAGATTATATCTGCATATCATTTATCTTACAGAACATCACAGCTAATGTTTATAAAACAACAGTACTGTGAAAACACGGACATCAAATGGACAACAAGTACTGAGACACAAGGAGCAAATTAAATTATCATATTAATTTCAAATTTGAATTGAATGATTGTACTCTAAATAATTCTTGATTTACCAAAATGTTGCAAAAAAATTTCATCCAAAAGATCATAATTGGTACATGCAGAGGAACAACGCCTTGAATTGTTAAAAAACAAATAAAAAAATGTAAAGGCCAATTAAACTTTCTATAAACTTTAGTAGGATCATATATCATATAAAATCTCTTCTGTTAGAACTTTAGGACGATTACACGTTGTAGTAAAAAAACAACAGTACAAACAAATGAAAATTTGATAAGTTTATAATCATTGTAGATCTTTCACGTATTATCTATTCTTTAATTTTTAATGTAGTATTTTTATTGTATAATGTATTACTTTTAATTTATAATTTTTTTAAGTTTGTAATGTATTTTTTTTTATTTTTCAAAAATCAGGGAGGGACTGACAGGTGGCCCGGCCTGTCAGCCATCCCCAAGGCATGCCGGCGCACAGTGGACTCGATCCACCGTGCGCTAGCTCGTCCATGTGGCCGGTGGTGCCGATCTGGCAGCAGCCGCGGCAGCATTGGGCCGTCCTTGGTGGCGGCGGCATCCATGGTGATGGCGGAGGAGACCAACCTAGACGGCGGTGGCTACGGCAGCGTCGTAGTCTGGGCGGCGACGACAACGACGACGACGATGGCGGTGACGGCGACGATGGCGAGAGAGCGAGAGAGATTTAAAACGATCGGTGCAGTCGAGAAGATGGAACGACACATATATATACCCATATCTTTAGTCCTAGTTGGAGGAAATAACCGGGACAGTGTTAGCGCAGAATTTCGACCCACCCTCGTGTCAAAGCGGGTTCCGTGTTACCACGGTGGCCTGGGAGATCTGCTTAACTCCAGTGTAGGTCCAATGGCTTGCCTAGGTGTGTGTAGGGCGTGCCAGTTGATTTGATCTGCAATCAACAAGAATAAACAAGTAAACCATGTTAGCAAACGATGGCCGATCGGTCAGTAGGCCGATGTCGCATCGTGAGGGCCCAGCCGATAGGGCAAGGCTGTATCGGCCTACTTGAGGTTATAATGAAATAAAATTAATATACAGATCTATTCTCATCGGCCTTCATCAATATGTTTGTGTCGATTTGATGACATCGGCCGATGAGGGATGTGGGAAGTGAATGCACTAGCTAATACTCTAGTGTAAACTTGTACGAACCGATCGACCGATATAAATGTACTGATCACAGAGAAATCCTAAGAACAATCTGTGACAAATACATTTGTATCTGTCGATCCACTCATACAATTGGCAAATACATACACAAACATAAAGTAATCACATGTATTAGGTAAGACCGGCTGCAACCCCGGCACTATCCTTAATTACGATCGAAAACAGGCTTTGAGTTAGATCTCGAAACACGACTAGGGTTGATAGCAACACAAAGTGTGAATCGAGAATTAACACAAAGACAATCAAGGCGTTGATCGTTTTTGGGGATGGTAGATGCTTTGGAAGATCTAGACAAGCAAACTAATTCGACCAACGTCGGCAACAAACCCTAAAACGAATTTACCGCTGGCGAGATAGAATTGGGATGCCATGTTAAGATTATTCAAGACATGATAAACGACGATCACGTCGCTAGGGCTTAACGTGTCTAGAACGACACGCTAGCCCTGACGACGTAGATCGTCGAGTACGAGTTCTTACTTCTGCCCTGGGGAAGCAAGAACTCACGATAAATCAACCTCTTGCGAGGGTGGCGATGCGCCAAAAGTAGATTGAACTGTAGTGTTTTTGATTGTCAGATTGAGAGAGATTCTAAGTACAAACTACTGGGATATTTATACCCGTGATTTACAACATTGCCCATATAGGACACAATTTTATCTATAACTAACAAACAAGTCCTCATGGCGGACTCTTGCCATAGATTAGATCGAAACTAATTTAAATTTCTAATTTAAGAGATACAATTGCCTAAAATTGGGCCTTATCCTTACTTGGCAATCTCCTTTGAAGCTTGACTCAGGCCCAAACCAAGCCCCCTCTACCTCCATCGGCTTCCTGCTTCCATCAGCCGATGGCCATATTGAACCCACACCGGCCGATACAGTCCCTCTGCTGGCGCTCCACTTGGTTCGATGCACCGCTGAGTCCGATACAGAATTTGGTCCGATACTCGGCTTGATCCGATAGCGTAACCAATCCGACTCGAATTGCTCCTTCTTCTCTGCGTCGGTTTTCTCTTTCTTCTTCGAGTAGATTGTGAAAATCTGGTGTTAACACATGCCCCCCAATTCCGCTTCATTATATAATGTGGCGGAATTAGCTCCGAAGAACCTCATCGATCTCATCGCTAGGGTTTGCCCAAAATCCACGCAGATCCAGATTCACAGCTTTTCGCCGCCAATTTCCGCACATAGCTCCTCATAGTCGTCTACGCCTTTCAACTCCGGCGATTCCTCAGCGTCTTCTCGACGGCAACTCCCTCAACAGCGACCTCCTCGACAGCATCCATGGCGACTTTACTATTCTACATCTCCGAGATCCCTGAGGTAAACCAATCCTTCCTCAAATTTGCATTTTCATTTTCCCGCCGAGACTTTTCAAAACTAGGGTTTCTGCTCTTGCCCCCTGTGTCTCATTTTTCTATCACTTTCCATACGCCGTAGGTCTTCAAGAACCAAATTCTGATCCCCACAAACGACAAGTCGGTGCGATTTCTCCTGGGTCCCGTGGGCAACCCTGACCCCTCTTGGCTGATAAATGCGGAATCAAACAGAGTCCCCTTTAAACAAGCAAAACCCAGCGTCCCCTCGTGGAAATACACCTTCAGATCTTGGCCATCAAAGCTCAATGGACATAGGACCTAGTACAAAAGAATTGCCGCAGCCAAACAAGTCCACTGGGATGAGATTGGAATCGGCCAATGCCTTGCTCTGTCCTTAGCCGATACCAAAAAGAATGAACCCCTTATGTCGGCTGCCACTTATTTCTGGTCCAGTACCTTGAATGCTTTTCTATTCCGGCAAGGTCCGATGACCCCTACATTGATAGACATCAAGATGCTGACAGGCCTGGACATCCTCTCCGAAATCAACCCCTTCAACCTCCTTATCAACAGCAGCCACAAATTGAAGACCAAAAAGATTGGGGGCTGGTCTGGATATATTTCTGAACATATGGAGCAAGGGTCTGTCTCAGATAGGGAACATGTAGCTTTTCTGACCTTATGGCTACAGAGATATGTCTTCTGTGGATCAACCTGTGGCCCCACTCTGAATTGCCAACATCTAGCTCACGCCCTGGTTGAGAAGAAAAAATTTCCACTTGGCTGATACCTCCTTGGGGTTGTCTATCGGCTACTTCACTCTGCCACTCAAGATTTGATGCTAAATCGGACAGTGGCTCATGGAGGTCCATGGTGGTTTGTTCAACTGTGGTTAACTATTTACACCAACACCATGGTCAATCGGCCTCCACTATCGGACTCAATCTTCCCATCGGATTACAGCGACAACGAAGATCCCTTATCTAGAAGGTGTATGTCCTTTGGAGAAGCGGCCTCAGTTTATCCTGGAACTAACCAATCTGCCGAAGAGATGTCTGCATGGTTTGTCCGATTCTACACCGGCCCACCATCAGCCAAGATGGATATGTTTGTCTACCCCACAGACTCCGACTTCGAGCTCTCTTCTGATCTGAACTTGGGTCTGCTAAATGATGATATCAACTCAAGGGAAGTCTTCATGATCGGCGTGTCCCCATGCCTGCTCCCAGTGGGCATATTCCAAGGTAAAAGCACCAGCTTATCATATGAATTCTATAATCCAATGGTGGCTGCCAGACAATGTGGGCTTGGACAGTTTCCTGTCAGTTTACACTTCCATCGGATGTTAGAAAGCAGGGGCATGGTCTCATCGGCGTTGATTATGAGCAAAGTCCCGGAGACCGAAATTCCAACGTTGGGCGACTGCGACCGATTTTGGTTGAATGCCTTCATTCATTTCAGCTTCCAAACGTGGTGGCATTAGTGGGCCACTCATATCTTCCATCAATCGGCCAGATTTTACTTAACAGAGCTTGTCAATAATATTAGCCCTCAAGTCCTTGACGCCCCAGCTCCAAATGTTAGCAATAGCGGGCAAAGAATAACTTATGCTCTATTCCTGGCTCCATCAGGAAAAGCTGTCATGGAATCAACTATCGGTCTTATTGCTCCAAAAGTGTCATCACTGCTCCAAGGGCCGATAATCAAAGAAACCACCAAGAGGAAGGCGTCGGCCAAGGACAAAGCTCGAAAACCCGGCAAAAAGTCTAAGAGCGACGATCCGGCCGATCTCAACAAGCTAGACCCCTCCGTAGAAGAATTCCTAGACGACCAAGTGATAGAGGAAGAAGTCGATACGGCAGTTGCTGACATACCTGAAGATCAAAATCCATCAGCCACCATTACTGAACAGCCATCAGCCAAACCAACCGAAGAGCCATCGGTCGGTAAGCCGACTAAGGATCCATCAACCACAACCACTGCAGAACCACCGGCCGATGATCAATCTGATGCCGTCCAACCCAAGAGAACTAAACACGCAGTCTGCAAGGTTAGTGTAATCTTCCTCATCTATTTCTTCAATTCCATTTCACTGGTCTATTATAACTTGATTTTTGCATATCGTTGCGTCATCCCTAATTAAGGAGAAAACTCAATCGGTCCCATCACCAAGAACAAAGAAAGCTACTCTGAAGAAACGCAGACAAGCCAAGGCCCGATTGAGAACTCTATCTCCTTCTCCACCACCTTCTCCAGTTGCCTCAGTAAGCGCTGATCTACTTGCCTCATCTTTCTTGCCAATAATGTATACCTGATCATTGCATTCTTGCCTTTCTCTTTAGCCACAAGCTCCATCGCCTGCACCACATCGGCCAACCTCTTCGCCTACCGCTTCAGAACAATAAAAAGAGGCCGATGTAACTACAGCCGATGTCTCATCACAGGTAAACTAGACCACTTTGAATCTCTTGCCGATCTTACTTTGACTGAGTTAACCATGTCTTATTTTGATGATTGCAGACCTTAGCCGATATGTTTGCTTTTGACATCGGCCAATTTCTTGACGATGAAGACAAAGAGCCATCCAGCACAGCCAAGCCGTCAATTTCCGAAGAACTAAAAGGCCAGCTGTCTGACATCGCCAATCGGCTGGAGGCATCTATCGAATCCCTGGTGGAGAGTTTCAATCCGATCAGGAGCAGAGTACAAGAAATCCAAGATCAATTGCCTGAAGAACTGATGGAAATATTAACGCCAGCCATATTCCTGGAGCAATACCACTTCAAACTTCACAAGGCCAAAGAAAAAATTGCAGAGAGGCGGGAGCTTGAAGGCTTGGAATCGGCCGTATCTGCCAGCAAAGCTTAAGTAAATTCTGACAAAATTAAACTGGACGAGCTGGTCGTTGAGCCGATTGCCTTGAATAAAAAGCTTGAAGAACTCCGGCGCCTTGAAGCAGACCTGTTAATGAAGCTAGAAGCAACCCGTGAAGAAATCAAAGATGTGGCAGCTATACTCTTTCTTCCTCCAAATACGAACCGCTGGTCATGACCTATAAATCCCAATCCTGAGATTTATTTTGGCTCCTTTCCACAAGTGATCCCTTACTCCTTTGCACACTCCAACCTTCCCAACTTTCGCCAGTTGAAAGCCTAACTTCACACTTCACCTTCAATCTCACCCAAACCAGTGGATTTGGGAAAATCCAGCATTGGCGTGGAGGATCTGAAGGCACTGCAAATCGAAGGATCCCTCCCAAGGAAGAAAACATTGGAACAATAGGAAGGAGGTATAAACCCTAACCCCGCACTAGGCCAAATTGTTTGTCTTGAAGATTTCGCACAGTGTGAGTTCCTGCCTCCTCCTTTCGAATTTCTTCTTCTCCTTTTGAATTTTTATGACATCCACCTTCTCCACCTAAACCCCAACTCCATTGCATTTCTTAGTATCTTTACACACCTATGCGAGGTATACCTTGGGGTACCGCCTTTCTTACATCTGTTTAAATACTTTTATGAGCTTAGATGGATGTAATCTCGTAGCATCTCCGGCTACAGTGACTTCTGCCCCCGTGATGGGATGAAGGCGGAATATATCCCCTTCAACTGCCCTTCCCCACGAGGATCGTGGAGGTCCAAGTGGTTTTACCTACACAACGAGGACCGCCCTGCTAGCCTTGCTATCCATGATGAGAAGCCCGAGCGCTTCCCTTTGTGGACATCCAAACCCTCCATAACCCCTTCTCTCAAAACCTTCATAGATAAGATCCACGAGCTCCGAGAACAAGGGTTATCGGGGTATGAAGTCGCTCAAGACTTCATACGTCGTCGAATTCAGCCCTTTCAAGCTCATGCTCACCCCGCATACGAGTACACGGGGGTGCAAGATGAAACACGGATCTCTGTATGGGGTATACAATCTTGTAACCCACCTGACCTTAATTCGATCAAGGCTGATCCACAAATATTAATGTTCATGTCTTGCTTGTAGAACTCGATGACAGAGCTATGGCCACCCGAGTTGGTCATCTGGTGATCGATGCTCCACCAGACCTCGACAACCTCCTCACCCCGCTTTGCAACCTCCAGTCCTCGGACAAGGACGCCGCCACCAACGTAAGTGATCTCGATTACTATCCTTTCTCTGACTATTGTTATCCGAAAGAGTAGTAATCTTAATTTTGCAGGTCCAGCCTCTAATAGACATCATCGGTCCGCTTGTCGACCATCAGATCACAACTTCTCTGAAGGAGAAGGTGATCTCAGAGCAAGCCACAGCCAAGAACGCTCCAAGCGGCAGTGAAACAAAACCCTCATAGAGGAGGTGGACAGCTTTAACAAAGTCATCCGGAGAATGAACGCTTAGGCAGACAAGCGGTTCTGAGGTTAGTTAGACTCCCTGTTGTCCATAAACTAACTTGCAGAGCTTCCTTGGTCCTGACTTACACATCTTGCAGACCACTTCCGACGCAAAGTCCTCCTCTTAGGGGAAGAAGGCGCTCCTCAAGCGGTTGAAGCCAAAGTAAGTGAACGTCTTCCTTGATTTCGTATTCAGTGTTCTCGTAGTATCTTCTGTAACGTATGCTCCCTTATGTTGTAGCCCCTCTCCCGTGACCTCGGCTCAAAGCACCAATCACGAAGACATGAGCTCCACAACCCCGCCATTGTCGTTGCCGCGTCAGCACCACCTCTCCCTTCGCCAAGTGCCTCACCCACTGTTGTTCTGCTTTCGGTGATTGACAGGCTGGTGAAAGCTAGCCGTCTACTACAATCCGATACGCTACTACAATCCAATTCGACTTCGGACAAACGCGTCGCTGAGTTGGAAGCCCAACTAGCAGAAGCGCAAAGTTACTTGAAGAAATTCAAGGACCTGATCACTGGCCACGAGAAATAGTGGCAAGGCTAGGAGAAAAGGATGGAGGAGACTTAGGAGAACCTGATGTCGCTTCGACAAAGCCTTCAAGACAACTACGGGCAACTTGACATGGTGGCCCGTAGCTTGGACGTGCACGAGAAGGGCCCCGAATTCCCAAACAAGACAACCGTCTTGGGGTCTTTGGCTTCTCTCATCGACAAGCTAGAGGGCACATCCACGAAGTATGCCGAGCACGTTGCCGAGAACATGTGCACCGGTCTCTAGACCGATGCAAGTCACATTCTCGCGTACCTAAAGCTCCTGCACCCTAAGGTTAACTAGGAGGAGGCGTTAGAGAAGGGTGGGGCTAACGTGACGTACGAGGACATGATGTCGGAACTCATTGATCTAGGGAAGAATGTCATCCCCTATTTTGAACAGTAAATCGTTGTTCTCTTGTAACTTTTAAGAATAATTTATTAGGTCTATCGTCTTCTGAGAACGATGTCCTTCTTTATTGTGCTTAAGTTTTTGTTTCGTTATGCCGGTTTTTAGATGTATTGAAGACGAAGCCTTCCAGCAAAAAGGATGTTCTCACGATTCTAACGCTACGTCTCCTTCTCCCCATGCTTGCTCGACCCCGAGTGGCGATAACCAAGCCTTGGTCGTCGTTAACTCGAATAGTGCGCTGGATCCACAGTTACTCCAACTGAGCTCTCTGAAGCGGAATCAAGGTACGAGAATTGACCTTTGTAGCCTTTGCCCCCGTGTACGCAGGGGCAGCTAATCGAGATCAAATGTTGTGCGTAGGACTCAAGAACGCTTTAGAGGAGAGAGAATGTCATGCCGAGTATTGGAAAGCATGGTTTGAGAAGGCAGAGCTCGAGGAGATGGCCAACGTCAGCCGAAAGTAACAAGCCATAGAGGCCCTTCAAGGTAGGGAAGTATGGGTTGACGCCTACCTCCAGGGTTGTTTTCTGGTGCTCCAACGACTTTGTGAAGAGCTGCGTGTGGTCCGTCCTCCCCCTGAGAAGTCTATAAGTGGCCATCTCTCATGGATGCGGAGTAGATGCGACCAACTTGTAGGGATTGGGAAGCGAATCAACGACAGCTTGAAGCAGGAGTGTTGTCGCGCTAGCCGGTATGCAGGTGGTCACATCCTCACCTGTATCCGAGATGGGCATTCACAGATGAGCTTAGGTTTTCTCCAGGAGGGTTTCACGTGTTCCCGCATGAAAGCTGATGAGATCGACCGCCTCTCATAATCCTTCGCTTCGCTGGCCGAGGACGTCTTCTCTACAATGAACTAGTAGTGGTCGTCTTGGTACTTTATGTACCTAGGGAACACTTAATGTACATGTTAACATTTTATATATCAGAATTTAAGTAAGAATTGAAATCTATTGTATAAGTGTCTGAAAGAAACATAGTATACGAGTACTCTCACAAGGACTACCCTGAGCCGACAGAGTATGGTACTCTCCCTGGCTCACAGCTGTTTTTATGGAAAAGTCATTTTCCACAAAGACAGCTTGAATCCCATAACAAACCAAGCTGAAGCTGCGAATTCCTAGCCCCTAGCCGTGAAGTCGGGAAAGCCAATTCCCAGTTGCATAGCTTGGCTAATACGCTCAACTCGTACTCTAACATGACCAGATCTAACATGGTCGTTTGACCCTGCATGGCCTGAGAAACTTTCACTGTGCTAGGCATCCCCAGCCATGGTCCATGAGACCCCGAAGCTTGGCAGACTAGTGTAAGAGGACGGTGGGATCGACTTCGAGATGAGGCAATATAAGAAAAAGGGATCATTGGGTAAAACACTTCAAAAGAAAGGAAATTGAAATATTGTACATTATTAAACTAGACTTACAGACTTTGGTACATTGATTTTATACATAAAATTTACATAGCTGGTCGATGTTCCAAGAATTTGCCAACTCACAGCCTTCATCATCTGCAATCTTGAACGCGTTTGGCCTTAAGACTTCGACCACAGTGTATGGTCCCTCCCACTTGGGTGAAAACTTGATTTTCCCTACCTAATTCTGAACTTGTCAGAGGATGTAATCGCCGATGGTGAGTGTACGGGCACGAACACGCTTTTCGTGATAGCAACGTGGTACATGGCTGCTCGAAGAACAACACTTTCTCAATGTTCCTCTAGAAGGTTGACATCGTCTGGTCCCTGCTTCTCCTGGTCCTTGTCTAAGTACTGTTCAACTTGTGTAGACCGATGTCACAGCTCCAAAAGGAGCATGGCTTCAGAACCATACACGAGAAAGAAAGGAGTCTCTTTGGTGAAGGTTGTTGGGGTAGTACGGACGGCCCACAAGACAGAAAGGAGTTCGTGAACCCAGCGTGTGTCATAGGCTAAGAGCCTAATGTACACACGTATTTTGAATCCCTGGAACACAATACCATTTGCCTGCTCGACCTGCCTATTACTTTGAGGATGGGAGACTGATGTGAAGTAGATTTTTACTCTGAGTTCGATACAGTAGTTCTGAAAGGCACCGCTAGTGAACTGGGAGCCGTTGTCTGTCAGGATCCGGTGTGGGAGTCTGTGTTTACAGAATATCCCTTTCATAAACTTGATTGCGTGTTCGGCTTTGATTTCTCTTCTTGGCTCTACCTCAATCCACTTGGTGAATTTGTCAATAGCTACGAACAAGAACTTATAGCCACCTTGTCATCGGGGAAACGATCCCAGGATATTGAGCCCCTAGCACGAGAACGGCCATGTGAGAGGGATGGTTTGGAGCGCTTGGGCCGATATCTTGGTGTGTTTTCAATGAAATTGGCAAGCTTCACATCATTTTACCAAATCGCAAGCGTCTTGAATGGCTGTTGTCAAGAAAAATCCTTGTTGAAAGGCTTTTTCGACCAGAGTTTGCCCGCCGGTGTGAAAACCGCATACTCCTTCATGGATGTCGAGTAGCAAATCTTTGCCATCCTCGTGAGAGACACACTTGAGCAGAACTCCGTTCGGTGCTTTTTTGTATAAGTTGTTGCCAATGATACAGTAAGCTTTTGCTTGACGCGAAAGTTTTTCTGCCGCAGTGTCTTCGTCTGGTAACTTGTCTGCATCCAAGAAATTGATGAGCGGAGTACGCCAGTCTACCATAGTCTCAATGTCTGCCAGGACGTTGTTGACTTCTGCAGTAGCTCCTGAGTTGTTCTTGGCGCTGGCTAAGGTGCTTTCGTCGTCCATGGTTTTAACTAAGGGTTTTCTCAAGTTGTCCAGAAAGGTTCCTGGTTCAACAGGTTCTCTTCTAGATGCGTGCCATGCTAAGTTGTCGGCATCAGTGTTATCTTTGCGGTAGACATGGCGTACCACTAAATCGTCAAACTTTTGCTCCAGCTTCCTGACATCGGCAAGGTACTTGGTCAACTCGGAATTGTGCATTTGTAGTCCTAGTGCACTTGGTTGGCGACTAATTCTAAGTCCCGTTTCACAATCAATCGCTTCACTCCTAGTGTCGCTGTTGCTCGTAACCCACGAGTAGTCCCTCGTATTCTACGGAGTTGTTTGTAGCTCAGAAATTGAGGTGTATTGCATGTCTGAACTGATCTCCTGCTAGAGATGTCAGAATGATTGTTGCCCCTACTGCTTGGCTATTGAATGTCTCATTATTCGTCTTACCGGTTGGGGTGTTCTCAGGAACGGTCCAATTGGCAATGAAGTCGGCGAGAACCTGAAATTTGATGATTGTACATGCGACGAAGTTGACATCGAATTGGCTGAGTTCAATGACCCATTTGGCAATGTGTCCGACAAGTTCTTTGTTCCTTACAACATCGTGTAGAGGGAAGGAAGAGATGACCATGACTTTGTGGGCCTGGAAGTAGTGATGCAGCTCCCGTGACGTCATGACTACAACATAGAGCAATTTCTGGATTTGAGGATATCGAGTTTTTGCGTCGTGGAGGGCCTCGCTAACGTAGTACAGAGGGTGTTGTACTTTGTCCCTCTCAACGATAATCACAGTGCTAACAGAATGAGGCATGGCAGCAATATATAGAAATAGTTCTTTCATTAGCTGTGGAGCAATGAGTACAGGAGGGTTGGACAGGTACTGCTTGAACGCGATAAACGCGTTCTTGGCATCCTGTGTCCACTTGAATCTATCCTATTTTTTGACAAGAGCAAAGAAAGGTTGTCGTCGTTTTCCCATCCTGGCCATGAACTGGCTTAAAGATGCCATACATCCTATAAGCTTCTGTACTTCCTTGAGTCTTGTCGGCGACTTCATGTTCTCGATGGCCTTCATCTTCTCGGGGTTTGCTTCAATTCATCGTTCGGAGACAAGAAATCCAAGCAACTTCCCCGACGATACTCCAAATGTACACTTCTCTAGGATTCATTTGAGTCGACGTTCCCGAAGATAGTTGAATGTTTCCCTCAGGTCATCGATTAGCTTGTCCTTTGTCTTTGTCTTGACCACGACATTGTCGACGTATGCCTCCACGTTCTTGCCGATCTGGTCATGGAAAGCCCCCTGGATCTCTCGCTGATATGTGTTGCCTGCATTGATTAATCCGAAGGATATCTTGGTATAGCAGAAAACACCGAAGGGCATGATGAACTCCGTCTTCTCTTTGTCCTCTTTGGCCATGCTGATCTGGTTGTAGCCGGAGTAAGCATCGAGGAAACGCAACAACTCACAATCGGTGGTTGAATCCACTAGTTGGTCAATGTGAGGAAGAGGGAAGTGATCTTTGGAGCACGCCTTGTTGAGATCGGTGAAGTCTACGCACATTCTCCACTTGTTGTTGGCCTTGCACACCATTACTAGGTTGGCGAGCCACTTTGGATGGAGAACCTCTCTCATGAAGCCGGCCTTGAGAAGTTTGTCCAATTATTCTCGAATAGCTTTTTTCCTGTCTTGTGCGAACTGCCATAGTTTCTATTTGACTGGCTTGGCATCGGGATGCACCATCAGTTTGTGCTCGATCACCACCCTAGGGATTTCAGGCATGTTGAACAGTTGCCAAGCGAACACATCTGCATTCTCGCGGAGAAAAGTGATGAGCTCGAGTTCCTATTTGTTGTCGAGCATTGCCTTGAGCTTGACTGTCTTGTCGGGGTTGCTACTAGCCAACGGGATGGTGTGGGTGCCTTGTCTTGATTGCGTCGTCGGGCTTAGGTGCCTTGTTGAATTGCTCAATTTTTGAGGGGGTTCTAAGGTGACGGGTGGTGTGGGAGTATGCTCGAGCATGCCAAGGCTCATCTTGTCACACTGTACCGCTACCTTTGTGGTCCCGGGGATCGTGATTGTCCTTTTCGGGCCTGGCATCTTTAGAATATGGTACACGTAGTGGGACGCCGCCATGAATTTCACGAGAGAAATCCTTTCGAGGATAGCATTGTAAGCCATGTCAGACTCTGCTACGTCGAAAGTGATCTGTTCTATACGGAAGTTGTTAGCTTGGCCGAACATCATGGCTAGCGTAATCTTACCTAATGGTTTTGACGATGATTCTGGAGTGATCCGATGGAAGGGCTGGTCGGAGGCAACAGGCTTGCTTCTAGGGATACCCATTGCATTGAGTGTGCTGGCGAAGAGGAGGTTGATGGAGCTGCCGCTATCGATGAGGACACGTGCCACCTTGATATTCCGAATAGTAGGTTCAATTACTATTGCATACCAACTTGGCATGATTGTTGTTGTCGGGTGGTCATCCTCAGAGAACTTGATCTTCTAGTTAGTCCACTTCATCTTGGCCGCGACTCCTTGTGATGTATAGCAGACTTCGCATTCTACCTTCTTATATTCCCTTTTAGAGGTGTATGTCGTAGAACCGCGAAAGATATAGGCTACATGCAGGTCGAAGTGTGGGATACACGAGTTCATTGTCGGATGAGAGATCATTGGTGCTTCTCTCAACCACATGAATTCGCTTTCCTTTTTCGAGGGCCAGCCGTTTTGCCAATGCTTTCTGGAAGACCTGGCACTCCTCCAAAGTATGAGTGCCGGTCTTGTGGATTGGGCCTCATTGTCGTACTGGTTCATCACCTTGAAGGGCTGGGCGCTTTGGGGATGGGTTTGCTTGTTCTGCAACACGAACCTTTTGTCTATGCCTTGCGTTTCCCTTTCTTTTTATGATTTTGTTTTTTCTTTTTGGTGGACTCCGGTGCTTCTTTGTTGGCCGATTGCTTCGCGACCATCTTGCCTTTTACATCTTTCCTCCTGAGGACGTTGTCTGCGCGAGCACACCTGTCAATGATATCAAATAGCTTCATGGCAGAAGTGATTTGCCTTGTCACCAGCTCTTGGATGGTGTATCGATCTCGAACGCCTGACTTGAACGCGCGTATGACAGAAGCATCAGTGATCTCGGGGATCATATTCCGGCATTCGTTAAAATGCCGAATATAGTCCCTTAAGGATTTGCTCGGGTTCTGCCTAAGGGCGTGTAGATCGTCTGCGACCGCATGCCACTTGTATGTTCGTTGAAAGTTGGCAACAAATTGTTGCCATAGGTCTTCCAAGGAATAAATCAAGAGAGGTAGGAGGTGTACCAGCCATGACCGAGCAGAGCCTTTCAACGCTGCAAGCAAGTAGTTTGCCAACACGTTGTCGTCTACGCTGATCACGTAGAGAACTGTAGAGTAGATGTGCAGGAACTCCTTTGGATCAGTACTGCCGTCATACTTTTCTACCGCCGTCGGAGGGAATTTGTTTGGCCATCGCACCTCTCGAAGAGCCGGTGTCAAAGCCCAATATCTGCCTCCCAGTATAAAGGGTGGACGTCATCCTCGCGGCCTGCGAGAACCGCCTCCTGTTGATGATGATGACGACGATGGATCACCGTAGTCAGGGGTGCGGCCCCTTGACCTATGACCTTGTCCTTGGTTCCTCCTGGCATTCGGGGATCACGAGTTTTGTCGTTGTCAGTTATCATCATGTTGTTGTCGACTTTGATCGTTCTCGCCATGTTGACTTTGGTGGTCTCGACGATCTCGATCATTGTTGTGATATTCTCAGTTGTCCTTGTTGTCTCTCCCTCTGTTTCCTCCACGAGGTGCGCGAGGTTGGCGGTGGTCTACATCGTTTCGATCTCGTCGCTCCCACCTACGCCCATTCAAGTGATTGCGAAGATCACGATCGTCTTGATGAGAAGGAGGGTTGATTGTCCTGTCTTCTTGGCGACGCGTTTCGAGGATTACAGCCCCAATCTTGGCTGGGGTGTGGACTAAGGGCATCGTCGACAGCATCATTCTCTGGTCCTCGGTCTCCACCTCGGGGATGAAGATCTTGAGAAGGACCTTGGGGGTTTGATCTGGCCGCGACAAGAAGGCAGAGTTGGGGTTGGCTACCGTTAACTGTATCTGTGTGACCCAGTCATCTGCTTCCGGGAAGGTTACTAGGTCAAACGGATTTTGCTTCAGCAACGAGTTGACCTTGGTGAAGTGCTCGGCAGGAGTTCGAACCAGCTCCACAGGTTGATGTGATGTAATAGGAGCAGGCGGTTCTTCTCCTGAACGAACTTCACACTCTTCTCGTACGTCCTCGACAACCCCTTTGATCACGTTCACTTCATGCGGGGAGTTGGATCCTGAAGATTCCAAGCTATGAAGAACGGAAGGTTCGCAAGGATCGATGTCAATGAATCTGACTAGACGATCTGGGGTTTCCATCTCGCTATCGTCCACTGATGCTTCTCGAGGTTGATCTCGATGTTGGTGGATTGGATAGTAGGGAATATGGACCATGGATCTGGTGATCTTCAAGAAGATTTTGCAATCGGTAAGGGGGTGACTTTTTGATTTGTGGATCAGGCACCATGCCTTGTACGGAGATGTGCGCTGGATATCTCGATCTTTGCAAGCATCGAGTTCAGCCTTCACTTCAAGTATTACCTGGCATTCAACCAGAGAGTGCTGGGATGTCTTGTGGATCGAACACCAGGTGTGATGGTTTGGAGGAGACTTCCTTATTGGCACCTGGCCTTTTATAGATGTCTGGGGCTTGGCCGCTTTAGGAGTTCTTCGAGGAGCTGAAGTTGTCGGCTTCCTCTTTTCTGACTAGACAGGAGGAACATCTGATGAAAGATTATTTTCCGTTGTCCTCATAGCTCCGTTCTTGATCCTAGCTAGTATTGAGGAAGACAAGATTGGAGTTGCGGTGAAGACGGGAAAGACGATGGATCCAGCTTGAGTCCAAACGAACGCCGGCTGGGTAGGATCTCCCAGGCCAGGATGAATGTGAACATTGTTGTCGGAAGGCCTTGAGCTTGAAGCCATCTCTGTGAAACCTTGAGTACCAAGTCCCCCTACCTAACGCGTCACTATCGACGGGTTATATCCGTAGACCGTATTCTGAGCGTATTGGGGTACGTCGAAACAAGGATCTATACGAAACGATATCAAGCACACAAAAGACAAGGATTATACTAGTTCAGGCCCCTCGTAAGGTAATAGCCCTACTCCAGTTTATATGGAATTACGACGAGAACCACAGAGATTACAATAGAGAACAACAAAAAGTATGAAATACTGACGAGATCCAAACGGTGGGTTGTCTTCAAGTCCTCCAGATTGCCTCTGCTATGGTGATGGTTTGCACTATGATTCAATGAATCCCGTACCCCCTGGGGGCCCTTGTATTTATACCGCAGCCTGCTTTGGTCTTCAAGTAGAACTCGGAGAGTACTTTTAGCCTACAAGATCACAGAGATTATATCTTCGCCAAATAGGACTCTAACACCTTCTATTTGGGATATAATTTCTTTGTATATTAGCCAAATTCCATAATGTTAAGGTAACCTTCCGATATACTATGGGTATGTCGTATCCGTATACTTCACAAACCCAAGGATAGGAGGTATGCCTTATCCGTAACCCTGACAATAATATATTAGAGGTATGAGTTTTTAATTAGCTAGCATATAAAATAAAAACTGATACATATAGTATTGATGCCGGTGTTTCCTATTGAACTGGCACCTATAGTTTCTCAAAGGTGCTAGTTCTATATTTTTTCATCGTGCGGAGGTGAGAAAAGGTATGAGCCGATACCTATGAGGGATTTTGTAGTGGTGGAAAACTATTTTTCAAGCGACTAAAATACATTTTCGCAGGCGACCAATCACGCCGCTTACGTTTAAGGCCTACAGTAATCACACATTTTCATAGGCGGGCAGCCGCTGCCTTTAAAAGTAATATTTCATAGACAGGTGTCCTGTGAGGCCCGTCTATGAAATCGATTTTTATAGGCAGCTAGGTTACACAGTTTGCCTGCACAAATATTTTTGGCGCAAAAAGAGATCGGCAGCGGACGCTACTCCTCAGTCGGCGACAGCCTCCATGCACATCACAGCCTGAATCGATCCCCGAATTCCCAAATTTTCTATTCCCATCACAACCTCCATCAATCCACATCCAATCCATGGATTCCCAAAGTTCCCTAATTTGTTGTGTATTCGTCATGTCATCCATATGTCATCTGTATATAATTAACACCCAATAACAAATTTCCAATGGAATCAATCCACATCCAGAGAACATGCAGGCAGCACCAGAACAGCTGGCAGTGGAGGACGGAGGTGACGGCGAGATATAGAGATGCTCACCAGCCGAAGAATCGTCATCGTCGTGGTGGTCACAGCACTCGTTGCCGAGGCACAGCTCCAGACCCGCTTGTCACAACCCTTGTAGCCGCTGTTGTTGCAGCCCTCGTCGTCGTGGTTGTCGCCGATGGCTCACCCCAGCCTGATCTGTGCCCCCTGTGTCTGCCTCTCCTCTCCTCACTGGATCTGATGGAGGTAGGTGCCCGCAGTGTGCCATGTCGGGAGGGAGGAGGGGTCGCCGTGCAGCCGAGCCGTAGTCCCCTCCCCCCCTTCCTCCACCGTGCCGCCCCTGCTCCACCATTTGCTCCTCTTCCTCCACCATGCTACCATCCCCTCACCCTTCCTTTGTCGCCGCAGGCCACCGTTGCTGCTGGCCTCCTCCCCTCTGGCCAGATTTTGTTGATGGAGAGCCAGATCTTGGATGGGAGGAGAGTAGAGTGGAATAGTCGCCGCCACTGCCCCTGTCACCAACAACTACCCATTTGCTCCTTGGCTGAGTGACGGAAGGTGCGGGAGAGAGAGAGAGCGGAAGGGACCTGATTGAGTTGAGAGGGGGATGGTGAAGACTTAGGGTGTGTTTGGTTGATGGTCAAGGATAGATGAGATATGGTCATCCAAATTTCTGTTTGGTTGGGTGAGTGGAATAAAGTTGTGATTTGTGAAGTTTCGATGCTATAGAACCAATTTTCTTTTATTTGTATGGTTGGAGGGATAAAAAATAGATATAGTGAGCCAATCATCTTTTGTTTGGTTAGATGGATCAAGAATTATGATCATCTTTTGGATAAGATGGCGACAATACCTCCTTGACAAACAATCTCTCACCTGTAAAGATGATTTTTTTTACTAGATGCAAAATCTTTGACATGTATGCTTGTTTGCAACATCTTATTCTGTACATTGTCATCATGCACACATAACTGCAAGCAATTTCAGCAAGCATCAACCCGTTACAGCAAGAAATTTAAGCAAACTATACAGTCCGTACAATGTCATAATGCACACATACTAACAACAACTGTGTAGTCTGTACCAAAGTACCAATCTACCATGACATGCAAATTGGCAAATCGGTGTTGATGCAGCCTCGAGCTGTCAGTCAGATGCCACCCCTTTTGGCCTACTAGGTAACCGCCAGACGCCGCATCCCTTGCCGCCCCCTTAGTCGCCGAATGCTGCCTCCCGAATAGTTCCCCAGCGCAGGACGGTGCCTCCTACGTGGTTCCTGTTAGCGATATTTGTGTGCATGTCTATCTATTTCTGTTTTTGCCGTTCTCCTTCCCGATTCTCCCGATTCTGCTTCTATAAGTCGGTTGAGATATTCGTGGAATGGCAGAGGCTATATGTACACATGTTCCGTGATGAATCAATCTATCGCGTTGAGCTATCTCTGCTTTCATGGTATCAGACTCCCGATCACCTCGCTTCCGCTAAACCCTACCCTCTAGCCGTCGCCGGCTTCTCCCCTCACCGGCCCTCATGTCGTCCGCTGACGACGCGGCTTTCACCGCGGCGATCACCTCCCTGACTGACGCCGCCACCTCTGCCATCCGGCAGACCCTCACCCCCGACGACTCGGCGTCTCCTGACGATCGTGTCGCCGCCATGGCTCTCGTCGACGCCACCTCGTCTGCAACCGTCAAGGCTCTCCAGGCAGCGATCTCTGCCCTCGTCGACAAGAATCCACGCGCTCCTCCTACCACCACAGCGGCCACGGCGTCCAGTCCGCCTCCTTCGACAACGGTCACCGTCGACGCTGCAGCACTCCGTGCTGCTCTCGGCCTCCCTCCCGCCAACGCGTCCGGCGACCAAGACTCCTCTGCCCCGGCCGATCTCACGAGCCTGTTCGCTGCTCTCGGTCTGCAACCACCGTCAGCACACGACGAACAACCCGTCGGTTCCGCGTCCGGGGGCGCGCCGCTCACCTCCGACGCCGTCGCCGCCCTCCACGCCCAGGCGGTGTCCGTTCTGAACGTCAAGGCCCTCGTTCCCGTCGTCCTCGACATCGGCGCTGCCAACTACTCCAAGTGGCGCGGCTTGTTCCTCGTCACGCTCGGCAAGTACGAGCTCTCCGACCACGTCCTCTCCGACGCCGCCTTCCCTGAACATGCGACCTGGGCACGGATGGATTGTGTGGTGCTCACATGGCTCTACGGCACCATTGCGGCTGACCTCCTCGAATCCGTCATGCAACCCGACGTCACCGCGCGCCAAGTGTGGCTCTGTCTCGAGGTTCAGTTTCTCGGCCATCAAGAACAACGCGCCATGAATCTTTCGGCCGAGTTCCACAGCTTCGTCCAGGGCGACCTCAGCGCCAACGACTACTGCCGACACCTCAAGTCCATGGCAGATGCGCGCACCGAGCTCGGCGACCCGATCACTGACAAGCAGCTCGTCCTCGCCATGCTGCAAGGTTTGAACCCTAAATATGAAAACTTGCAAACCATCCTTCCTCTGCAGCGTCCCTTCCCGTCTTTCATCGAAGCTCGCAGCCAACTCATCCTCGCCGAGATAAACAAGGGATCGAAAGCCTCCACCAACTCCTCCACCGCCCTCGTCGCCGTCACTGGTGGCGGCGGCCGCGGCACCTCCGGCGGCATGAATCCGGCTCATGCAACGGGCTTCGGCAACCCGTCCCAGCACGGTCAAGGTGGCGGCGGCGGTAATCAGGGCGGCGGCGGCAACAACAAAAACCGCCGACGCCGTGGCAACGGGGGCGCAAACTCCGGCGGCAACAACTCGGCACAGCAACCTCAAGGCGGCGGCTTCACCACAGGCACTTCGTCCGGCTCCACCGCAGGCGCGCCTCGCGTCGGCACGGCCTGGCCCACGCCGCAGCACCCCTGGGCCGGCACAATCCAAATGTGGCCGAGAGGCCCACTCGTGCGCACGCCTGGCATCTTGGGCCCGCGGCCTGGCGCGCCGCCGTTTGCCGGCGCGGTCTCCACTGGGCCGCCTCTCGGCCTCACTCAGCAGGCCGCCTACACGCCGCACGCCCTCCAGCATGCCGGCTTCCTCCCTCAGCACCAGTCGGCCCAGCAACAGCAGCAGCCGACGGCCTGGTACGGCGCTACCAGCCCGTCACCAGCCTGGGATCAACAAACTTTGGCAAGTTTGTTCCAGACGAGTACTCTGACGACCCCTGCCTCCACCGACTGGTACATGGACACTGGCGCCACCTCTCACATGACCTCGGACGCCGGTATCCTTTCTGTTCCCACCCAACCCACTTCTTCTACTCCATCCCATATTATAGTCGGTAACGGTTCTCTCTTACCAATCACCGCCACTGGCAATGCTTCCTTTTCTTATGCAAACCGAATGTTTGTCCTTAACAATGTTCTAGTTTCTCCTGACATCATCAAAAATCTTATCTCTGTTCGTCGGTTTGTCACTGACAACAATCTCTCCATCGAGTTTGACAAGTTTGGTTTTACTGTGAAGGATCTACTTACCAGGACCGTGATCGCCAGGTGCAATAGCTTTGGTGACCTTTACTCCTTTCCGGCGAACTTCTTCAACACCATTGCCAGCTCCTTTGCCGCCACCACCACCACCCTTTGGCATCGTCGGCTCGGACACATCGGTCACGACGCCCACGCCCGTTTGGCTCACTCCTCGGTCATCCCACCTCCGAAGGGCGGCTCCTCCACCATATGCCACGCATGTCAGCTCGGTCGTCATATACGTCTTCCTTTCACTACATCACTGTCTAGGGCTAAGACAAATTTTGAGTTAATCCATTGTGATTTGTGGACCTCTCCTGTTCCTAGTGTGTCTGGTTTTAAATACTATCTTGTCATCCTTGATGATTGCTCTCATTACGTTTGGACATTTCCTCTTCGTTTTAAATCCGACACTTTCTCCACCCTTTCACATTTTTTTGCCTATGTCAGGACACAGTTCTCTTTACCTATCCGCACCATTCAGTGTGACAACGGCCGCGAGTTTGACAACTCCGCCGCGCGCTCCTTCTTCCTCACCAATGGTGTCTCCATGCGCATGTCATGCCCGCACACTTCGCCTCAAAACGGTAAAGCTGAGCGTACTCTTCGTTCTCTTAATAACATTGTACGCTCACTTCTGTTTCAGGCAAATCTCCCTGGGTCCTTTTGGGTCGAGGCCCTTCACACCGCCACCTACCTCATGAACCGCCACCCCACCAAAACCCTACACCAACACACTCCCTATTTTGCCCTCCACGGTATCCACCCATCCTACACACACCTCAGAGTCTTTGGCTGTCGTTGTTACCCCAACCTATCCGCCACCACGCCACACAAACTCTCCCCACGTTCCACCATGTGTGTGTTTCTTGGATACCCCACTGAGCACAAGGGATACCGGTGTTTCGATCCAGTCACTAACAGGGTCATTATTTCACGGCACGTGGTGTTCGATGAGCACACTTTTCCCTTTGCTGACAAGACCAACGCCGATCCATGTGCTACTGATCTTGCTTTTTTGGAGGATTTCTCATCTCCTGTACAGGCATCTATCGGCTCCGGTCGTCCACGGCTGCACAGCGCCGTGACTCAGCCGTCTACACTGCCAGCTGGGCCCGCTCGTTTGGCTAGCGCGTCCGACCGGCCGGCCTCACCTGACTGGGCTGGGCGTTTCACGCCTGGGCCTGTCTCCTCGGCCTCTCCTCGGTCGGCCCACGACGCCTCCCCGACTGCTGCATCTCCTGGGCCTGGTCCAGACCACGCCAACGGCACGTCCTCACCTGCGCCCAGCTCGGTTCATAACGGCGCATCTCCCTCGCAACATGACTCGGCATCTCCTCTGCAGCTGCATCCGATCATGATACCGACGCGTCCCAGGAGCGCACGTGTCCCAGTCGAGCGCCCCCCCGTCACCGGTTTCGGCATCTCCCCCGTCGACAACGACCACGGCATGATCACGCGCGGCAAGGCCGGTGTGCGGGTTCTCACTTCACGCTTGAACCTGCACGCTGCTGCACTGTCGCCAGTACCTCGGACCTACCGCGCCGCTCTCACCGACACCAACTGGCGTGATGCTATGCAAGAGGAGTACTCGGCGTTGCTGGCCAACCGAACATGGGATCTTGTGCCGCCGCCGCCCGGCGCCAACATCGTCACCGGCAAGTGGATCTTCCGCCACAAGTTCCTCGCCGACGGGAATTTGGATCGCTACAAGGCTCGCTGGGTTCTTCGTGGTTTCTCGCAGCGCCCCGGCATCGACTTTGATGAGACATTCAGCCCCGTCGTGAAGCCAGCCACCATCCGCACAGTGCTCAGTTTGGCTGTCTCGCGTGCTTGGCCCATTCATCAACTCGATGTGAAGAATGCATTCTTACATGGCACTCTCGCAGAGACCGTCTACTGCATGCAGCCGTCTGGATTTGTTGATCCCGCACATCCCAACTTCGTATGTCGCCTCAACAAGTCGTTATATGGCCTCAAGCAAGCTCCTCGTGCTTGGTACAGCCGGTTTGCCACCTTTCTCCAGTCCACTGGTTTTGTTGAGGCCAAGGCAGACACATCTTTGTTCATTTATCGGCGAGGCAGTGACGTGGCTTATCTATTGCTTTATGTGGACGATATTGTGCTCACTGCTTCTTTAGCTCAGTTGCTTCGTGGGACCATCTCTGCCCTTCAGTCCGAGTTCAGTATGAAGGATCTGGGGGAGCTTCATCACTTCCTCGGTGTATCTGTGTCTCGACACTCCTCTGGCCTGTTTCTGTCCCAACGACAGTATTGCTTGGAAATCCTTGAGCGTGCTGGCATGTCAGACTGCAAACCTTGTGGCACACCAGTTGACACCAGCACTAAGTTGTCCTCTACTGATGGTCCCGCTGTTGCCGATCCCACCGACTACCGGAGTCTCGCCGGTGCACTACAGTATCTGACATTTACTCGGCCCGATATTCAGTACGCAGTCCAGCAGATTTGTCTCCATATGCACGATCCCCGAGAGTCACATCTCACGGCTCTCAAGCGGATTTTGCGCTACGTTCGTGGCTCGTTGGATTTTGGCTTGCATATTCGACGGTCTTCCACGCACGACTTGGTCGCGTATTCTGATGCTGATTGGGCCGGTTGTCCCGATACTCGTAAGTCCACCTCGGGGTATGCGGTGTTCTTGGGTGACAACCTAGTCTCCTGGTCCTCTAAGCGCCAGTCTACCGTGTCCCGCTCCAGTGCTGAGGCTGAATACAGGGCAGTTGCTAATGCTGTTGCAGAGACTTGCTGGTTGCGGCAGCTACTTCATGAGCTCCATGCTCCTCCTACCAAAGCCACTTTGGTCTATTGTGACAATGTCAGTGCCGTATATCTCTCAACTAACCCAGTGCAACATCAGCGCACGAAACATGTTGAGATCGATTTGCATTTTGTCAGGGAAAAGGTGGCCATCGGTTCTGTCTGTGTTCTTCATGTTCCTACCACCTCGCAGTATGCTGACATCTTCACCAAGGGCTTGCCTTCTCCAGTCTTCACGGAGTTTCGGTCCAGCCTGAACGTTCGTCGCAACGACGATCAGTCTGCGGGGGCGTGTTAGCGATATTTGTGTGCATGTCTATCTATTTCTGTTTTTGCCGTTCTCCTTCCCGATTCTCCCGATTCTGCTTCTATAAGTCGGTTGAGATATTCGTGGAATGGCAGAGGCTATATGTACACATGTTCCGTGATGAATCAATCTATCGCGTTGAGCTATCTCTGCTTTCATTGCCGTAGCCTAGGATTGACGACGACGATGGCGCTTCCCCTTCTACACCGACGAATGCCGATGCGCGCGCAGATGGGGGCGGAGGCGGAGCAGAGGACGACGGCGGTGGATGAGTCGAGCATGGTGCCGGCTGTGGATCGGAGCACGGAGGAGCACCAGTCGCGATGTGGCAGATCGGAGTGGAGATTCAGCCGCTTCGCTGGCGTCGGTGGGGGGTAGGCGGCGCCGTTGGGTGGAGTCGTCAGAGATTGGGGATTGGGGAATGGTCAGAGAGGAGGGAGAGGTGGTGTGCGGCGCTCGCTGCTCTGATCTCTCGCGTATTCGGACGTTGGTGTTGGGAAGTAAGATCAGATCTCGCACGGCCACTTTCCTCGTTTTGTTTGCGTGGGCTTAGGAGGCGTTCCCCTTTTCTCCGGTGAAATTGGCTTACGGAGGAGGGTTTAATTTTAAGTAAAAGGGACTGTCTAGTTGACAGCCGGCTGAAATTATTTGTTGTTTCAGCCGTTTTTTCTAACCGTACGATCAAACTCTTGTCTCTCATCCGCCTGCTGGCAAAAAAACCGACGTTTTCTCCTCCCCCTGAAAACAAAGCCCGTCACACAAAAGCCCAGCACCTTTTGTCAATGAAGAAAAAGCCTAGCAATCAGTGGAAAAAAGACTTTTTTTATTTTTAATTTTATTTATTAAAAGATTTACAAAAATAATTTTCTATTTTGAAAATTTACAAAACTAATCGCCCATCGTCCCCTGGGAGCGCCCTCCCAGAGGGCGATTTTAGTGACGTGGTAGACGGCCGTTAGCCCGGGGGGACGGCCGTCCGACGGGAGGACGACAAATTTGCAGGCGGCCCCCTCGCCGCCCTCTGGTAGGGCGTTTTTTCACTGTGGGGGCCGTCTGCACAGGGCGGCGAGGGATGTCATTTTTGCAGGCGGCCCCCTCGTCGCCCTCTGGAAGGACGATTTTTGCCCGTGCCGGTTTTTCAGGCGGCCCCCTTAACGCTCTCTGGGAGGGCAATTTTTAGCCCCCCGCATATATAAGCCCTCCCCCTCTCGAAATTTTCATTATATTCACTTAAACTCCAGAAAAAAGGAGAAGAGAGGGGTGAGGGAGAGCTGAAGGAAAGCGGCGAAACCCTGTCCATTTTCTGACTCCACAGCAAGTAAATACAGTATTCTCTTTGAAATATTTGTTGCATATTAGTTGTATTGTCATATATTTTAGTAGATCTAAAACCCACTGTATGTTTGTATAATTTAAGAACAAAGACATACGAAATTGAGACTTAGGACATAGTGTAAAGTGTACAATATATTTGAGTTATATGATTCATCTGGAGCACGTATCCGATTTGTAGAATTTGAGACCTAGGATAGATAATACATTTTTAGAAACTTTAACTTATGGCGTAGTACATATTGATGAATTCGACATTAGATCCGGTGGTTATGGTTCAAACTTAGTTAACATTTTTTTTGTTTCATTAGGCAGAATGCCAAGTAAGGTCATGTTTCAGTTAGTACACGGTGAAAGCAACCTTAGATTTGGTCCAGATGGTGTTGATCTGTCAGATTTTAGAATGACATCGAAGGGCATCGATAAGCCTGGCAAGAGAACATTTTAGTCAATTTATAGTTGGTTGCTGTGAGGATTTAGAATAGACCCAGAAATCAACACAATGTCAGTATTTGTTGTAGTGAGTCGTGCAATAGAAGGTTATTTTTGGGAACTAATACCCATGGATAGCACTGATGCTTGGAGACGGTATGTGGAGATGACTTTTGAATGGTCATGGCCCCTTGTTATTTTTGTTTCGGTGCATGAAAAGGATAGAAATCTTGGAATAGAAACCGAAGATGTTGAGGGTCCTAGCCATGTAGGCGATTGTGTTGGACCATCAAACAATGAGGAAAATCAAACAAGGGTCGTGCAAGCCATGGGCGTGGCGGATGAGGGGTAGATAGTCGGTACAATCGTCGATGGAATAGAGAGGGAAGATTCGGATAACGAGCAAGCGGAGGGCGACTTGTCATCCGATGAGGAAGATGATGTAATGCCCACTGATTGGACAAAAGAGGACTTCTCAGGACTTGTTATCTCAGAGGGGCAACATACACCCTGGGAATACAAGGAGAACGAGGTAATTCAGGGTGCTAGGTATGCTCATAAGGAGGATATGAAGGAGGCAGTGAAGCATTGGGCGGTCTCATTGCAGAGAGAGTTTAGGGTGGTCAAGTCAACCAACTATGTGTACGAAGTAAGGTGCGTGAGGAAAGATTGTCCATGGCACGTCCATGCATATAAGGGTAAATGGTTTGATTATTGAAAAGTTAGCATAGTGACCGAGCATCAGTGCCACTTACAAGGGGTGGAGAAGTATCACCGCAACATCACTACAGCTTTTGTTGCAAGTGAGATGTATAGCAGTGTTGTCTCCAACAGTGGCTTTGAACCAAGATCAATTATTAGCCACATTAAAAATAAATTCAAGTACACCATAAGTTATGTCAAGGCTTGGAGAGCCAAACAAAAAATTATAGAGATGAGGTATAGCACATTTGAAGCATCCTACGATAATTTGCCTCGTCTGTTAGCCAGCATTGCCCAGAGAAATAGTAATTCATACTATGACATCCATACATTTCCATCGGTTCATGATCCTACCAAGAGTGTGCTGCAAAGTTATTTTTCTCATTGGGTGCTTGTATCAACGCTTTTGTGCATTGTCGTCCTGTACTATGCATAGATGGAACATTTCTAACCAGTAAATACAGAAGTCAGATATTGAGGAGCTGATGGGAACAATCAGGTGATACCTATGGCTTTTGCGTTTGTAGAGAGCGAGAACACTAAAAGCTAGTATTGGTTCCTGGAAAGAGTGCACATGGCAGTTGTTCGTATGAGACCCAATGTTTGCCTTATACATGATTGCCATGCGGGCATATTGCGGGCTATTGAATATCTGAAGAACGGTTGGGATGAGAAGGGAATTCCAGCAAGGTGGCCCGATCTTCGTAGTAGGTGGTGCATGCGTCAAATGGGTGCTAATTTCTACAAGCAATTCAAGAACAAGCATCTGACGGATCTTTTCAAGAGGCTCTGTGCACAGAATCAAGAGAAGAAATTTAATGAGTTGTGGAGAAGGTTGGATGAGTTGACAACTAAGCAAACAGACGAGCAATCTCATCGGCCACAAGCTGAAGTTGACGAGCCTCCCGTACCTCTTGGTGCACTGCATGACGATCCACCCACAATGAGAAGGAGGTCGGGATCATTCGAAATTTCACCCATTGGATTAAGAACGAACCAAAGGAGAAGTGGTCTCTGCTGTACGACACCGATGGTTCTCGGTATGGCATAATGACAACTAATCTGGCCGAGGTTTACAACTGGGTAATGCGAGGAGTGTGAGAACTCCCATTGGTTGGTATTGTCGAATTTATCCTTCACGGCACACAGGCCTACTTTAGGGATCGATACAAGAAAATTTTTCCCTCAATGGCTGATAACAAGATAATATTTGGCAGTGTAGTGACTAAGTACATGAAAGATAAAATTGCCAAGGCACAGAGGCATAGAGTTGTTCCTCAAGGCACAAAAGTACATCGGTATGAAATAATGTGTGTTGATAGGAGCAGGCGTGGTATCTACCGCAAGCAAGCCGTGCAGGAATGTGTCCTTAAGGCCGATGGCGGATGCAGTTGCAGCTGTATGAAGCCAAAGCTTCGACACCTGCCTTGCTCTCACGTACTTGCCGCAGCTGGTGATTGTAGCATACTTCCCGATGTGTACGTGTCACATTATTTCAGGAAAGAAACAATTTTTTATACATGGAGTGAGGAGATATATGGGTTCGGGATCTCAGGATCTTACACAACTCTGAGGCCCCAAGTTTTCTACATTCCGGATCCATCCAAGCTAAGGGTGAAAAAGGGTCGGCGTCAGACAAGACGCATCAGAAATGACATGGACAAGGCCGAAGCTGGTGGTAGGACTATACGTTGCAGCAAGTGTGATCTGCGCGACCACACTTACAAGAAATGCCTGAAGAATGCGGAGGGTCCGAGCGTCTCGGATGTCGGGCCATCTGGAGAGGCAGGTGATGGAAGCCGACCACTGGGGGAAGGAACAACAAGCAGGTGAGCACGTCCCAGGCATCCTCATGCGGCAGGGGATGCGATGGTGTAATATTGTCTGGAAACCATGATGTAGACCAATAATGTATCGTAAAGAGCCATCACACTAAGTATTCGTGAGTTGTAATTTCAATTAATATTGTTGTAAATCTGCTGTTGGTGAACCTTACAGAACTTGGTATTTTATTGTACATCGGTATTGTAATGCGAATTTGTCGGTATTGTATGCTAGAGATGCAAACAATTTGATGTAGCACTATAATGTTGTCGTAAACTCTGTATCATTGTGCTAAAGTAATATTTGTTTGTACTATTCCTAACAATGTTTAAGTAATATTTACTGTTTTTCTAATCATAATTTGGCATGCAGGTATGGCGTACGACACACCTGAGCTCTTCAGCCGTGGCCTCGACAGGAACCACCACTCTTACTTGTCAGCAGTGCAGGGTGCTCAGCTCGGCACCCTCCGCCCATGTACTTCACGCCAGTTGTTGCGTGTCGACCCGCGACACGTTCCTTGGTACACCTCGTTCATATTTTAAATCATCACACTTGACTACAGTAATACTTTATTGGCACTAATGTGTGAGGTTTACATTACGCAGGTTGCGTGAGGCAGGGCTCCTACCACTGTGTAGGCTTGTTGAGGCTGGGGCGGACGAGAGAGACCCAACGAAGCGCTGGGATGCAGACCGGTCACTCCTTGCCGCTCTGGTAGACCGCTGGAGGCCTGAGACGCACACGTTCCATCTTCCCTGTGGGGAGATGGCTCCAACACTGCAGGACGTGTCGTACCTCCTCGGTCTGCCTCTCGCAGGAGACGCAGTTGGGCCTGTGGACGGTGCTGGGGGATGGAAGGAGGATCTCACGGAGCGTTTCGCACACGTGATGCGCCTTCCCGGTGTACCTCCGCCCACTGGCCTACACCGGTACACTACCACCGGGCCGAGCAAGGCTTGGTTGCTTCAGTTCATCGTAAGTTCTTTTGGTTTCAACGACTTTATGGTTTCTTGAACAAATATATTCATTTGTACTAATATTTCGTTAATTGCTACAGGGTGACCAGCTCTACCCGGACGCCGATGAGTACTCAGTTCGACGCGCCCTAGAGGCGTACCTGCTCTGGCTGTTCGGATGGGTGTTCACTAGCACCACAGGCCACGCTGTCGATAAGGGTTTGGTCCACTACGCACGTGGCATCATGGATGCAAAGGTAGGCAATGTGCCTAGGTGGAGCTGGGGATCAGCAGTGCTAGCGGCCACTTACCGTGCCCTCTGTGAGGCGTGCACGAAGATCGATGTGGGAGCGATCTTCGCTGGTTGCCCTTTGCTGGTTCAGCTTTGGGCAGCTGAGAGGTTTGCCATAGGACGGCCTGTGGTAGACCCCGCACCGTACGGGATAGGACGCAGCGCAAAGTGGCCAGAGGACGGCCCCACGATGGGGACGTACTGGTGTCGACGTGGGGTGAGTAGTTATTTCGTACATTGCACCGTCCATTTTCTTTCACATTCGTCTGTAACAATCAATTATATTTGTACCATATTTGTATCTCGCAGCGTCGTTACGCCCACGTGCAGGTCAGACGGGGTTACCCGGACTTCGTGTTCAAGTTTGACCGTCTCTAGCCCAACGACGTCGTCTAGCAGCCGTACACGGAGCAGGCGGTGGCAGCGAGAGCACCGCTAGGACTTTCGTCCCTCTGCACACGTGACGCGGCGTACTGGCTCACGACGATGCCGATGGTGTTCGACATCTTCGTCGAGCCTCACTGCCCGCAGTGGGTGATGCGGCAGTTTGGGTTGAGGCAGGGTTTCCCTGGAGACATGGCGCCTACCGTCCTCCCTGGAGACCACTCGTGAGTACAATGCGTCCAAATTACAGATTTGATGTTTCTATATTCATTGAGCTATCTAACTGTGTGCTCTTCACAGGTTGACCCGCTGGGGACAGCACGCCGGCACACTGTGGGCACCACGCGTACAGCAGTTCGTGGACGACTGGCTGTTAGCACCGGAGGAGGTGATCGAGGAGATCTTTCCACACACAGAGGACCACTACCGTGACTACCTCCGCTGGTACTTACCTCGCACTCGTGCCCGTGTAACGTACACTCCAGCTGCTCCACAGCCACACGTTGCCGCTATCACGGACGCGTACCTCACGTACCGTGACAGAGAGTACTTCTTGGGGGTACGTCGAACTTCTGCTCGTTTCTTTCATTTTTTCTCCGATTGATACTGACATGCTTTCATTTGTCGTGAATAGGCCGACGCTGCACGAGCGTTAAACGCCGATATTAACTCGGTGCTCGTCAGGTTGGACGCTGGGTTACAGTTAGGAGATGCTGAGTACAGGCTGACGTTCGACCGGATGCAGTCGAAGATGAGCGCTGTCATGCGCTTCTTCTCTTGTCACAGCGCCGTGGACGCAGTACCTCCAGCACGTCCACGCGTCCCTAGGGCCGGAGTTGTGCGACCTACAGCAGCGGCTTCCCACGGTACTGCTCTGCCCAGAGATTAATTCCATAATATTTGATTTATTATCGCTAACATGACCACGTCACAACAAAATAATTGCACACGCAAGTCCCCCTCTGCCTTCCCACGCCTTTGCCGGAGGTTCCACTTCGTCCCACAGAGCGTCGATCCCTCGTCCAGACATGCAGCCGCGTGTCCCTCTAGGTGAGCGTGCATGATTCGTTACTCATGTTAGTTGTACTCGTTGATACAAGAAATTTTTGCTTCGATGAATCTTATGTCATTTCTCTCACAGGGTTTCAAGCGGGGATCTTTGGTGTAGGAGCGTCCTCTTCACACGCCGGCGGGGCTGGTCCTAGTGACCATTTCTACGATGACGACTTGGAGGACGCGACACACCAGGATATACTTGGCTCGTCACAGCTTGGCGGAGCTCCACCACCGCAGACCCAGGAGCAGCCACCGGACATACCCCTACCGGAGGGACGGGCAGGTCGTGCCGTACCACCAGACCGTCTGACGTACTCCCAGGGACACGTTAGGGCCCAGGGTAGGAGAGACGGGGAAAGAGGCCTCGACAGTAGTGGTCCACCTTTGTACAGTGTTTGTAAATATAGTTCTTCTGGTTTATATTTTTGTGATCCATTACTACTTTTACATTACTGCTACAGTTCCATTGTCTCTACCCATTAGTACATAGGCCTACCGTCGTCCGTACTCTGCTACAACCACTTATGCATACGACAACAAACTTTCGGCGCTTGGGTGTCGGGTCCATTACATCGCACAGTATAGCACAGTGCACGGACACACTGTCAATTCGACTTGTCACTAGCAACTTTCGGCGCTGCTTTGTAAGATAAATTAATTCCAACTCACGCGTGCTCGTGTTGTCACATACAGTGAAGAAAATTGACTCTCATTAAGTCCTGGTCTACCATCGGTTGCTTTGCTATAAAATAGACAAGCCCAATACAAGCTCGTCATATCATCTTTCAAAATCCCACTAGTCCAGAGAGAATGGAAGCTCCATTTGTTGAGCGTCTCAACTGGCGAAGCGATCCTCTCGCCGGTTGGTTTCCCCCATGGTGTGACCGTCCGTTGTGCGCTTGTGGGGATCGATGCATACTTAAATCATCCCTCATGGTACAAATTCGGGGCAGGAGATTCTTCCAATGCCCAAACACTGATCAGGTATGATTCATTTCTTCCAAGTTGAAATAACTAGAATCAATACATAAACCGCTTTTGTGCACTATCATAACATCTTACGCAGA
Organism: Oryza officinalis; assembly: GCA_008326285.1. Taxonomy (NCBI): domain Eukaryota; kingdom Viridiplantae; phylum Streptophyta; class Magnoliopsida; order Poales; family Poaceae; genus Oryza; species Oryza officinalis. The sequence continues at coordinate 35,036,569 of BDMV01000008.1, read as the reverse complement.
CATATCGTACGGTGTGCAACTTCATTGAGTGGGTAGATACGGAAAACCCACAAAACGATGGAACACATGGATATTCACGTAGTGAAACAAGATCGAAGTACCTTAGGCGGAAGAATGAGAATGAACGCCGAATTGCTAGAGAAGCTTTAGAATGGCAGGTAAATCCCCTGGGACTCCCCACATGGCGGGAACGGCCTGAGTGTCGTTGTGGTGACCGTTGTCAGGTAATAAGGTCCGTAAGACAACGAACTCAAGGACAAAGATGCTTCGTGTGTCCTAACATTGTCGATGATGATTTTGTCGTAAGTATCATCTTTTTGGATACCACTAATCGCTACTTTCCTACACTAACCTATTCTTACAAAATTGTACAAATAGAAGGATGTAAGGAAATGTCAATTCGTACAATGGATCGATACAGTCAGAGTTACTTCCATCGATCAAACGATAATGCAACCTGAGACAACCACACAATTCATTCAGGCATGGATGGAGTACGAACGTCGGGTACAAATTGCAAGCTTAGACTGGAGGAATAATCCATTAGATTTACCTAAATGGTCCGAACGTCCAAAGTGTGGTTGTAGATGTCGCTGCCAGGTGGCTACCTCCTTTGCAGAACAAACATTTGGCAGGAGATATTTTGTCTGTCCCAACGTAGACAACGATTTCGTTGTACGTCTTACATTTCTCCAGTTTCGTTACCATCCGCATAATATTACTACCCTAACTTACTAACTACGTTTATTTCTCAGGCCAATCCAAAAAGGTGCGGATTCACTTTGTGGATCGACAATGTCAATCCAACATATCATGGCCAAAAGATAACTGAGTGTGAAACACAAGTAAAGTACCAGCGATTGAAGGAGCACGAAAATACAGTACACGTTGAACGACGTAGAAGGGGTCGGTAGATAAGCTCAGGCTCAATTCGTTGGGACCCACAAAATTGTATCGTGTATCCATGACACTTCTTAACTATCTTATGATAATAATGTTTAATTATGACGGTGTCTACTTCTATACGTCAAGCAATATAAATTAATGAGATTGTATCGTTTCGATTTGCAATGTTATTTTTACGCTCCGATACGTTGTATTCCTTACAATTTATAAGTACGTGCTTATATTTTCTTAAATTGTATCTTCTATTGTGTACATGATTACATAATTAAACATACACGACAAAAATTTTCCATTTTGTTCTCAGAACGATGATTTACCTAATATTTCGATGAAAAAACCCCCACCATACGCTCCCATCCGAGTTATCAATCAATCATTTACATTTTTAAAAGTATTTTCCATTTTGTTCGTACTCAAAACGGTACTTAATTTTTTTAAATAAGTTTAGTGAAAAATCGCCCTCCCGAAGGCGGCAAGGAGGCTGCCCTAGCCCCACAGTGAAAAATCGCCATTCCAGAGGGCGGCGAGGAGGCCGCCTGCAAAAAAACCACCCTCCCTCGGCGCCCTGTGCAGGCAGCCCCACAGTGAAAAATCGCCCTTCCAGAGGACGGCGAGAGGGCCGCCTGCAAAAAAGCCACCCTCCCTCGCCGCCCTATGCAGGCAGCCCCACAGTAAAAAATCGCCCTTCCAGAGGGTGGCGAGGGGGCCGCCTACAAAAATGCCGTCCCCCCATCGGACGGTCGTCCCCCCCACCCCGGCCAACGACCGTCTGCCACGTCACTAAAATCGCCCTCTGGGAGGGCGATTTTTAAAAAACGCTCTCCCAGGAGGCGATAGGCGATTAGTTTTGTAAATTTTCAAAATATAAAATTATTTTTGTAAATCTTTTAATAAATAAAATTAAAAATTAAAAAAACTCTGGAAAAGAGCCCAACAAGTCAATGTCCCATCTAGCCCAGTTGGTGAGGTTAGGGCTTCAAGCCCGTTTTGCTGCCTTGAAAAGAGCCCAGCGTAATACATGAAAGAGCCCAGCACAACACACATCAACACAAACGGCTATGTTCAGTATGTTCATGTGTGTAACAGAAATTGTAGTGCTATGTTCAGTATTTACATTTTTATTTTGAACAAATGGCAGCACCGGCTCCAACAAATGCTCAGGGAAGAAAGGATGCTCATCTGGGCTCTTGTGTCTTTCCATCTGAGAAATAACAATGATCAGCAGAAATGTACAATGAAATATACTCACCATAGCATGCAAGTTTCTCAGTCCCTTGAATCCTAAGCTCGACCATCTGCTTTGCCATACTCGCCTTGTTCAAGATATGTAGCAGACAGTGTGCACTGAGTGTTTAGGCAATCGTTGAGGTCAATCGAGGATGGGCACCACAAAAAAAGAGCCCCTAGTAAAAGAACCGCCCGCAAATCAACAAAATTGGTTAGTTGATTATAGTAGAAATCCAGGTAGTAAAAAAAGCAATCATCTAATAATTAGTACTCTAGTAAACCTGAGAAGAAGTCATGGAGAATGCTTTGATTTCCGTCCTAAAAAAATAGGCAGCCCAAATTTTGGCTAACAAAACTAGCAAATACAGTGAGTATGATGAGACACACAGGACCTACGTACCTCTAGGACAAACATCAGAATACATCCAACGAATTAGGTATTTGTCATTGAAAGGCCCAGCAAACAACAGGATTTAACCATATCACTCCCCCTCCCCTCAATTTTATAACAACAATGCCCATTTCACTAAGCTAAAAAACTTTACTCATTTTACTGAGGCAAAATCATGACTAGCCTAGCCTTCTTTTTAGATATCTTCAAATACAACAAAAGAAATTCATTAAAAAATTCAGAAACCTTGTTTTTTCATACTTATTCTCTACTTCCTAGTGCAGGTTTCATATTTCACATCAGTATAAACCGAGCACAAATTGATGGCCCTATCCCTGTCACGAAGATAGACATGTCCCGAAAAAAAATAGATCACTTTTTTACACTCACCTAGTAGAATTAACTGACCACTGTAATATAGAACTGATAGCTATTACTGTAGGTGGCACCTATAAATCAGGACACCACATAAAGCTAACACATAAAAACACACTGGTACTACATCTTGCAGGTCTCAGCATCGTTATAAGGATCCAAAAAACTCTAGAATTTAGGAGGCAATGAAGCCACCAGAACTAGTCAATTTCTAGGGGTCTGACTAAAAGTCAATGAACAAAAATGTAAGCATTACATTATCATTTTTCTTCAACTTGACACGCATGGCATTTTCAGAAGTAAAGTGTTCTTATTTTGTCAGCTGCTTCTAAAATCCCTCCTAGTTCTAACCTCTAGCAGTTGATAGTCCCTCCAAAAAAATCCAGATTATTGCAAATCTACTTAAAACAATTTACTTTAATTAATTGTTAGTGCTTATATTTCTCTGCACTATTTCTGACAAAACAACAATACTGACAAAACAACAAAACTAGGAATTGAAACACAAACACACTAATATTTCTCTGCATTGTTTAATATGTAGCAAATCTAATCTACCATCAACTTGATTAATATGTAGCAAAATCTAATCTTACCCTGTTGATAGTCTGCAGCCAATACCTCTCAATTGCTCAGTTCAGGACACAACACCAAATGGGTATGGTCTTTGACATGCAGTCAGGGAACCATTTCCCAATCCTTGTTGAATCAAAATACAAAATTTTAAAATTTTGTCAATTTTGTATTTTAAATTTTAAAATTTTGTATTTTGTATTTAAACAAAATTTTAAATTTTAAAATTTTTGTTTTAAAATTTGTTGAATCAAAATACAAAATTTTAAAAACTGACAAAAACAAAATACAAAAATGCAAATATAACGAAATCACTTATTTTGAGAAGTTTAAAAAACTTACAAAAACAAAATACAAATAACAAAACTGACAAAGAAACAAACTACAAATTACAAAACATGCTATTTTTGACAAATTAAATATGATAGGCTCTGTCCAGATACATAGCCAGAAGTTGGCTTTTTTTGGGGACGGAGGGACTAATTAACAAAACAAAGGCTTAAAAATTTCATACACACAAAACTACAAATCATTACAACAATTAATTTATAGTTGATTGACAATTGCATACAAAACTAGTCATTTCAGTGATAACAGAAAAAAATTCTATAGTAGCTTAATTACCAAGTGCATATAGATGACTGGAACACTAGATGACTGGAACACTACTAATTTCGGACATTGCTAACAAAACTAATTAATCTTCATTGCTAACAAAACTAAGAACTGCTAGTAGCTAACAAAATAAAGTAATGTCAAGTGAAAATAAAACACTTTCTCTAGTAGCTAATCAACAAAACAGAGCCTTAACTAATTTCATACAAACAAAACTAGTCATTTTCAGTGAAAACAGAACAAATTCTATAGTAAGTTTAAATACTGAAATTTATTATAGATGATTGAAATTTGCTGAGAAAACTAGTTATTTTCAATGAAAATGCAACAATTTCTCTAGTAGCTTAATTAACAAAACAGGACCTTAATTAGCTTAATTAACAAGACAAAACCTTAATTAACTTAATACATATAAAATGATAAATCCTTTCATTAATAATTCCTAGACAATTGAAATTTGATTATACAACTAGTAATATTCAGTGAATTGGATATATACGTCTGCATAGAACAGATAATGATACAGAAAAACTAGGCGTGAGAAAAAGGAATTTTTAAAAAGGGATGAGTGCACACAAATGAGTTCCATAAAAAAAGGCTCCCCATACCTTCCTCAATGAAAGGATGTTATCAATATCTGAGCCACTGGATGAGAAATTGTTTACTTTACCTTTAGTATGAAGCAAACAATTTCCCTATGAAAAACATAAAAAGGGGATAAAATAAATAGTGAGGCTAATTTGGCACTGAGACAAGCATGCTGAAAAATAAAAGGGGGAGGTAATACACTGCTGCCATACTAAACCTGCCTCCCCACCACCCTTATCAAAGCCATTACAGTCCTTGAGCATTTCTAACAAAATCAAACTATATTTTGGGAAAAAAATTATGTAATGTGCTACTTTACAAGCAAGTGCAGACTGTAAGCTAGGTCAACTATGAACTACCATCCAAATGGCATAAGCTAGGAAAAAAAAAGTCCTTCTGACATAAGCTAGCAATCAAAACATAACTAATCACTTTTAGCTTTTCATGCAGCGATCTAGCTATTACTACCCACAAAAATGGATGTGTCAAGAAAAAGCATGCTTATATTTTTCCCCCAAACCTAGCTACCTTGTACTACAAGTACTGATTAAACAGTGTGGAGTTTTAATTATCAGCAAGACAGAAAACAAATGTGCAGCTAAAAAACTGTACAGGCACATTTTTAGGGAGCAGCATATCTAGTGCAACCTATGTCCCATAGGACATCATGGTGAACTTGATGCATAAACAGGAAAAAGGCACTAGCTTGGAAAACTGTTCACTGTTTGAATAGGCAGATTTTGGTCTGGATGAAACTAGAAAAAACATCACTAATAAGAACACTTACATGTCAACTGGAGCTGTTGACGCAACAGCTGGAAGCCTGGAACTAGTAATGACTCAAAAAGCATCATAGTTACGCATAATGAAGAAAAGGACAGATGCTAAAATGCCCACCTCGTGAAAAATTACTGGAGGACTATACTATTTCATTTGAAATATGAATTTATCAACAATAATAGACACGAGAAAATGGGGTAAGATAAAAAAACAGTAAATTGCTTGTGTTATTCGCTGAAGAATAACCTAAGCTAGCTTAACAAATCAGAAAAAAAATATGAATCTACATGGCCACAAAGATTTCAAACCGGGGGATTTGGGTCAAACAAGTTGACGAACTGACAGATCTGGCCAAAACAAAATAGCAAAACACATATCAAGCATTTCCTCCCTCTCCTCCCCCCAATACGTGAACCAAAAATCTCAAAATCACACGCATAATCATTTGGTGTTCCATTGGGCTCACCGTGTGAATCGATGTGTCCCCCCTTGTTGCTTCGTTGTTCAGATGCAGCGGGCTCCAAGTCACGGGGAGACAGGCAGGGATTGGCCACCCCTCATTCGCTACCGCGAGAACAGCTGGCGGCTGCGTCGCCGTCCCCCACAAAGGTAGAAGCCTCGCCGGTGACAAGAAGCCTCCCTGAGCACCCTTTGAACAACCATCCTTGCCTCGCCAACAGAGCAAAGCACAAATCCTTGGGAGCGGACTCCGCTTCTGCCGGAGGAGACGTCGAGATCAGGTGCTCCGTCCGCCAGAGAGGACCTTGAGGGAACCGCGGCTACGTTTCTGCGGCGTCGCCAATGCAGCGCTGCTTCTCTGTCTCGAGTGAAGGAGAAATTTGGGGAGAAGACACGCACGCTTTGGGTGGGGTCATCCGACTGGGCATTAGGGAGACAACCAGCACAAATCTGGAAGCCAATCCAACGGACGAAAATCCGGCTGACAAATCACAATAAAACAGCTCTAGCAAATCCCTAATTTTAAATGTGAAAATTGGCTCAATCCAAGCCTGTTTTTGGGCGCAGGTACAAATATTTAAAATATTTACAAGCATCTGATTTACAGAGAGTTTTTACCGCTTCAAAGAAGAATGGTCAACATAAGAATTTTTGGGCTTTACAGGCATGTGCTTTTAGTAATTTACTAAAATCTGGTAGTTTGGGATAATAAGAATTCAAAAAAGAGTAAGGGCATCCAGCCTCCAAATCGCATTTTTGTCTAGTTCTTCTAATTGAGCGCTCGTGAGCCACGCTACACCATCTTCCAACATGCTTGTGTCTAATCCTTCTAGATAATTGAGCTAGTTTATGAGCCACTCTACCCCATCTTCCAACAACTTAGCAAACTAGCTCCATTTATTTTTTTCTCATGTGCTTAATAACTTTTGAAAGGATAATAGGCGCGTTGATCCATTTAGCAGCCCTTTGCACGCTATGATTTCGACTTCTTCGGCCGAGGCTATGGAAAATGGCTAGCCACGAGGAAAGCAATATTTTCCCCTTCCAGTTCCTGGTAAATCACTCCCAATCTTGTGTCCCTTGTAAGGCGCAAAAGATTCATCAATATTGTCCTTTGCTCACCTAGATTCACCCATTATAACTTCTTTGATTTTTGAAAAAATGCTATTACTATTCATCTATTTATAGACATGTTATTATAATTTGACCGAAATTGAAGATATGTTACTACATACACCTTCGATGCAATTATAAAAAGATTTGGAACAAATTACCCCTCCTCTTCCCCCTCCCACCTTCTTCCTTCTCCATTTTTTCTCTCTCCTCTTTTTTCTCTTGGATCTAGATGAAGTCACGCCACCGGTGATGAAGCTGGTGGCGAAGTGGTTGCGTGGTGTCGGTGGCAGGGGCTAGTCCCTCAGCGTTTGGTAGGAATCGAAGCTTCTCATGTCGGCTATGTTGTGGCTATGTGGATGACAAAAGTAGAGAATGGAGGGAGCGTCCGATCGACGGGCTAGATGGGGATCAGCGGATCAGACCGATGAAAGAGATGACAGAGATTAAGGAGAGGGAGAAGGAAGAAAGAGTAATTTGGTCTAAAGGGGTTTGTAGTGGTGTATTCTAGCTTCGGTCTTGTAGTGACATATCACTAAATAGATAAATAGTAATGATATTTTTTAAAATTGAGAAAGTTACAATGGCATGATCCAATTAACCATAGTTAATTTGCTGCTCAACACACAAACATGTTTACCATATCTCTGCTAGTAGACATCACGTACCATGGAAAATGAATTTGAGTTTGAGATATCAGTTTTCCTTTTTAAAAAATGTCATCACGTTTTTTACTTCGATTTCAGTCGATCCTATGTGACTGCTACCCCTCTTTTATACTATAAGGGTAGCAAAAAGAAGAAGATTAAAAAGATACATAAAACAAGGTAATCTATTTACACATGATTAATTGATTATTAATTATTTCAAACTTTGGAGCAGTATGACTTTTTAAGCAACTTTTTTTATAGATTTTTTTAAAAAAACATCCTTTTTTTTAAAAAAAATTGAATTAAATGATTATTCAACTATTAGCAATGTAATCATAAATCTAGATATTTGATTCATAGGCTTTATTTGGCACAATCCATGATAGATTTAAGTTTGTATGTTAGAGTATATTGGTTTAAAATTTAAAATTTTATTTAAATAAGAATAAAATAATTTATTCAAATGTTATCAAAGTAACCATAAATCTAAATCTATGAAGTTGTAGAGCTTCTAGCCTAAAAAAATATTGGATTGAGAGATATGCCTAAAGAGAACCGTAGAGTCAAGAGAACCCAACTTCGAAAAAAACTTGAATCTGAAGTTGCGCTAAAAATGACTTTAATTTAATCTCAGAGACGGTACTTCAACGATAAAGTAGCGATTGTGTGTGTTCTTGACTACACAAGATAAGTGAAAAACATCGAACAGAAAACGGGTGCAGTTGTTCTTCGATGGACTAAGTTCACCTAACGTCTCTCAACCTTATGTCGAGTTTGTCTTAGGTCCCAATCCGTAATACAGAAATCTCTACCCCTCAACTATCACAAACCGTGAAAAAAAGTTCCGAGATAGTATTGACTTAATTTTTCTCCGGTTTTGCTAACGTGACATACGGGGCCCCGCATGTCAGCGTCCTCCTTTTCTCTCCTTTTTCTCTCCTCTTTCCTTTCATCTCCTCTCTTCTCTTCTTCAGTAGACGGGGAGGCCGGCGGGCGAGCGGGGGGCGGCGGGGCCGCGGCGGACGGGGGGNCAGCGGGCGGCGGGCGAAGCAGGCAGGGGGCGGGGCGCATCACCTGCGGACGCGCGACAACCGCATCCCGCTCCCTCTCCACGGAGGCCATCCTCGCCGTGCAATCCCTCAAGCGCCTCACCTCCTCCGACCGCTCCCCGGCCGCCGCCGCCGCCGCCGCGGCCTCGACCGCCCTCGGCCGCCTCCTCAAGAGCGACCTCCTCGCCGCCATGGCCGAGCTCCAGCGTCAGGGCTACTGGTCCCTCGCCCTCGTCGCGCTCCACGTCGCCCGCGCCGAGCCTTGGTACCGCCCCTACCCGGCCCTCTACGCCACGTTCGTGTCCTCCTCGCCGGTCACCGAGGACGGCGCCGCCGCCGCCGTGGATGTGCTCGTGGAGGCGTTCCTGGAGGAGAAGGAGCGAGGCGGCGGGTTCGTGGAGGGGGAGGAGGACGTGTACAAACTGACGCAGCTGGTGCGCGCGCTGGTGGCGAAGGGGAGGGCGCGCGCGGCGTGGAGGGTGTACGAGGCGGCTGTGAGGATGGGAGGCTGCGAGGTGGACGAGTACATGTACAGGGTGATGGCGAGGGGGATGAAGCGGCTGGGCTTCGAGGCGGAGGTGGAGGCGGACTTCCGGGAGTGGGAGGCCAGGATCTCGCCGCCGGCCAGAGACGTGCTCGACGAAATGCGCACGCGAGCTAGAAGAGCAGCACAACCGCCGCCCCGCCCGCCAGCCTCCCAGTCTCCCTGAAGAAGAAGAGAACAGAGACGAGAGAAAAGAGAAGAAGAAAAGAGAAAAAGAAAGAAGAGGAGAGAGGACGCTGACAGCTGGGCTCATCATATGTCACGGTGAGACCTTAAACTTGATGTAGAGTTGAGAAAGACAGAGGAACTTATTCCTTCTTCGATCTGTCCGGTTGACTTACGGCTAATAAATTCCTATTCGAACCCGGACCTTGCAAGTTAACTCTCCAAACGAACAGGAGCACGACTCCTGCATACATACATACATACATACATACATACATACATACATACATACATACATACATACATACATACATACATACATACATATATATATATAATTTGGTTTTGGTTTATTTCTTATGGGGCAACCAATGGGGTTCGTAGTATTTTCTTTTCTTTTTTAATCTTTGAAGTGATAAATAAATAAAAGCGATGGAAGCTCCAAGAGCAGTACCCTCTGTTTTAAAATATAAAATATAGTAAGTTATAGTTTTCGATAAATATAGGAAGCTAGCGGCTGAAGGCGATGTTGGACTCTGATTTAGGGGCAAAATGAATATTTCATATCACTTGTCACGCTAGCATGCCCATCTGCCGCGTCGTAGTGACAAAAATGACGCGGAATTAGGAAATCATCCTCTCTCTCTCTCTCCACCGGCAAACATGGCAATTGTAAAAGGTCCTCATCATTTGCTTATATCTTTTAATAAGCCAAAACAGCTTATTAGAAAATAAAATTTAATTTATAGGTAAAACTTATATATATATATATATATATATATATATATATATATATATATATATATATATACACACACACACACACTTACTACTCCTATACTAGTGTTACGGAAATTAAATCCTGTTATTACGTCGAGAAACACATGACGACACCCGGCGGCATGTCAAGGGCGTCGAAGCGAAGGAAGGGCGCAGCACGGACATGGACTAGTACTGCGCCCTATCATCTGCCGGACGAGATCATGAACGAGATACTGCTGCTGCTTCCGGCCAGGTCGGTGATTCGTTTCCGTGCCGTCTGCCGCTTGTGGGCCGCCCGGCTCTCGTCCTCCGGTTTCGCGGACGCTTACGCCGCCAAATCCACCCAGGCCCGCCGGACGGCGACCAAGTTCGTAGTCTTTGCGCCGTTCGCAGCCACGTCGTCGTCGCCGCCGCTCAGGCTCAGCTACTGCTCCACTACGGCCGCCTACACCTGCACCCGTGATTCCGCCGTAGCGGACCAGCTCTTCACCGTCGACCACCTGCGAGCAGACTATATCCGCAGCATGTCAGGCAGGCCGTGCCACGGCCTCTTGCTCTTCTCGGAGGCCGCGCGTTCAGCTTCTGGGATCTACTGGGTATGTAACCCCAGCACAGGGGAGTGCAGGCGGCTGCCGCGGCCACACCGCGGCTTGACAGAATCAAGCGCCGGCCTGGTCTACGACAACCGCACCAACGAGTGTAAAGTAGTCCATGTATTTTTCAAGGAATTTGGGGCGTGTAATCTTGGTCTTGGGTGCGAGGTTTACACACTCTCCGACGACCCTAGTCGTCGGAGATGGAGGGAGGCCACGGGAGGCATAGAATTGATGGGCACAGACATGGTGATGGTCCTGAAGGCTCTGCGAGCTGAGGCCACCGTGACGAAGGTGCCTCCAGTGTTTGCGGATGGACACCTGCACTGGCTACTCCACCCTACCAATAAGGGCCATCCTCAGCAGCTCGGTGAAGACGCTATCCTCTGCTTCTCCGTGGCCGACGAGACCTTCACCTTTGTCAGCGCGCCGGCGAGCATGCCCATGGAGGATTACACAAGACTGGAGGAGCACTCTGATCCGGCAGCGCCCATTCACCTCGCGGAGCTCGGAGGCTCGCTGTCCATGGTCCATGATCTTCGCAGCGGCCATCCGGATCAGCAGCAAGGGAGAAGAAGCTGGCTGCTGGATGTATGGGTGCTAAGGGATCGCGATACTAGCGAGTGGTCGCTAGAGTACCGGATCGCTCTATCGCCACTTATAGCAAGCGATGTACGCAGCCCTCGGTTCATTACCATCCTCGGCTTATGCTCTTCTGACGACGGCACAAGAAAGAAGGAAAGGAACAAGGTTCTGGTTGCTACCTCCCATCATAAGGTCTATGCTTACGACCCTGGTGTTGGGGAGGTCGAGACAGTGTTCTCCGTCTCAGACACTGACATTGGCTTCCAAAGAGAGGCTGCCGCTGGCCTTCGGCTTGGCCTCTATGAGGACAGCCTGACGATAATAGGAGGCGGAATTAGCATTCAAGAGTCGGCAGCGTTATCAGTGGTGACCCAGATACTACTCCGGCTTCCGGTGAAATCAATTGCGCGATCCATGCTGGTGTGCAGGCAGTGGTGCACACTGATCGAGAGCGAGAGCTTTGCGTCGTCCATGATAAACAAGAAGAGGCCGAAGAGGGTCTTGATGGTCAACAATGGTCGTGGCCGGTGTGTTTTTTTTGAGTTTGCGCCCCTAGGGTCCTTGTCAGGGGGTTGTTGGCAGCAGCTTCAAGTTGTCGCCGATACTCTCTTGGACGACACGATTTTGTGCTCCAAGCCTTGCCACGGGCTCAACCTGATAAGCACAAGCAGTGACGACTACGTGTGCAACCCCTGCACCGGCGCCATACGGTGCCTCTCTGTCCGTGGCAGATCGCATTTCAGTCCAAGTTACAACAATAATCTCCGACAACCCAGCATCCGTCCACGACACGCATTCACGGTTAGCAGAAACGTTGGGTTTGGCTTCGATCGGCGCACCGGAGAGCACGTCGTGGTCGAGATTGGCCACGACGACCTTTCCGGCACTTTGGCGTGCATGGTCAAGACAAGCCGCACAAACGCCTGGATAGCCATTGGTAGTAAACCACCGGCCCCGGTGAGTGACATGCCACCGGCCCACGTCAACGGGACACTCTACTGGATGGGTGAGCGAACGCGTCAGCAGGAGAAGCGGGTACTTGTGTCATTTGACATCTCCAGGCGAACGTTCGATATCCTCCCGTGCGGACCAGCAAGTCTGAAGAACCGTGGCGGCGGCGGCGACGGAGGGTTGTTTCTTGTGGAGCTGAACGACACGCTGTCGCTTGTCGTGGCGAACGCCGAGGCGGAGGAGATGGAGGTATGGATGATGCACAAGCCCGGTGCTACATGGGCTCTTGCTCACAAGATGTGCCTGAGGGGGTATCCCGACTTCTCGCCCAAAACGGACGTGGTGGTGCCACTGGAGATCAGTTCTGAAGATGGCAGGATCCTGCTCAACACAGGAAGAGCTCTAGGCTACTACGATACCAACACGGGAGCAATCCACGTGTTATACTCACTAGCCTCCCACTCCCAGCTCAACCAGCGGCTGGTCTTTCCCATGTTGTGCGAGGACAGCTTGGTCCGCATCCACGACGACGACGACGACGACGACGAGCTGATTGGCCATGAAGAAGCCGTACGATTCGGATGCGGCGACCAGAAGATCATAGACGACGACACCGGTGAAGCACAAGTGCTGATGAGATCCATATTCCACAAGTGTGCCAACATTGGATGCCAAGGTCGTAACGCGGATGTCTACTCGATGTGCTGCAGGAGAGTCATCTGCCGTGAATGCGTCCAGCGCCGATGCCTCGAGCACTCGTACCAACTGCACGTCCGCCTCCCGGCCAGCTACAGCTCCGTGGTCATGGGAATCCGGAGCATCCGGCTGCCGTTGCACCACCCGTTCGTCCCGGGCCCCGACTACTGCTACTATTATTCGAACAGAGATGACGACGACGTCGGGCGTCACGTCTTTGTTTTGCTCAAGGACTTGGTGCGAAACAATCAGCCATGCCGTCTCGTCGAGTGCGTGTACAGGATGGATGGCCATGTCGTCAAGGAGACTTGGGCTCGCAGATACATCGAGGACGACACGGGCAGAAGATAATATGGATCGCCACGACATTAGTTCTATGTCATAATGTGGGGCTGGTAGGCTAGGCTCGTAGTATTACTGCTTGCAGAAATTTACAAGGACAATTTAGAAATGGGGCTAGCTATACAACCTCCAACAATATTTTTTTCTTTTCAGGTGGAAATTAAGCATTCCAATGCAACTATAACTATAATAGTATTTGTAGAATAATTACATTGTAATTAATATGTAACTCGCATACAAAATTAAAAAAAATTCTAACCTTGCTCGCACACATCTTGATGCGCGCAAATCCGAGGACGAACAAATCGACAATTTTGGTAGATTCTGACGTGTGAATTGTGCAGATGGTTTGTGCAGCCAACCTAGGACTAGGAGTAGTAGCTGACGTGTGAATTGTGGTCACTAGAAAAAACTGCATAGACAAAGTTTGCTTTGAGCTTGGGCTCATTTCTTGCCTCTGGCGAATGCGTGGAAACGAGAGGAATTTCGATGGAACGTGACTGCATTTAGCTTGCTGTTCCCCCGTATGCTGTTAGGGTTCCAAAGGAAATTTTACATGATCTACAAGTTCAATCCTAAAAAACCCTCCATTTTAAAGCAGGCCTTAGAATGTATCGATTACTAGCTTGCTCACTATTGCTGGAACTGCCAGCCCTCGATTTTTGAAGATTTTGCAGTTCCTTTCGTACCATATTTCCCGAGCAGTGAGTGTTAGGTTTTTGTCACACCCCGATTCAGCACCGCCATACAACGGTACCTGACAGAAGCGTGTCATAGAAAGAACGGCGTGAACTGCTTCCTACGAGACCACGATATTGGTGCTAGTCCCAGGACATAGTGCTGATACCCACGGTGACAATTATTAATCATTGCAATTCTTAAATTAAATACAGAGCTTATTTACCTTAACTTAAGTTGCAGCTCAAGACGGCCTACGAATACAACCGATGACACGAAAGCAGCAGCAACAACAACAACAATAGGAGCGGAACCAACAAACTAACATCCAACACTATAGGCGACGGCTAGGAACCAGGATGAAACTCTAATCTTCACTTCACTTCATCTTTACCTGTAGGGCGAAGGATATATATATATATATATATATATATATAACAAGGGTGAGCACTTACATACTCAACAAGTCATGGGAACTTAGGTGTTTAGTGCAAGCTTGAAAGAGAGGCAAGGTCGTTTTACAAATCCTTTATTTGAAACCATTTTGAAACTACTAAGCGGTTTTTCTCTTTTTAAGTTTGGGTCGAAAAGAGACTTGCGTCTCGATTCGACTTAAGATATGCTTTTCAACAACTCAATTTGTAATGCACCGACTTTCTAGGTCGGTTCATTAATTCTCGGCTCACAGAGCCATTTCACTTGATTAAGCTGCTCCCCGAGCCATTTTCATTTTCTTGAACTCTAAGAGTCCCGTTGCCTTGCAGCTCAGCAAACTGCTTTCACTCGGAAAGCCTAGACTATGATGCCCTCAGACATCCCGGATCACACAAATCCGTTTCTGACCACCTAAGCCATCCATATGCCACATAGGCCAATTCTGGTAACGATTCCCAATCCACAACAACTTTTCATAAAGCACAGGCAAACAAAACTATGCAACGAGAAACATCTCACATCTGCTCATGACTATGGGCACGACTGTTCAAACAGTTAGTTAACCTCTGCATAGGGTTATACTTTACCCGAACCACACGAACTTACTCCAGACACTGGTCGGTGTAGGAGGTTCGCAACAAAACCTTTCCAAAGCCAACCCAAGGTTATCACATGCCACATAGAAGGATCAGATCCTCACGCAAATGAGTCATTTTCATTTCACAAATCAAACCCAACACCTTGATCATTAATCTGCCAAGCTTCTCTTCCTTGCCTTACCATTTTAATTTTACAAATCAAACTCCAATCACCTTGATCGATAATCTGGCAAGCTTCTCTTCCTTGCCTTACTAGGAACCCAGGGATGCATCAACCGTAGCATCCCGGCGTTCCACAACTATTGGCATGCGAGGCTTCCCTAAACCGACTAGTTACTTAGCCAGGATGTCCCATTCCACCATATGGTTGTACTTATTATGCTTGATGAATTTCTCATAGGAATCGGTCCTTATGTGTGAATACGGGATAACACCACACAAGCACAATCCCCGCATCGCGAGTTTTCACAATTACTTTTATTTTCAAACATGCCAACACCATGTGTCGGGTTTTCAAGGCTTCTCAAACTCATTTCCCAAATTTTCAACAAACAACGGTGTTTGTGGAGTAATTAGTACCCGTGCTCAAAGAGCATGGATACCGGACACCATGAATGCAGAGCGATAAGGAAACAAGATATAACGGCCTACAGAAAATAGTGCGACTACTGGGTAGGTCCGTCGGTTTGGTACACAAACCAAGGCCAAGCAAGTTATGTGTACTCCTATATAATGCAAGTTGCAAACAAAATAATAATGACTTTTAATTATAGGAGCAATATGGTCAAGGTGACTTGCCTTGCTCAAGGTTTTCACGAAGCTTCTCGAAATCCACACTCGAACGAAATGCACGACCACAAGTATACGCAAACAATTAAAATCTACACAAAGATAAAAAAGGAAAACCTATTTAGGACTACTAATAGGGCCATTAGGTAGATCACAAATTTACGGAATTACTGGGAGTGGAACGGAGTCACGAATTGAGAAATATGGATTTTGGAAGGTTTAAATGAATTTTGGGAACAAGGAAAAAGGATTTATCGAATTTCTGGAAAGAATATTCTTGTGAATAGTCTTGATAGTCACTGACATGCGAGGCCCGCAAAGTGGTGAGGGAGAAGGGGTGGACTTGGTCCATGGGCAGTTGGTGCGGTAGAGAGGGAGTGAAATTGAACTTTTGTCGAATGGGTCGAGGGAAAAAGGAGCGGCCCATTCTACCGACACGAAGGCGCGGCCCAGCGCATGCACGAGGGCGATTGGGCAAAGTGGGCCAGCACGCGGGAGTACAACCCACGACCGAACAGGCACGGCGAGCGGGAAGGCCAAGCAGGTCGGACGGGGGCGCGGCCCCAACCGGGCGCTTGCGCACGATGCAGGCCGAGGAGTGGCAACGTGGGCCGGGCACGACGACACGATCGAAAGGCCGATCTCGTGAGGCGGACGGAGGCCATTGACCGGTCATGTGCAGGACCTATCGAGTCGAGCTGGCACCGACATGGTTGCCACGCGGGACGGCAAGAGGAGGAAGAAGCATAGTGCTTCGATCCAACGGCTGGTGACGATGACGTTCTCTAGAGTGATACACGGTGGCGCGTCCAAGGGGAAGGGCACCGGGATAACGAGTGAGGAATGAGGAGTTGGACCAATGACTCGGATTCACCGGGAGGTGGCCGTAGATGGCGGATTGCGGCGGCGGCAACCACTGGCGGCAAAAGAGAGGAAACTTCACTGGAGTTCAAGGGGTCGATTCACCGGGGCTAGAGCTACTTCAAGGGTTCACGAATCCATTCCACATGATAGGAGGCCACGAGAGGCGCTAAAACACGACGACGACGACGAACAGGTCTTGGCACCGAGCAATGGCACACGTCGGCTACGAACGAGCGATGGCGGACCTAAAGCGGGCGTTAACACACAAGAATAGACAAAGGGGGGCTATCTAGCACCCTAGGAGGTAGTAGAGCGGGAAAGGGACGGAGGCACTACCGCGTCGGAACGGGCGCCGAGGCGGTCGGCCAACGGTGTGGAAGCAAGCTGTTCCGCCCTCGGCGAGAATCAAGGCCAGAGGAGGGGAAGAAAGAGTCGCCGCAGAACCACGATCACGCCGGCACCCCTACATGGCGCACGGTGGACGAGGATGAAGAGACGGTGACGGACAGAGCGAGAACGACGGGCGAGCACGGCTCGGTCGGAGCAGAACAGAGAAGGAGAGGAGGATGGGGAATGGCAGGGCTTTATAGGGGATGGAATGGGGCTTGGTGGAGAAGGAAGCCGTGTGGAGTGGATGCTGAGTTGGCTCGATCGCGTGGCTGGTCAAGCGGGTGAGGACGGCGAGCTGGCATGGCGGCGTTAGCGTTCTTTGCCTCCGGGTGCAAGGAGACAAGGGTGGGAGAGAGAGCGGTCGAGCCTGGGAGGGAAAAAGAAAAAGTAGGAGGTGGAAGGGAGCTCGGTCTCGATCCACTTTGGGGAGGTGTGGCTGGCGAGGCGCGTGGCTCGATGTTCATGTTTTGGCTACAAGAAAGAGGGAGTTGGGCCAGGGAAAGAAAACAACCCAAGAAGGAGGGAGGAGAAGTAGACTTTTTGAGAGAAAATGAGTTGGAGAGTATTTAGAGATTGGATTTGAATTTGGAATTGAATTCAAATTGCATATTTGAACTCAAGGGTTCAAGGAGGATTCAATAAAGGGAGACATGTTAGAGATTTGATATTTTCGGGATTGGGACAAGTGTTGTGCAAGGATTCAAAAGAAAGGAAGGATCAAATTTCGAAACTTGATTTTGGAGGCTTGAGTTGGAAATGGGACTTTGAGGAGGTGATTTTCAATATTGAGGAGAGGGAATCAAGGAGAGATTTGAACTGAGATCCATGACACGACATAGACTCACACGAAGAACTAAACTTTCGCGAATAGGTTTTTATTAATTTAGTTTTTAACATCTCGTGAAAAGCGGGGCCTTACAGTTTTGGTGGGTCTATTCGGTCTACCCTCTATTATTCCTCTGCCTTTTTCGTGGTGCCGCTCACAAATGCATCCTAAGGCTAAAGGGTAGGGACCTATTTATAGACTCCAGATATACACTGTATTTGTTTCCGGTACACCGTTAAACTCCTGAACCATGTCATCAACCCGATCAGACAGTTCAGTTAAATAGATCTACAATATAATACTTCCTCCGTACTAAAAAGACAAACCCTGGCTATGTATCTGGACGTGCATCCAGGGCTATGTATCTGGATGTGCATCCCTGGATGCACGCCCAGATACATAGCGAGGGTTTGTCTTTTTTTGGGACGGAGGAAGTAGTCCCTAGCACACATGTAGGAGTCATGTGCCATGATTACATTGTATATGAGATTAATTCCAATATAATCATGTGGGTCAACAATTTACAGAGCCGATCTTGTAAACAAACCCAACCATTCCACCCTGTGCTGTACCCAGGCATAAACATGTACGTACATATAAATTCCAATGGAGTATATCTCTATTAATTCCTCTAGTGTATTCTAGCACAATCGTCCTCGGCACCTCGAGTATTAATTCATCGAGTTAAATTCCACATTAATAATTTCTCGTCACATGCAACATAAATATTTTTCACATTGAGTTAAATAAATACCATAATATATAAATATTGTAAGCCATATAAAAGTCCAACAATGAGGACTCCTTTCCTTCCACACCTCCCAAGACGTGATTAGGATGGGCTTCTTTTTTTGGTAGACCTTTGGCGGGTGCTAGCGCTGTCTATCAGGCATATACTGACGTAGATGCAAGCTACCTTTTTGGTCTAAGTTCCTCACAAGCTGTCCAGGTGGATAGAGTGCTCCTTATTCTCCTCGTGTATCTGCAATCCGCAGAAGGTGGTATGCCGTTTTTATGGTGTGCCAGCATAGGGGATAGTAGGAGTTGTTTGGCAAGTCGTGGATTGCCAATCAGTCTGAAGTACATAATTAGCTATGCAAAGAGTTTGCATTTTTTTTTGAACTCGGGTTTACCAAATGATTGTTTTGTAGGTTTGCCAATAAGTAGGAGTTGTTTTCTGAAACGAAAGCCGACGGAGTTTAGGCGTCTCTTTTGGGAGTCTAAAATTATAAAGAGCAGCTTGTTGGTAATCAGCTTATGAAAATATAGAAAAACTGGATTTTTTAGTTTTTGACTTTTAGTTTATTTTTTTATTCTACAACTATGATTTCTCCGAATCTAAAAAAAGCTAAAAAAAACTAGACTGTTTGAGGAAACTTCTAATTTCAAAAAAGCTGCAGGCTAAAAAAAGCTCCTCAAACAGTTGTTACTAGAGAGAGAGGGACAAAAGGGAGCAGTAAAAAAAGCTTCAGCTCAGCTTCGTTTCCGCCGGACATAAAGGGACACAGTAAAAAGAATCCGACGCTGCAACCTCCTCCACGGGCCACGGCTCCATCCGCACCGTCCACGAACACGTCCAACCGAATCCGCACCGTCCGTTTCTTTCACCGGCACGGCCACCTGCCGCAATGCAATATCCGGCCCGCGTGTCAGAGCCCTACCCTTCTCCAAAGCGTCGCCACGTCGTGACTCGTCGTGACTTCCCCATCCCGATCCGACGGCCCACGCTAGTTCTACGGCCCCGGAAGGCTGGTCTATCCTACGGCCTACGTCGCCCGACCCCACCCCATGCATCCGTAGCCGTTCCACCTTGACTGACAGGTCGGGCCCACCAGAGAAGGCCGCGGCTCCTACCCATGTCGATGGAGGCTACTCTTAGCCATGACCACCGGGTCCCACGGGATATTGGGTCCACCTGTCAGTGATGTGGTGGGTGGACAGTCGGGTAAGTGAGGAAGTGGGCGGAGAGAGAGGCGACCATGAATTGGACGTGACCCTGGGTTTTCTCCTCTCTCTCTCTCCCACTTCGTTCAAAGCGTGCGTGGTGTTCAGTTCATCTCTCTGTGTGAGAGAGAGGAGAGAGAGTGAGAGAGGAGAGAAGTGGTTGGGTTTTTTGCTTGTGGGTTTTGCGCAGGAGGGGGATTCGGCTCTCGGCGATCGAAACCCTAGCGAGCGTCTGATGGTTTCCTGCTGCGGAGCTAGGCGTGCGGCTGCTCGAATCGGGCGGCCTCGTGAGGTACGCGTGCTCGACGAACCGAACGCGATCGTTTCCGTGTTGTTCGTGGTGAATTTTGGGGGTTTTTTAGGCGATCGGTTGGGTGCGGGGTTTGTGGGGAGGGATTGTTGGGGGAATGCTCGCGTTTTCCGGGGAGGAAATTTTTTTTGGTGCGGTTGAGGAGGTGATCGATTGAGTTGGGGAGGCACAGCTTCGTCGACGACCTCATGGCTCCGTGGTTTGTTCACGGTTCGTCTCCTCCTCACCGGAGCGGACCTCACCGCTGGCTTGCCTCGCATTGCAGCAAGCCCTCACGCCCTCTCGTTCATCCCGAGTCGCCTCGAACAGTAGCTATTGGTGTTTTTTCAGTGTGTTGTGTTGTCTTTTTTTTTTTCATTCTCCAAAAGTTTCTCTGATACTAGGATATAAGAGGTTCTGAGAGTAGTGGGGTATTAATCTGGGCCTGCATTTATCTGTTTAGGTAAGCTGAGGGAAATAAGGATGTCGTAGACTCGTAATAACTGCATTTCCACTTTCTGTGCACAAATGTGGGCATGCCTGATTGCTTCGGCGAGCGGTTTTCCCTGTTAGTCATCATGCGGTGTTTTTTTTTTCCTTCTGGTCAAGTGCGTAAAAAGGCAGGTAATATATTTTCCATTTGAAGCGTTTTGGATCCCGGATATATCCTGCAGTTTGGTAGTTTCCCTCAATTTTAGGATGTGCCGTTTGGATTTTGGTTCGTCCATTTGCAGATGTGCTGTTTCAGGTTCATCTGTAAACTGAGTCTGTAGCTTTCTGATGTTTATGCCATGCCAGAATTTTTGCATGACAAATAAGAAACTGGAGGCTGCACTTAAAAAACAAAAGAAAGAAACTAGAGGCTGATAGGAGAAGGCAGATGACCTTGTTCATATTCTTCATGGATATTGCGCTCTGGAGGAACTAGATGAGCTTTTCTTTGTACTTACTAGGTGGGGTCCATGGGTGTAAGGTTGTTGCTTTCTATTTGCTATTTTTTGGAAAGAAAATGATTGTTTGAATCATTTTATCCAACAATGAACTGCTAATGTCTTGAGCCTGTCTGTATAACCAATGGAGTGGTCAACTGGTCTCTGCTTTAAATTTATACTCCTGTTTGCAGCCAAGTGGGAACTTCTTGTGTTCTGCATATTTGTAGTTTTAACTTTGACAGGCACAGCTACAGCCTATTTAATTTAAGATATACTTACATGTTGCCACTTGTACTGTTGATAGTGCTTATTTGGATGAAATGCGCTTCATTTTTGGCAGTTGCTAACTTGCTATGAGAAAAAATCCTGTTTCTATAACAAAAAATGTAGCTACAACTTTATCACAACATTTAGTTTCATTCTGTAGTTAATTATTTTAATGATGGTTTCAGTATACAGCATTACTTTTGATATATTGGTATTGTTTCAGCCTGAACAATTTGACTAAAGCAAAACATATGTTATAGAATATACTACGCAAAGAGAAATAATTGTAAATTTCAGTTACAGTGCTAAATAATCTACTGTTTGGATGCTTGAACAGGTTTTATAAAAGTCATAAGAGTGAAGCAAGAATTTGCAATACTCAAGGATATGGCTGATAATGCTGAAGGCGAGAATTCTGCTAATGTCGATTTGGTTTGTTCTTTATGTGATAATGGTGGTGAAATTGCAAGGTGCATGTCCTTTTCTTTGCTCTTGGATAATTTTTATATACAGCAAACAAATATAGTTCCTGTATTTAGAAATTCCTGAACCTTGCTCCCAACATATATGCTAGTCATTAAACATTTCTTGTCAAGTTATAGAAACTGTTTACAATGCTGGCTATGGATTTATTTCATTAATCAAAAGAGGTCCTATATTTTGGATTTTCTGTCTTTACAACTTAGTGTCCATCAGGGATTGAAATTTGGGAATTTCGGTTGGATTTTTTCTATTTGTTGTGAATTTGGTTAAACTTTATTCAAATTCAGTCAAACCTTTTTAAATTTTAAATAATTTCGTACTAAAATTGTCCAGAATTTGAAATTGCGGTCTTTTATGAAATAGTAAACACTGGTGTCCATTAGTCTGCAGAATTGGATTTAACTGCACCATGCTTTGTAACTCTGATCTTGCAATAATGTATGTATACCAATAATTTCATTCCTTTACCTATATGTTGCCACTTACTAGTTATTTTTGTGCTATGGATTTGGCCACTTTATTGGCAACCTTGGTTTTTAATTCCTGTACAATGAACTACAGAAAATCAGGAGAAACATTTGGTTTAATGGGTGAGTAAGATAGGCTATTCTACTTTCAACTCACCTGGAATAATTTGTTATCACCACCTATATGATCTGTTGTGCACCCTTTTGTTTGCTGAAACATAATTTGTATGTGTATCTTATCGATAGCACTATTGTGCTCGTAAGTGTGGAATATTATTCAATTAGTCAGTAAAAATCCTCACGGTTTTGTTTGAGTAAATCATAAGCTATTGACACATGTATGCCAAGAGTAAAAAGTATACAACCTGAGAAAATCTTATGTGCTGCGTAGCAAAATTTCTGTGTGTAGAGTAAGTTATTTTTTGCACTCAATTTCACAGCAGTATCTTTTTTTGTATCTGCTATGTTTTGGATGGGAGCAAACATTACACATTCTTAGTGGCTAAGACTATAGTGCCAAGCAGCACTTTTGCAGAGGGCTGTTATGGAGCTCTTCAAGAAGCATGAATGGAGATTTAACAATAGGCTATGTGTGAGTTGAAATTTTGTATATCATACATTGGTATAGCTCGTTGTCTTAAATTTGTGCATCCCATTTGGTGTGGACGGTTTGTAGTGATTTACATTGACTTTGTGCAGCATTAGATGCAGTGGCCAGAATTAATATAAAAATTACACATTCTTAGTACTTATCGTAAAATTTGTGTGTTCTTTGTTGATTGTATATTAGAGGCTTGAAAGTCTACTATTGTCACTTGTTTGCTGTGGAAAATGCTTTGTGATGTATTCATCCATAACTTACCAATCGTGAGGTGCATTTCTGCGACACTCTTGCAGCTGCGAAGGCAAGTGCCTCAGATCTTTCCATGCCATCAAGGATGCTGGTGAAGATTGTCAAACCTTAGGCTACACCAGGCGTCAGTTTGATGTATCTATTCTAAACCTTCCACTCATGAATGATAATGTTTTTACTTCACATGTTTTACGCATATTGGATGCCAACATTCACTTAGCTTTCCCATATTTACAGGCACTGAATCCTTTTTTGTGCAAGAATTGTGAGCTTGAAAAATATCAATGTTTTGCATGCATGAGGTTGGGTTCAGCTAAAACAGATACTCCTGAGGTTAATCTCTTTTAGCCCTTTTCTTATGGAATTTTAAGATTAGTAATTGATTGCATTCCTTCAAAATTATTTTGTAAGTCTAATATGTGATTTATTCCCTCCTTTTAAAACCGTCTGAATTTCTTTTGATCTTCTGACCTGATAAATTGCTTTTAATTTTTAGGTATTTCCCTGTGCATCTGCGAATTGTGGTTATTTCTACCATGCTAAATGCGTTGCGCAGTTACTCTTTACTGAAAATGAAGCCAAAGCATTGGAATATACAGCAAAGATAGCCAGTGGGGTAAAATTTGCATGCCCACTGCACAAATGTGATGTTTGCAAGTATGGTGAAAACAAGGATGAAAAGGAGCTACAGTTTGCTGTATGCCGACGGTGTCCCAAGGCATATCATAGAAGATGCTTGCCAAGGCAAGGATTTCTCTCTTTGTTTAAGATTTCCCAGGAAGTGGATTACTAATGCATTCTTTTTGAGTTGATCATTAATGCATTCTTTGTGAGCTGATATTTATTTAACTTTATTCTTAAACTAATGCATATAAACCTGTACATAGGAAAATTGCCTTTGATGACTTTGTTGACAATGGTGTCTTTCATTTCCAAAGGGCGTGGGACGGCCTTCTTCCCAACAATCGGATATTAATATTTTGCCTGTATGATTTCTTTCATTTTTTTTATAAAATAGTGCGCTCGTTATTCACACACACAAATTTCTGACTAAATCTTATAATTTGCATAGGAAACATGATATTGATACTACACTTAGAACCCCGACAAGGGATCATCTTAAATTTCCTGATAATATTGCTGTCACGAGAAAGCCCTTCGATGTTAGTGGAATGAACAAGAAGGTGGTTAAGATACGTCTTCTTGAGGATTGTCCACCAGCCTCATTGTCCAGTGACAAAAAAACATTTGGGACAGTGAACCGCTCTTCCTCAAGTGATGTGATAACCAAAAAGAGGAAAGTGCTTGTGTCTGGAGGTACAAAACATTGTGGTCGTAGTGCTGTGGCTAGGGAAAAAACATCAGTTACATCATTAATCCCCTTCAGCTCATTCCCTGATATTGACAAAGGCACTGAGAGGAGGTAAATCTCTCGCACTTCTACTGCTAATTTGTTTCCTCTTTCTTTCAGTTCCCATTGTTTCCTTTTGTCATGCAATCAACTTTGACTGCAAAAGTGAAAACCAAATAATTGTTCCACATAAAAACAACTCTAGAAAAGCTGTTGAAACTAAAAACTATACGTTTATAATTTGGGAGCGGCTATGGTGCATGTGTAGTTAGTTTGATGCAATTATGTAAACTTATCACATAATCCACTGATCATCCTACAAGTGGGAATGGTGGGAAGCAGAAGCAATATTAGAGGAGGCACAAATCTATGGTGGTGGAAAATTTTACTATGTACCATAGCTACATCCTTTTACTTTTTGCTGATAAACTATGTTTGAAAAAAATAAACTGCAATTTTGGATAGGAGTACCAGCAGTGAGTGAATGCCAAATTTCTTCTGCTTAACTGCTTTGGGGTTTAAAGGTACTGACTACTGAATCACATTGAGAAAAGTTGAAGAGGTAGACAGAATGCTCTAAATTTTTATTTTCTTACAAATCATATGGGGACATCTGGAATTTCTGATAAGATTAGCATCAATTGTGAATGATTTAAACGGCTGTATTCAAATTTATTGAATTTTTGGCTGCTAATAAAGAATTTAGAAATGGTATGTTCCATGGTTTCTTCAACAAACATAAAATTTCATTGTATGTGTGGCACTTTGCATTATATTCTGTAAAATATCTGCCGAAGCTGAACTTAGATGATGTTGTTGTGTTTTTGTTTACTGCAATCTGCAAGAACTGAGACTATCCTTTAATTCAGGATTCATGAGTTTGCACAGAAAGTGTCATCTGATATAACCATTGAGGATATACAAAAAAGGCTAGTGGTTCCATCTACACACACACCGGTTTCGAAGAATACTGATAAGATTACATTGGGAATGGTGCAAAGATCTGTTGAGGTACTCTTCTGTGCTTCCTTATAAGAAATGCCATGAATTTGGTCGATTCTTACATATTGTCCTTGCAGGCTATAAATGCTGCTCTGCATATGTTAGAAAATGGTGCGTCCATAGAAGATGTCAAATCTGTATGTGCACCTAGTGATCTTTTCCAACTTGTAAGGTGGAAGGTACATGAATATATTGAAACACTTCCTTGTTGTAACAATGGTTTACTGTTGAATATTATGAACTCCTATATCTCATTCTTATATGTATTAGACTTGAGATTTTGTTTCTCTTTATGTACATTGAGAATGGACAACTGCCACACCAGATAATAGAAAAATTCCTATGATTCTAACATGCTTGTAATTGCTTATGATTGTGCGGAGTGATATATGCTAAAAGCAAGTTTGTAGTTTGTATACTCACTTTGAAATAACAATCCTCTTCTATCCATGATATCATGAACTATTGTCTGCAGAATAAACTGAATATATATCTTGCACCATTTCTTCATGGCATGCGCTACACATCTTATGGGCGTCACTTCACCAAACTGGACAAACTCGAGCAGGTTGGTATGCAGATCAGTAATACTGTGGGTTGGTTATTCTTTCGTACTGATCTATCATCCTTTTACCTTTCCTTTGGAAGAATAATATTTTGACATCGGAAGTTACAAATATTATTTTTAAATGTTAACCCAAAACAGTCTTGGCATGAAATAGATATTCTTGTGAACAGGTCTGTAGCCAGTGGTTACAACACTCTAGTAGCACTTACCAGCGCCTAGGTTCGACTCCCCTCGGGAGCTAATTTTCAGGGTTGGTTTAAAAAAGGTCACTCACTGGCCCTTGGTTAAAACACATGTTAAGAAACGACCTGTGGTGGGTGGGCCCTCGTGTACGGGGCAGGGGCCTCAAAGCACGGATTAAGGCCCGAACCATGGGGGCCGGGTCTGCGTATCAAGGGACCAGGGTTGGTGGCCTTTCTCGGATGGCTTTGGCTGCTGAGGTTTCTTAGTGAAAAGCCATGGGGGCGATCTTTCCCCCGCCGGTCAAGTTTCTTTTAAATGGATATTCTTGCCAATTCTTTGTTCATTATCGTCAGATTCAACAAAGTTGTACTTGATTTTGTAATAGGAAAAAGAAATCTATATCTCGCCCCTCAACTCTTGTCTCAGTTTACTTTTCATTACTCAACTATAAATTGTTTGAGATTCTGCATGAATTGAATTGTTTCCTGATGAATACTTGGAAAAATAGTGTTCCAATTATCAAATAGCCCTGCAAATATTACTTGCGAATCCAAAGTTCCAGACAATTACTGTGTCGATGAAGTTTATGTTTGAACCTCTGCACATTCATATGCAGTGGTACACATCACTTCTCAAATATTTTAATTACCACTCCCTTTGTTTCAAGATGGAGAGATGATCATCATTTCATAGAAGGAACTGTTAGGCCTCCCTCTATTTAGAGAAGAGGTTGCCGTGCTTAAAATTAAGTAAGAACAAATTATGATACCCCTCTATCATTCCTTCGCATGTACCATTTTGCTGTATTTTTATGTGCTGAGAGTTAAACGTGGACAAAGGAATCAAACACATTTTGTTTTTTTTAAATAAAATCTCATTCAAGTGTCAATCTTGTCTTGTGATTTGCTTGCATAAATATGTCCACTGCACCAATAAACAAAAGTAGGATTTTGTTTCATTTGGTGTTACCAATGGAAATTTCCCGAGATCTAAATCCCTTTGCTACTTTTTACCACTTGTGAATTCAAGTGTGATGAATGGAAACCAAACTTCATATTTCAATTTTCATAACCACTGTTGTTTGATTTCATGCCCTGTTTTTATTAGCACTGAAAAATAGTGGTTTATCCTTACTTCGGGGCTATTGTTATGCTTAACTATTATATACCCTAGTTTCGAACTTCTGCTGATGTTGTTTTTAGTACTGATGTAAGTGTGTTTAAATTGTGCAGATTATAGATAGGCTACAATGGTATATTGAAAGCGGGGATACGGTACATGTTTGTTCTGCTTTGTTATGTAAATCTGGTCATCATGAATGTGCATAAGTGATGCAGCATACAGGTTTCGATGTGCTTGCTTTTTATGTCATGCATCTGCATAAATTCTGGTGTTCGATTGTAGCGATATTGTATCGATGTTTTATCCTTGCCAAGCTTAGACATCCAGGTTCAAATGAAGTAAATTAGCTCGAGCAGTTGTTTGTACTGGGAAGAGCCTGCTGGCTATAAAAAACTAACACGGAGAAACTGTCATCTGCTAACCTTTCAAATATTTTCATTTATTTGTGCTAATCTTCTATGGATTTTGATATTATGTCGAGTCATGACAATGGATAACCTCAATGTCCTAATTTTGATATTATGCAAACAATTACCCTAGCTGCTTAGCATAGATGCTAAATGATTGCAATAATGTATAGTAGGATTTATGTGTCACCGCATGCTCGATCTGTCAATTGTTTAATGTCGCTTGCTTTAACTGGCAGTTATGCACTATCCTTGGATTAAGCTTCTAGATGTCACAATTGGGTTAAATCTTCATACTATGTTTCAAGAGAAGTAGATGATGGCAGATTTTCTATTTTATTGATGTCTTGATTTGACTCTTTGTAATCGTGCTTGCAATGCTGTTGATCTACCAACTTAATGCTATGTTTAGTTTTCCATCTGATATTGATTGTACCAATTTTTTGGATTCATAATAAAAAGAGAAGACCTTTACACATGATGTAGATGTGCCATTTCTAACAATTCATGACACATTCCTTTTCCTGTCTGTTTTAGGTTGTTGACTTTTGCTGTGGCTCAAATGATTTTAGCTTATTATTGAAGGAGAAGCTTGAAGCTTCTGAAAAAAGTTGCTTCTATAAAAATTTTGATCTCATTCAACCAAAGGTGGGGTAATATATGGTGTTTTTTTTATTATTGAACAAGTTACCATGCATGAAATAGATACATTCAGTAAGATGGAAAAACCGGGGAGATTAAAAGGGTAAAGGCTACATATATGAGGGCCTAGTCATGCACCTGATAAATATTTTTGTCACACCCTATCCTGTGTTGAAGCTGACACATCTCTTTCCCTAGAATGACTTCAATTTTGAGAGACGAGACTGGATGACCGTTCAACCAGATGAATTGCCCACAGGATGCCGATTGGTATACTCACAGCCCAGCCATTCGCGTTATTTGTTCTCACAGATTGTCCTAGTCAAATTCTCAGTTTTCTGTACTTGATATTTGCTATTTCCCTCAGATCATGGGATTGAATCCTCCGTTTGGGTTTAAAGCTTCTCTTGCAAACCAATTCATTAATAAAGCCCTCACTTTCAAACCCAAGCTGATCATACTCATTGTTCCTAGGGAAACAGAAAGGTACTGTCCCACTCTCCATATATACTTGTGGCTGTCATTGATTGTTAACACAGCTCCATTTTTTTATGTCTGGTAGGCTGGACAGGAAATACCCACCATATGAGCTAATATGGGAGGATTCTCATCAGCTTGCAGGAAAGGTAAGACAGTACTCTCCTTGGTACAGTTACATGTTATCCTTAAAATGGTGATGCAAAATTCCGTGCTGACTGTTTCTTCGGAAAATTGTAGTCGTTCTATTTGCCTGGGTCGCTTGATGCTGATAACAAGGTTATGGAACAATGGAATATGTCACCACCCCCTCTTTCTCTATGGAGCCGTAGTGATTGGGCTTGGAAACACAAGGAAATAGCTAAAACAATGGGGCACATCAGTAAAAATGTGTGGTGCTTAGATGATACCCAAAGGTCTGTTACAAACACAGGGCATGCGCAAATGGGTAATGAGGGGGATGCTGACCTTGACAACAAAGAAAGACAAGAAGACGGACCACTAAATGCCTCTGTTATAGATCAGTTGTTGTCTGACACATACCATGATCCTACTAGCTCGCCAGGAGACTACTGGACAGATACCAATGGAAGATCACGGCAGCCTTGCAATTATGAGGGAAGAAATGATCCAATCCATGAATATCATGCAGGCATGGGTTGCGGATCTGACATGAGCATTTCATCAGCAGACAAGAGCGATTGTCAAAAACAAACCGAAACTATGTCAAACTCAGTGCATGGGCATACTGGTTCAGAAGCCCACGATCTTGTTGGAAGTGCACCTGCGGAACAACCAACTGGTTTTGAGGATTGTGATGAGGTGACATCAGCTGGCATTGAGTACCATAGCCTGGTAAATTCACCACTCACAGAGAGACCTGCAGATGGCTCCCATTGCGGAAAGCGGGATGATTCACCGACTGCAAGCAAACATGTAGCTGGAGTTCAATACAAGATGCTGGAAGACACGCCACCTCTGGATGAACTCGTACCTGGCTTTTCTGGGCAGCCGATCGTTTCACTACCTGGAGGAGGCAGGCTTTCAGCTGGGTTGCAATATCAAAGGCTGGAAGACACACTGTCCAGAGGGACACCTGAAGCTGGTGCTGGTTGCAGACAGCTGGAAGATTCACTACCTGCACCTCGTGCTTCTGAGGTCGATGCGATGGTTGCAAAATATCTGCCACAGACAAGAAGTGATCTCCCTGCATTGCCGTTCGTTCCTGCTCCAAGAATTTCTTTACCTCCAAGAATTCCCTTCCCTGGACTCCAGTTCGCCCCAAGAAATGACTTGTGGCAAGGATGGTATCCCCCTCCAGAATTTCTGGCCAGAGGCATGGACCATCCGGCTTTCATGCACGGCTCATCTGGTTGGCTCGACGACTAGAGACGCGAGACATTAACCAAGCACTAGTAAAGATTACTGACAGTCGCTGTTAGCAAAGACCCCTTGTGCAGTTGTGCTCCAACCTGGCGAGGAGGGTGAAAAGGGGAAACACCAGACTTGGTTCTCTTGTCACGAGTCACCATGTAGAGTCTGTAGTAGAGTACAGCTACTTGTGCTGTGCCTCGGCCTATCTTTCTAAGGTGTGAGCTTGTTTTGTTGTACGGCCTGCTTTTAGAATACGCTGAGGCTACACGCTACTACCAATTTTCTGGACAGCAAACTTCCAAAGTCTCCTTGCCACGCCACGCCTGTTGATGTACTAGGACGTATTTTGCCTCTTGTCTGGTTGCATGGTTGGTTGGTTGCACTCTGATGATGCTACATCCTACTACATGTGTGTATTTTTTGTCATGGTGGTGGATTGGTGCGCTGCGCCCCTTGTATTTCTCCACAGTTGCCGTTCTGTCTCTAGCCTAGGTGATGCTGCTGGGTTTGGGAGTTGAGACGGCGACAACGCAGCGCTGCTACTGCTATCCTGCTGGACGGGAAGGAGATGGACGTTGGCGTCGGGATTGGGGGAATCGGAATGGAAGCTGTGTCCGTCCGTTCGTCCATGGACCGGTTTGTGTAGCCGCGGGGCATCGGTAGAAGAGCCGGGGCGATGTCGCGGGATTCGGTCCCGCCAACGTCCGACCGGTGGCCCCGGCCCCCCTGCAGAACCCCGCACGTGCGACCTCCGTATGGGCAATTAATGGCGCACAAAATTACCTTCCTACCCCTCATCGACCTCCACTCCCAAATGGAAAAGCCGGCGTAGCGAGGGAGGGTGTGGCCTGCGACGATGGGCCCACCACCAGTACGGTACGAGCGAGGGAGTGGTGGGCCCTGGGCGCACGTGATGCGGCAGGGCCGGGGGAGTGAAGCCGTGAAGTGGCGGCCCCGGCGTTGGTGGTGGTCAAAGTGGCTGCCCGTGGTTGCTCTGTACACCGCTTTGTGCCGCGGTGCATGGTGGACCATGGTCTTTCCCTTTCCCTACCTTTCTCATCTCCTCATCTCATTTGGACTTTTATACTCCTTCTATCAATAAATATTTATAGATGTTTCTAGGTTGTTTAGTAGATATTTTCTTTTTTAAAACAAGGGATAAATGGGGTGAGTGATTAAGGATAAGATAAAAAAAATTTAAATAAAAGATGATTGATGAATAAGTTTTACTTTGAATTGTTTATGTTTGTGAACGAACTTTAGATACTTCGAATGCTTATATCCGTGGATAAAGGGAGTAGCTGGTTCGGTTTGGTTTGGCACCATTTCTTTCTCCTCACACCCGCAGCCAGATTCTACTCCCTCTCTCTACGCCAAAAATTATTGTGCTTGTGTTGGCTCCTGAATGCATGATCAGTGTAGGCGTGACCAAAATACAGACAGCTTCCATACCGCAAAGTCTAGTGTGGGAATTATGTACATCTCACATTCTGACAACTCTCATCCTATTCTATTTCTTCTCCATAGGCACATCTCACTATTCCATTTCTTCTCATGGGGATATCTCACAAGATTTGCTTTTGCTTCCTTATCCATCAAAAGTTGTGAGATGACAAAGGAACAATATTTTCATGCACCAGTTTCGCTATAAGAGGGCAAGTATGATGAGGTAGGCCCGAGTTAGCTGTTCATGTGAGGAATCTTTATTGTATTTTATTCTTGCCTTTCTTTTCTATTTCTATAATTTACATTTTCCTTGATACATTGTTGATGAAAAATTCGCGCCTGACCGATGGTGCCAAATCTATATTGACGCCAAACTATATTGACAAACACAATGACCTGGGAGATCTGTTTAGCTTCAGTGTAGGTCCTAAATTTTGATGAGATGCGGGTGTGTCAGTCAGTTTGATCCTATAACTGACAAAGATATATAAATTGACAATTAAACAGCCAATCGGCTAACAAGCCGATATAGCGATACTAGCTAATGTCGATAGAGTTTTGAGCAATCGACTATATGTCCAATGTAGATTTTGACACTTGAATAAATAATGATATAAAGACAATCGACTAATGATAATGTAATCCAACAGAAATCAATCGACCAATAATGATATGATAGAGTAAATGATGATCCGATAATTAAAGCATACATCGGTTAGAAATCCGATGTCATTAAATTCAAATGATTAAATGATCAATGAAACCTTTGCTGCAATCGGCTAAAACCAACTTGTATATAATCCTTATAAGCCGATGCAACACTTAAACAATATTTAGATAACTTATCAGCTGAAACCCCGATGAAACAATGATTGATGCCTACTGACTTAAATAAATCTAACTTACAACCACAATCTCACAGGTCGGACCTAACCGATGCAGCATACGATTGATAATTGCCTGATATATTTAAACCAATCGATATGACATCGATCAAAGTGGTCATGTATTAAATTTAACCAAGACAGTAAAACCATCAAAGAGAAATTTAACACATCAGATAAGATCAGCTAACCCTCCGATAAAATATTAGCATAAACCTATCTATAATAATTTAGTAGTTTATACCTAACCAATGCAGCACGAAATTGTATATAATAATTTAATACTCAATGAGCCGATAAATCTGTCTAATGTGATGGATATAACAAATCTATCTAAAGCGACGTTATGTTTAAAGAAATATCAACTTGATTAGAATATCGGACCTAACTGAGAAAGTCCTAACTAAGTCGATGTGACTACAAACAGTAATGAAACTAAAGATAGATATGATATACCAGATAGCCAACACTTGCGTTAGCCCAATTAGAATGTCGGACTCAACCGAGGAAGTCATAGCCACGCCAACACAAGCAAAGATGACGGAACTCATTTCTTGCCGGAGGTCGAACTCAATCAATGTAGCCCATATGCGAAAATAAGAACTCGTCAAAATAAAACCTCATAAGAGGGTGACGATGCGCCGAAAGTAAATGTATATTGATCTGTGAAGATAATTTACAGGAACCCTGAGTGTACATATTTATACCCATAGGCCGATATGAGTCCTGATCGGACACGACACAAACTTTTCTAACGATAAAAGGAAAAACATAAGTCCTGATCGGACACTAAACAAAACTTTCTAAAGATAAATCCTGCCTAAATTAAGCTGCCATGTCGTGGTCTTCACGATTCCTTTTTGAATTCGGTCTCTTCTGGATAAGCTTTCCATCGGTTGATTGTGTTCTTTCCTTAACTGAATCCATTAAAGAATCTTACCAAATTTTGGCGTTAACAGACATTTAGAAAAAAAACATTGTATGAAAAGGTGCCATTTTAATGTTTTTTTCCTACCAGGTTATGTGCTTTTTGGACCTTTGGATCACCTATTATATATGACAACTCTAATAGTGGACCATTGGATCGCCAAGTACCTACGGCAACCCTATATAAAGCCCTACCAAGTTGCCTTCTCTCTATTCCCTCGCCGCCATTCTGATGATAAGATGATTCATCCGCATCATCGCACCATCATCAATCTAGCCCACCTGTGAGCCTTCTCCATGGATCGCTCTTAGATCTAGCTTTTTGCGGTCTTTGATTATGGATGAAGGAGATAGATTGCAACTAGCGGTGATTTCATCACCCAGTGTTTCGGTGAAAATCAGGTACTTTTATACTAGGTTATCCCTCTCTTTTGCAAGTTTATATTTTATAATTACAAGGAAAGCACACATGCACAAACATCACCACATGTACATGCGGAATCGTACCCTATTACCACATATCAACATATGAAGACCATGATGAATCCATGATCCTTACATGATTTCTAAAAGCGTACCTACATTCTTGTTTTTATATGCATGGAATGGTAAAAAAGAATAGGTATGGAAGAGTCTCTAAGTCTTTGGATCGACAAACTATAACTATTGGACTGCTTATCGGAGGTAGAATAAAAATCTAGAGCTGATTTTGAATTTTATAGTTTGATTTTAGGATTAATTTTAGGGTTTTTGTTTGTTATTTTTTTGTCTGGCTATCATGATCGCTAGAAAACAAGTATAAAATC
The DNA here is from genome assembly GCA_008326285.1 of Oryza officinalis. Classification (NCBI taxonomy): domain Eukaryota; kingdom Viridiplantae; phylum Streptophyta; class Magnoliopsida; order Poales; family Poaceae; genus Oryza; species Oryza officinalis. The sequence continues at coordinate 35,002,200 of BDMV01000008.1, read as the reverse complement.
TAGCTAAAATTATTGTTTTAAAAAATCAAACCTAAAATTCAAAATCGACTCAAACCCAAGACAAGCATGACCAACTATTCTTTTTTACAGTTCTAGGCTTCCAACATGATTAGAAGTGCAGGCTTGCAATCTAGAGGAAAGGTTTGAATTTTTTACTGGAAAACCAAATGATTAGATTTACTTTTAAACACACTCATATATCTTACAAAAATAGGGACTTGCTATTGCTTGTGTTCCACATGAAAAGGTGCTGGTCAACAGTACATGCATATACATATTGTTCAACTCTCTTATGAAACAGAGATTTGAAGGGCAAAACAGAAGTCACCCCTGCTAACTGGTAAGCCTAATAGCACAAGAAAAAACCCTTCTCTTAGAACTTTCACTGTGTGAAAGATAGATTTGATCCCACATGAGATTGGAGAAAAAAGACGGTGTTTTTTCACTTTTGGACCCCTACACTTCTGCTTTGATCAGCAAGCCAAAAGCCTTATAACTCGTTCTCTTGGTCAGCTCCTCATGGGAACAATCTTCTCCCTTATCTCTCCTAAAAAGCTTTGATTTTCTGCATCATAGTCTAGAATTAGAGCGAGCTCATTGGTAGTCATTGCATTTGTGTATGGTCTGGTTATTTGACAAATTACTAGAGTCTAAAGGCAAACGGATTTTTTTCTTATAATTGCAGCAAAGTTTTCTTCTTTGGTTATTTGACAAATAACAATAGGAGTAAACCATCCTAATGCATTTGCGAGTTGTTATAATTTATCGTATTATGTGAAAGACGAACATACACATGCAAGTTGTCATTTGTTCGTTACTAAATAATATAAAAATTCCTTATGTACCATTTTTATGCATTTTATCCCCTCCAATCAATTAACCTCCATATCTCTAGCAATCTGCTAAATTGTACTTCCCTTAGTTTGTATTTTGAAAAGATGTTGCATATCGCAGTATTGTTCACCTAGATTTTATTTTTCTTCTCGAATTGTTGATAGTGGTAAATTCTAATAGAGGTAAACATCCAATAATTTTTACATCCTTCTAGAAAAAGTTTTACTAGAGGGCTCCATAAAACCTTGTTATGGTATGGTTTGTGAACATGAGCTGATAGTAGTACTGTGGCCACAGATGATCCTGATGTGTAAACTCATGCTACTGCTATGCTAGGTTGTGTGTGCTTAAAAACCTCTAGTATTCTAACCAAAAATACATTTACATTCCACTCTCTCTCTCTCTCTCTAACCCACACGCTTGTGCTTTGTGCAACTAGCAGCAGCAGTTCATTGGAACATGAAGAAGGAAGAGGAGGATGCCAATGCCAACATCTCCTTCAACCTGCCTTCCCTTCCTCACCATGCTTCCCTGCTCCTCCTCGTCTCCGGGAGGTCGTTCCGGTGACCACCTCGTCGTCGCCGCCGTCGTCTTCTCAGTAGTTCTTCTGCAGAGCCAAGGCATGGAGGCCACCATGCGAGCTTAGCTCAACAAATGGAGGAGAGTTTTGGTGAAGAAGGAACCGTTCCATGTACTGATCATATGATGGTATGCAGGAAGGCCAGGCATTTTTTTCTCTCTGAATTAATTCAAATCCTCCTTTTCTTTTTCTTTTCCTTTTTTGCTTTCCTCTCCTTGGCACCTGTTGCCGTTCTTGCTGCTTTAATTAGCTTGCTGAGACTGTCTTTTAGCTCGTTTGATTATGATGTAAGGCCATTGGTCTTGTCACCAGAAATTGAGATGGTCCTGAAGATTTCATATATATGACTATATATGTATAAAGTCACCTTTTAATTAGTATGGAGCTCAAGTGCAATGTTACTGCTTTATAATTTAATCATTTGCTTCTGCATTTGAGATGTTATTGTAATGTTCTTCAAGGAGGAATCATCCATGAGACCATGAGCATGCATGTGAATCATACATGTTGTTTCTATCTACTCTAGAATCTAGATTATTCCCTGGTTCTGGAGTGCAATGCAGCTACTGTTTACTAACATAAGTACTAAAATCCGTTATGAATTTTCTCTCTCTAGTCTCTATGCAGTAGTTTCCAGTAACCATATTATGTCAGTCTAGAGTAAAATCTTCAAGAAACTTAGTCCTGCATATAATTTTGCAATGCAAACTTGATATCTCCTGTCATTGCAAAGAATCATTGAGCAAACGTTATGCTCATAGCCTTTTGTCTTTTAGGTGCCTTTAGCGTGTGGTTTTGAGACTCTTGATCACTCTTGACTAATGGACCAGTCATGCACTTTGTGTTCTGTTGTGACATAGCTTCTATGATTGAGAAGTGGTTGTTGAGAACTACTAATAGTTTTTTTAGCACATTGTATATCTAGCTTATATACATTTGATTGTTTTGTCATTTATTTCTTCTGGTTTTTATACACACTTGCATTTTGTCATTTTCTCTTATAGTTTGGTTTAATATGCTGGTGATGTACAGCTAGCCTCCTTCTACACATCTACTTGTTTGTGCCCTAACAACCACCACCAAGGACACTCCTCATAAATATTTGTTTTCTCTCGTGTTGCATCACATCCTTGTCCATAACCTGTTGACACCACAACTGTTCAAAGCTTCCCTTTTCCTGTTACTCCCCTGTAAGCTCTTTTTGACTGGTCAAGCCACTTAATTAGCTTACCAGACTTACAATTTAGAGCTTGTTTTGTTAGTGTATTCGACATTAGAGGATAAACAAGATCAATATCCTTAACTTTTTATGCTCCCTCATGTATCAAACCTTTCTATGCATAGTAAATTTGCAGTAGTACAGACGATTGCAGCCACTATATATGTTGTTTTCGTAGTACTCCCTATTTTAGGGGGTATAGATAGGCAAATTTTGTTAAAGAACATCTAAATTTTGTGTAATTTGTTGATAGACATCGTAAAAACGTATTCCGGCTGAAAGACACCCTAAAAAACTGACAATTTGCTAAAGAACACTTTCGGCTCAATTCGAAAAATAAATTCTTAACAAAGACGAGAATACCTTTAGGACCACATGCTTCAAACATAGCGTTAGAGCGAAAATTTAGAAATTATGAAACTCTAAATTTACCATAACTCCAACTACATCACTAGCATACATCGTATTTCATCTTCACTCTAACCTCAACCCAAAAGCTTTTGTTCCTAAGAGCATTCTTATCTTTTTAAAAAATTTCTCTCTCTAATTGAGCCAAAAAAGTCCTCCATCAAATTATCGTTTTTGTGTCTTTCAGCCATGATACTTTTTTCGATGTCTATCAGTAAATTACACAAATTTTGAGTGTCCTATAACAAATTATGCCTAAAGATAATATCTTAGGCTGTGTTCTTTTGTCTATGTTTCTAACTTCTTCTCACTTGTTTTTTACACCCATACTTCCCAAACAACTAAACCATATGTTTTTTAAAATTTTCTATAGGAAACTTGCTTTAAAAAATTATACTAATCCATTTTTCAATTTTTCTAAGATAATATGTAATCAATTATGCGCTAATTCATCCCATCGTTTTGCGTGCCACCCATATCTCTGAACACATTCTTAGTTCGAATTCTTTTTCGACTGCACGCGAAGACTTACTCACACACACTATTTATACTCATGCACAAACACACGCACCCATAAGTGCGCTTTCTATAACACACGCCTACTGCATCCGTAGCCTTACTAAATTCTTATTAAAAGTCTACTCATATATGTGTAATATTTGTGAACCTAAAATTTATAGCCTGATAAATAGAGTTGTTGAACCCTGATAAGTGAAGTCATGCATCCCGACTCATCACCATAGATGTAAATAACTGAACTGCTAAGTTGAGTTCCCAAATAATATTAAACCTGTCTCTTTTTCATTTTAAACCAATTCTTTGAAAACTCAATTAACTTGCATGGAAAAAAAACGTCTTCCCTTAGCTCCTTATGAAACATGGGATAGTTTTTTTAATGGAAAAAAAACCAGCAATCTTTTACAAAGTTACTGTAGAAATTCTGTAAAATTCCTATCTACAGCGCTGTGTGCTCCGTTCACAGCGCCACGGCAACATCGCTCGAGGAATGCATTTTAAGAAATGGACACGAATCCAAGAATTTGTCGTCCTAGGGATTCACTCTCCCCGACCAAGTGTATGACGAGAAATATACAAAGTGTAGCATATGCAGCACGAAACGTGGATCACTATTAATTACTAATTAAGGTGCGGCATTAGCGTCGGTATCTTGATCACCTTTGTTTAGTCCATACGAGATACTGTCTGTGTTCTTGAGCTGCTGGTTTTGACTTTTCGATCTGATGCTTGCTACCTACTTAGTGCAAGTTTACCTGCCAATGTGAGAAATTGGCGACCTAGGGGGTTGAAAATTTTTAAGACCTATAGCTGGTAGCATCTACTAGCGTTTACACTTGGACTTTTTAAGAGTTTTTTTTTAGCCAAATCTGTTCCATTGATCTGCATTTCGTCATAGTTAGAGTCGGAGATAGGGGTGGATCATATCGAAAGCTAGGACTTCATGGGGATGTTTTAAGGAGCTTAGAAGCAACTAGTGGGAATTTATATGGAAAGATCTGGATAAGCTGAAAAAAAGGTTTTTGGCTTCTACTTTTTATTTTCTAGATTATCTAACTATATCATCTTAAAATTTAGACGAAAAGAAAACTTTTGATTCGGGAAAAAAATGCAACTCAGAAGCTCTTCAAACAAGCTCATGTGTCTCTATCCATACTTAGAGTACCTAGTCGTCTGATAAATATTCGTGTGATATAGATATATGGATCTATAGCTGATGTAAAAGATGGAAGGTACCTTTATTATTAAAGAAATTTACTGTGTAATTACTGCAAGTAGGAATATAAAATCTGAACCTAATATATGTTAGCTCGGTGGTGCACTTGAATTTGTTTTAGCTATGACCCCAAAGGGCCCTATGTGCTATTTTTTTACCTAAATGCCATTGTGGTTGATTTGTTTACTGATAAATTAGCCATATTTTTTATTAAGTTAAACTTAATACTCAAAAGTTTTATATATTAGAACTTTATGCATTTTTTATACTTTAGCCCTTGTAGAAAACTTATTTTAGAAACAAACCATTGAAAAACTTATTCAGGTCCTAAAGCCATGGAGTTGGAGTTCCTGACACCGAGCCCCAACACACGTGGTGGACCAAGTCAACCTGGCATGCCTAGAGGTTGGTACTAATGGCTCTGGAGCCGATCCCCGTCGCCCTTGCAGCGTTGCTAGTTTCCATGGATGTCGCGAGCAGAGGTGAGGTCTACCCTAGCGAGGGACAATGCAGGTGGAGACCTAGCTTGGGGACGACACGAGTGGAAACTAAGCTCGAGCCTACGATAGCACGAGGGCAGGCCAAGCTCAAGCCCCGAAGGGCACGGGTAGAGCCTGACGTCGAGCCAGCTAGCTATGCTGGCAGAGATGGAGTTCAACCTCGAGAATGGCCGAGGGGAGGCCTAGCTTGAGCCTGGGATGGTACGGACATAGGATAACATTGAGCTTGGGACAACTTGCGTGGAGGTTGAGCTTAGAGACGGCTAAGGCGAAGGCTGACATCAAGCCTAGGGACAACCCGTCTGGAAGCTAGGTCGATTCCAAACATGGTGTCTGTGGAGGGAAAGGTCGAACCGCCTGCCCATGAACGACGTCAATGGAGGGTGCAAAGTCGAGCCGGTTGCCTAAAGATGGTAGGTCTGTAGGGTTGCCGCTACATCCCATGAGTTGATCTTCACCTTTAACCTTATGTGCTATTCTTCTTGATGCGACCCCTAGCGATGTCAGCACCATTGTGACTCTTGGCAACCACATGTTGGCGCCAACATCTCTGGTTTATATACATATAACATCGATACCAATGTCTTTGGTAGCAAGCTATGGGTCTATTTTTAAATAGTAAATTACATGTTGAGCCACATATTTTTACCAAGGTTGCAAGTTGGACCGGGGGTAAACACACATTTTCACTTCGGATCATCTGTCTATATCAATTGTTTCAACTTAGACCCGTTCTTCCTCCAGTAGTCCAGCTCCATCTCTCTCTCCACTCCCTCTGATGTCTTTCTTCTCTCCATATGGCTAAAGCCAAGCATTGCCGATGAGGTCGTCGGTTCCGGTTGGCGCCATTCTGATGCTTGATCTTGAGCCTAGCCCGTGACGCCACTGGGCTCAACCTTCACCCTGCAACCCCACCTGTCGCCTTGTGTGACCTCAAGCTTGGAGCTTGTCCATGGGCTTGGTGACATCACAGGTACAGCTCATGCCCTTGGGGAATACTACTAGGCCCCCACTGCAATCTCCACAAAATCCTCCTCATCGTCGACGCCGATCGGTAAACCTTCACCAAGACAAAGTCAAGCTACCCCCTGCAGCAGATCGCTTGTGTCCTTGGCCGAGGATGTCCACAGGAACTTGCTCTTCTCACATGCACCCTCACCTGACCACCAAACACCCTCTCCAAGGGAAATTTTTCTCTTTTTTCTCATGTTCGTTCTAAGCTTAAGTGCGAACCTAGATGGGGAGATTGAGCTCCATCACAAGTATGCGCCTTCGATGCTGAGTTGCTGACCCTAGGAGAGCTTCGTCACAAGTGCGGTGCTGGTGCTAGCTAGCTAGTTGCTCGACTTGTTAACTGATCAGAGAGTAGAGGAAATGGAGAGGAGAGGGAGAGCTAGGGGTAAAAGAACCAGGACCAAAGTGTGAATCATTTGGTAAATATAACTGGTCAAATATGAAAATGTTGCTTTACCCTGGTCCAGGCTACAACAATGATCATAAAAGGGATCTAATATGCAATTTACTCAGTTTTAAAATTATTTTTAGGACTTATTTATAAAATAAGGTTTATACGAGGACCATAATGTCAAAAGTCGAGATAGAACTTCGGTCATGCTGAATAGGGGAGGATGGGAAACATTCATCTACCTACGTCAAGTCATTCAAATAAATCTATCTATTGTCATGTCACTCGGTATGGCAACTGACTTCACTTTCAGGCCAGTAAAATTAGGCAGCCATAAAAAAGGAAGAAAGAAAAGAAAAAGCTTCTTTGCTTCCAACAAATCTGCTTTCCCCAAATGATTAGCTATTTGACTGAAAAATGAGGGCAGAGATCCGCAGCCGACAGCTAGTGCGATGGACAAATCTTGCTTAGTACTAATTGTACTATATGCATCCAAAAGTACATATATTTTTTCACATGATTGCTGTATTATTTAACAAGAGATTCTACAAACCTATGATGAAACACCATGTATACAACCTCTTCCAATTATACCACATGTTTAACAAGACGACTCGTAACAGGAAAATTAATTTATGCCTCTAATACTAATTAATACTAGTAACTTACTAGTATGTTACAACGGGCCTATACAATTAGGAATGGGTTGGGAGTGTGGAAAGCAACGGATCCAACCAGTTTTTCTTTATCAATCAATTGCTTGGTTTTTTTTGAGGCAATGGTTGGGCGCTTGACGTAACATTTACTATCTATATCTATATAGTTGATGTTCACTAATTTATCCACTAATTTCTAAAGCTCAACATGTAAGTGTGTCACATTATTACTAGGGTTGAAAACGGTCGAAAACGATCGAAAAACTCCTCAAACATTTTCTACTTTTACATTTGAAATACGAAAACGAAAACGAAAGCGGTCAAGTCGGACACAAAAACGAATACGAACTTACGGAATATCGAGAATTTCGAAAACGAACCAATTCGAGCAGAATTATGTCGAACACGGTCGGTATACGAAAATTCAATACGACATACCGACCCACAGTGCATGATCTAGCTCTAGTGCATAGCATATTAGCATTAAACAAGTGCACGACCAAATACATAACAAGTCTAGAGCAAGCAATTAACAAAACATGAACGTCTACAGTTCATTAGCGTCATCCATGATGTCAGGATCACTTTCCATGTCTTTTTCACCCTCACCCTCATTGTCCTCCTCAGCGTCCTCTTCCCCCTCTTTGTTATTGTCCTACAAGTTTACAAAGTGCATTAAAATTAGATGTAGCAACTACCTTTTAACCTGAAAATTAGATGGAGCAACTAACTGTCATAGCAAGCAGTCAATAAACATACCTCAATTTTCAGCTTAGCCACAACATTAGTCAAAGCGTCAACCTCAACATCATTCACAATTGATCGAACCCTTTTAGAATCTGAACAAAAAAATTAGAAAGGACAAAAAATCAAAGCATTATTCTGCTGCAATTACAATTGTCTAGCTGAAAAAAACAGATAAATGAGCACCTTTATTTGCTGCAGCAACCCAATCCTTTGTGCAAATTAATGCCTCTACCATCTCGGGATCAAGACGACTACGATAGGGATCAACAACACGACCAGCAGCACTAAAAGCAGACTCGGATGCTACTGTTGATACTTGTACGGCCATTACATCCCTAACAATTTGTGAAAGGATAGGATACTCTTCTCTCTTGTTTTTCCACCATGCTAAGATGTCGAGCTCTTTAATATTCAGTAGTGGTTCCAACATATACCTCTCCAAATCATTTGACTCAACCACAGCAGGTTCACTTGCATCATATAAGAATTTTTCTAGGTCATGGTCTACATTTCCCATTAATACATCAACTGTGTTACTAGGTGCAGGTGCAGCCACTTCACTAGTTTTCTTTGATGATGCAGGAGCAGAACTAATAACATAAAAGTTGTACAGTTTTTTTACCACACTAATAAACTCATCAAGTTCAGCTTGATAACGATTCCCATGGAACTTCTTCATGTAGTACTCTATGAGCCTTTTCTTATACCTAGGATCAAGAAAACAGGCTACAGCTAGAGCAATGTTTGACTGCTCCCAATATTTCTCAAATTTTGCATTCATAACAACTGCCATTTCTCTAATTGTAGCATCTTCACTGAAGCACCGGTCATCAAGCAAGACCTTTATATCACAGAAACCTCTATAAAATAAGTTTGCAGTAGGATATGAAGTGCCAGAGAGAATTTCAGTGAGATCATAAAATTTCTTCAAGCAACCATAAATTGTCAATGCATTGTCCCATTCATCAGAAGATGGAGAAATCTTGTCATACCTACTTCGATTTGAAGACTTCAGCCTAATAAATGCATCCTTGTAGTACAAGGCATCTCTCAGCATTAGATAGGTAGAATTCCACCTTGTTGAAACATCCATTTGAATACCCCTCTTTGTATCCAACCCAGCTTCGGTGGCACGCTTCATAAGCTCTTCCCACTACAATGGAGACCCTTTCACAGCTAGTACAAGTGATTTGACCTTTTTGAGTGTTCCTGAAATGACTTTCAACCCATCTCTAGGAACCAAATTGAGAATATGACAGGCACACCTAACATGAAAAAACATCCCATCACACACTAGGGAACCATTAGCATTATCTTTCAGATCTGAAATTATATCGTTGACAGCCACTTCATTTGAACTAGCATTATCCAAAGTCAAAGAAAACATTCTTTTTTCAATGTACCATTTAACCATAACTTCAGTGAATGTCTGAGACAACTTTGCACCAGTATGCCTACCTTTTACATTGAAGAAACCAATAATTCTCTTTTGCATACACCAACTATCATCTATCCAATGAATTGTAACACACATGTATCCTTTGTTTTGGCATGAGGTCCACATCCATTGTTGCACTAAAACGGCACTTCATAGTTTTCAAGTGTGCATACAGTGTTTCCTTTTCTTCAAGATGTTTGTCCATTATTTCTTTCCTAACAGTGACACGGGATTTTATCGGAAAGCTAGGACGGAGAGATTTTATGAAATCAACAAGATACTCATGCTCAACTATATTGAAAGGATATTCATGCATGGTTATTGCCAAATTCAATTTCTTCATGCTAGCTTCTGGGTCATATTTGTAAGGCTGAACATGAGCAATTAAAGAACCAGGGTTCTTACCCACTTTAAGCAGTTGTTGTCCCTCCACAGTACTGTGTCTTGACTTCAAATGGTTCTTGAATGAAGTTGTCCCACAGACGCCCTCAGCTCTGTACCTAGTATCACACATAGCGAAATTGCAGTATCCCCAAATCTCCTCAATCAACTTTCCTTCCACCTCTACATACTCCTTTTTCTTGGTGAAATAATTCCAGACCCACGATGTGCATTTCTTGAACCTCTTGCCCGAAAGAAGAGCCTGCTCTTCATCCTCGTTATCCTCTGGGTCATCATTGTCAATATTAATTGGAGTTGTGGTTGTTGCTGGTGCACCAGTGGGTCCAGCGCCACTGCCAGTGCAACTGGTGTCAACACTTGGAGCACAAGAACCCATCATTGACTCTGATGCTGCTACCGATGCTTCTGTAAGTGGACTTTCACAAGTTCCACTAGAGCTGATACTTTGACATGCAGACCTTTTGCTCCTTGATCCTGCCAAGAGCCAAGTGAAACATTACTAAACCAGTGCATGCCGGTCCAAATAATCAAGCGAAATGTCCTAAATAACAACCTTCGTCACTGGAAAAAGCAATAATCAAGTCAAAGGAGACAGATCAGTACCTGGCGCTCGAGAAGCCATTGCTGCTGGTGGTGCCGGCGGCGCAAGAAGGTGGCACATGCTCTTGGTCTTGTTCTTGCCCTTGCCGGTGCGCACACCTCCTCCAGTGGATGCCATCGATGAGCGGGGTGGCCGGTAGGGATTGCGGTCTGCGGACGCGGCGGCCGGCTTGGTCAGGTGTAGGCGGAAGGCGGAGGACGGAGGTGCGGAGGCGTGGAGGGTGGAGGGCGGAGGCCGGAGGCCGGAGGCGCGGCGGGCGGAGGCCTGAGGCCGAAGGCGCGGAGGGCGGAGGCGCGGCGGGCGGAGGCGCGGCCGCGGAGGGCGGAGGCGCGGCTGTGGAGGCCGGAGGCCGGAGGGCGGAGGCGCGGCCGCGGAGGGCGGAGGCGCGGCAAGCCGGCAACGAGGGTGGGTGTCATGCTAGCCGGTCTTGCCAGCCGAGGAAGGGAGGAAGAGGATGAAAGGCGCCGCCGCCCGCCAGCATAGGAGTCCAGGAGGCAGGGAGCCAGGGAGGGATAACCGGATAAGCATTAGGGTTGTCAACTTGTTATTGGGCTGGGCCGTAGTGGGCTACTGACTTGTATTTTGCGTACTGGACCAAATTCGGTTCAAACCGAATTTAGAAAACGGTACATTCCGAATACTATGTAGAAAAGTGGAAATCGGTCGAAAAAAGCCTTAACCAAATTCCGAACCTGACGGAGCGTGGAGCTCCTCACCGGGAGACCGCGCGGGCCCCCCTTTGCCGGTTCGGCCGGGGGCGCTAAGTGAGGTTCTTCGCCCTCGATCTGAGGAACGTCAGCGAGAGAGGAAACGCACAAAACACGGGCGACGTAGACAGGTTCGGGCCGCTGAGAAGCGTAACACCCTACTCCTGTGTTCTGGTGGATCTGAGAGTCTCCAACAATACAAAGAGAGTTCGGTCTCTGGAGCGTATCGGCCGGAGTCTCCCCCCTCTTTCCTAGGCCTGGGCCTCCTTTTATCTGGCAAGGGGTTACCACATGGGCCTCTAGCTGCCTAAGAAAGAAAACATTCTTTTTACAATCAGGGCTAGTCTACAACCGGAAGTGACCTCTGACAGGCACGGTACACGCCTCCTGCCCAGCTCGCCAGCTCTCCCGGTGGACGCCCGTTTCAACCTTCATTAAATGGCAAGCGACTTCCTTGCCATGCTTGCGCTGAAGTCTGGAATGGATCTGACCGGGACTGACATAACAACTCCAGGAGTTAGCACGCCGGCTCCGGCTAGGGACGAGAGCCAGGAGGCTCTCATCATTCTGACGGGACGGGGCGAGGCGTGCCGCAGGCCGCCTGTCGCCACCTAACCCGCGATCTGACCGGTCTGTGACCAGTCACAGGTCCGCGACCAGTCACGGACCGGATAAGCGTGCGCTGCGCCGCATTAAATGCGGCGTGGCGCGCTCGTCCAATCCGCTATAAATGCGGTTAGGTGAGCCCTGCTGTGCTCACCTAACCCGCACACGCGGCGCCAAAATCACAGGGGGTCGGGGCGCCCCGGTCCTCGGGGCCGAAACGGGAGTGGCCCGACCCCTCGGGGAGACAGAGGGAGGGGTGGCCACGTCACCCTCGGGCCCGACCCCCCCGGGGGAGTGGGGCCACGTGGGTGACCGCGGCCACTCAAGCCTCTAGTCAGGATACCCCCAGTCCCATGTCACCGACAGTAGCCCCCGGCGTTACGCCAGGACGACCGTCCCCCTCGGGGGAAGCGCTCGGGCGTGACGCCACTCCTTAGGCCCGGTGACAGGTGGGACCGGTCCCTACAGGCGGGCAGAAACCCAACGGACGCGAATCGCGCGCATCGGAAAGGGAAAACCGACCGATGATAATGAGCGGCCTCTTTAAGACCGCTGCATTACTCGAGCAGTGCGCGAATCGGGACGAGCCGGTTCGTTTCGCCTGGGGATATGATGATGGCGCTTTTCGCGGTTGGCGAGCGTAATTAATGCGCGCACGATCTGCCCCATCTCAACAGCCATGGCCGCACGTCTGCCGCGTGCGCCGCAAACGGGCGAGTGGGGTTAGTGGAGGCGTGGGCGCGAGAAACGAGGGGGCAAGGTAGTGGGCGCGGGAAGCGAGGAGCCGGGCATAGCGTTGGCAAGAGTATAAAGACGCCGAGGAAGGGATTCGTTTCCTTCCTCTCGCCACTCCTCCCTTTGCCTCCGCCACTTGTGCCCCAACTCTTCGTTTCCTGTGCCCTACCCTTGCCGCACACGCTCGCTCTCAAGCTCCTCCTCCGCCGGCGCCATGGCACGGGGCTCCGCACCGCTCGACGGTAGCGTGCTGCCGCCTTCCCGCATCACGAGCGAGAGGCAAGCCGGGCTGCCGCGCCGGTTCATGCCGGAATCTGCCACCGGCCGGGAGGTGGTCGCGCTGGGCGAGGGACGCTCGGCGCCACACTACCCGGGGCGGTCTGTCTTCTTCCTTTCTTTCGCAATGGCGGGGCTGGTCCCGCCATTCTCTACTTTCTTCATGGATATTCTGGAGTTTTATGATCTCCAGATGGCGCACCTCACCCCCAACGCGATAATGACGTTGGCCATCTTCGCGCACCTGTGCGAGATGTTTATCGGGGTGCGCCCATCTCTCCGGCTGTTCCGGTGGTTCTTCACCGTGCAGCCGGTGTCGCCGCCGACGGCAGTCGGTGGCTGCTACTTCCAGCCGCGGGGGCAGGTGCTGAACCGCTACATTCCCTGCGTCCTCCGCAAGAAGTGGGACGACTGGAAGAGCGATTGGTTCTACACCCCCCTCGCCGACGAAGCGCGCCTCCGACTTCCGAGCCAGCCCCCGGCGCAGGCCTCCAGCTGGCGGGCGGCGGTGGATCTGGGGGACGGCTACGACGCCGTTCTTGACCGCCTGGCGGGTCTGCGATCCCAGGGGCTCACGGGGGCCATGGTGTTCGGCGACTACCTTCGTCGCCGGATCGCGCCGCTCCAGCGGCGCGCCCGGGGCGCCTGGGAGTACACCGGGCCCGAGGACCACCTGAGGACCCACCAGGGGCGCAAATGGGACTGGGACCCTGAGGACTTCAGGATGGTGGTCCAACGGGTGCTGAATCTCAGCTCCGTGGAGGCATCCCTCATCCCCCAAGGGGTCCTCCCCCTCTGCTGCGACCCAGAGCGCGCCAACATCCTGGCCATCATGCAGGTGGTCGGGGCGTCGGGGGAGCGGGCCCCCCGAGGCCACGACGGCGCGGGCGGGAGCCGCAGGGGGGAACAATCTACCCCGGGAGGGGGTCGTGCTTCTGGGTCCCGCGACGGGGGCCCGGGGGGCAGCCGCCCTGCCGACGCCCGGGGGAAGAGGAAGCAGGAGGGTACTCCTCCCCCATCTCCTCCCCGAGGGGGCGGGGCGGTGCGTGCCAGCAGCAGGCGCCCGGAGGGTGCCGTGCCGACGCCGCAGCCCGAGGGGGAGCGAAAGAAGAAACGGCTCCGCAAAATGGGGGAGACCGAGCCATGCCGGGGGAGCCTCATCTCGCCCCCGAGGTGGTCGTTCAGCCGACCTCCCCGCAGGTTCGTCCCCGCGCCCACTGCGGCCGTATTCATACTCCCATCTCCCAAGGCGAGTTTTTACTCACCCGTTTCTTTTTGTCTCTGGTTTTTCTTCTGCCTCAGCGAGATCCCGTCGCGCCCCCCACGCCATTCCAAGTCCGGCCGGTCCGAGGCCGAGGAGACGGCGACCGCGGAGGCCCGGAGGCAGGAGGCTGACCGGCGGGAAGCCGCGGACCGCCTCCGGGAAGCCGAGGAGGCTGCCCAGGAGGCCGCCCGGGTTCGCCAGGCCGAGGAGGCCGCTCGGGAGGAGGCCAGACTCCGCCGGGCCGGGGAGTCCGCCCGGGAGGCAGAGGCGGCGCGTGCACGCCAGGCAGCCTGCCAAGCCCCCGACTCGACTCCGCCCGAGGCGACGACGACTTCCGAGGCCACCCACGACGAGGCCGCGGGCGCGCCGCTCGGGCCCGACGCCCCGGGCGACGCTCGGGACGAGCCAGCTTCGAGGGACGCCCCCGAGTCCGGCACGCCGATCGACGGGCCGAGCCGCGCGGCACCCACACCAAGGCGGCTCTCCCCTCTGCCTTCCGCTGCCCCACTGAGCGCGGAGCCCCTCCTGCAGGCCCTGGCCGCCGCGAACAGCACAGTGCTGGACGGGCTAAGTGCCCAGATGGAGGCCCTGCAGGCGGAGCGGGCGGAGCTCGACGCGGCGTGGGCGCGCGTCGAGGAGGGGCGGCGCTCGGTGGAGGCCATGGTGGAGGCGGGCCGCAAGGCACACCGCCGGCACGCCTCACAGCTCGAGGCCCGTCGTAGGGACCTGGCGGAGATCGCCAGGGAGGTAGAGGAGGAGCGGGAGACCGCCCTCATCGCCACCGCCGTGCTCGACGAGGCGCGGGACGACCTCCGCCTCCAATACGGGAGCCGGGCGGCGGAGCTAGAGGAGAAGCTCGACGCCGCCCGGGGAGTCCTCGACGCCGCCGCTGCCCGGGAACAGCGGGCGGCGGAGAACGAGGCGGCGTCCCGCCAGCGCGAAGAGGCCCTTGAGGCTCGCGTCACGGCGCTGGAGGAGCGCGCCCGCGCCCTGGACGCGAAGGAGAGCGCCCTGGCGGACCGCGAGGCCGCCGTCGCCACCCGGGAGGCAACGCTGGCGGCGCACGAGGCCGCCTCCGCCGAAGAGGAGTCCGCACTCCGCCTCCGCGAGGACGCGCTCACCGAGCGGGGGCGAGCTCTCGAGGAGGCCGAGGCCGCGGCGCAGCGGCTGGCGGACAGCCTGTTCCTCCGCGAGGCGGCGCGGGAGGAGCAGGCGCGCCGCAATCTGGAAGGCGCCCGCGCCGAGAGGGCCGCGCTGGACCAGCGGGCCGCTGAGCTCGAGGCGCGGGCGAAGGAGCTGGACGCGAGAGCGCACAGCGGCGGGGCGGCCGCGGGCCACGGCGACCTAGCCGCCCGCCTCGCAGCCGCCGAGCACACCGTCGCCGAGCTGCAGGGCGCCCTGGACTCGTCCGCCGGGGAGGTCGAGGCCCTCCGCTTGGCGAGCGAGGTAGGGCCCGGCATGCTTCGGGACGCTGTCTCCCGTCTAGACCGCGCCGGGCGGCTGACGGGCCTCTGGGGCGGGCGGTACGCGAAGTACGCCGCCAACCAGGGGGGCCTCGCCCAGCGCCTCTCGGAGATGGCCGGGGCCCTCGAAAGGCTCCCCGAGGAGCTCGAGGAGACGATCAAGTCATCCTCGAGGGACCTCGCCTGGGGGGCGGTGGAGCTCGTACTGGCGAGCTACCAGGCCAGGGACCCCGACTTCTCCCCGTGGGCAGCGCTGGAAGAGTTCCCTCCCGGAACCGAGGACGGCGCGCGCGCGCAGGTCCGGGACGCTGCCGACCACATCGTCCACAGCTTCGAGGGGACGGCCCCTCAGCTCGCGTTCGCCCTCGACTCCGACGAGGAGGACGGCGACGACGGTGCGGACGACAGCAACGACGAGGCCGGCGACCCGGGCGCGTCGGAGTGAGCCCCCAGGCCCCCGCCAATCTTAATAAGTTTTCCTTCTTCTTCTGAGGCCTTTGAGCCCCCTTCTTGTATAGACTGGTTTAATCTGCAATCAAATAAAGTCAAAATTTCTATGTCAGTTATGTTTGTTGTGTGTATGAGATGAGGATGGTTTGTGCTGCAGTCCTTCTGCGTCTTGACTTGAACAAGGGCTCGTGCCCTGGTCCCAGCCTCAAACGGCGCGGGTCGGGGCTAGTGCCTGGGGAGATCTGCGTGTCGAGACTGGCCAGGCCGGGAGCGCGGTGACCGAGGGTTAGGGGGACCCGATTGTGGGCCTTTGCCGATTCCCCCCCGGAGTTCACCGCGCCCCGGGGCACGGCTCGGTTCTGGGCCCCATTTGGCGGTTTTAGCCGGCCTGGGCCACCGAGGGCAGGGTCGAGCACGAGCGTACTAATTCAGGCCAAGATTCTTCAAAAGGAAACGACAGCACAGACACAGTCCTCAGGATATCGAAAGTGCTTTCATTGAAATACAGAAGAGAAAAAAGATAAGTATATGCATGTGGGAGCCCCCGGCCAATCCTGCACGCCCGAGGGGGGTGCGGGGTTGGCCCAAGCCCGAGACATGACACCCGACCCCCACTAGGGGTAGAAACGACGAAGGTGCTCGATGTTCCACGGGTTAGGCAACTCTGTGCCGTCGCCCGCGGCCAACTGAACCGAGCCCGGCCGGGGGACGCCGATCACTCGATACGGACCCTCCGCGCGCGTTTGGACGCGGCGTAGGACGAGGTCGTCGACGCAGAGTGATCGGGCCCGGACGTGGCGCTGATGGTAGCGCCGTAGGCTCTGTTGGTAGCGCGCGGCTCGGAGGGCCGCGCGCCGCCTTCGCTCTTCTAGATAGTCAAGGTCATCTCGGCGAAGCTGATCTTGATCAGCCTGGCAATACATGGTGGCCCGAGGGGACCTCAGGGTAAGCTCAGACGGGAGGACCGCCTCCGCGCCGTAGACAAGGAAGAAAGGCGTTTCCCCGGTTGCTCGGCTTGGCGTGGTTTGGTTCGCCCAGAGCACCGCTGGCAGCTCCTCGATCCACGAGTCGCCATGCTTCTTGAGGATGTTGAAGGTCTTGGTTTTGAGGCCCTTGAGGATTTCCGCATTGGCGCGCTCCACCTGGCCGTTGCTTCTGGGGTGGGCGGGTGAGGCGAAGCAGAGCTTGATGCCCATGTCTTCGCAGTAGTCGCCGAAGAGCTCACTAGTGAACTGGGTGTCGTTATCCGTAATGATACGGTTAGGCACCCGGAACCGAGCAGTGATGCCCTTGATGAATTTAAGCGCCGAGTGCTTATCGATCTTGATGACCAGATAAGCCTCGGGCCACTTAGTGAACTTGTCGACAGCGACATACAGATACTCGAACCCGCCCGGGGCCCGCCTGAACGGACCCAGGATATCGAGCCCCCAGACAGCAAACGGCCACGAAAGAGGTATGGTCTACAGGGCCTGGGCCGGCTGATGCGTTTGCTTGGCGTGGAACTGACACGCCCTGCACCGCCGGACCAGGTCGACCGCATCGTTGAGAGCCGTCGGCCAATAGAAACCCTGGCGAAAGGCCTTGCCAACCAAGGTGCGCGAGGCGGAGTGGGCTCCGCACTCGCCTTCATGAACATCGGCGAGAAGCTCGACGCCTTGTTCCCGAGGAATGCACTTCAAGAGAACTCTGTTAGCCCCGCGTCGATAGAGGGTCCCTTCCACCAGCACGTAGCGCTTGGAGATGCGACGGACGCGTTCACTCCCTTCGCGGTCCTCGGGTAGAGTCTTATTTGTGAGGTACGCCTGGATCTCAGTGATCCAAGCAATCAATCTAGGGGAGCTGGGAGCGCTCCCCTCGGGTCCCGAGGCCTGGACTCCGACGGGCCTCGGGGGCCGTTCAGGCGCGTCCGTCTCCCCTAGGGGGTCGGGTCGCGCCGACGGCTGGGCAAGCCTTTCTTTAAAGGCGCCCGGTGGGGTCTGGGCTCGTGAGAAAGCGAGCCTTGAGAGTTTGTCGGCGACCGCGTTGTCCCGCCTGGGCACGTGCCGAAGCTTTATCCCGTCGAAATGACGCTCCATACGCCGCACCTCGCGGACGTAGGCGTCCATCTGCGGGTCAGAGCACCGGTACTCCTTACAGACCTGGTTAACGACCAACTGGGAGTTGCCTAACACCAGGAGGCGGCGGATCCCCAGTCCAGCCGCCACTCTGAGTCCTGCAAGGAGTCCCTCGTACTCCGCCATATTGTTGGTCGCCCAAAAGTCGAGGCGGACCAGATATCTGAGGACGTCTCCGCTCGGCGAGGTCAAAGTGACCCCCACACCGGTGCCCTGAAGAGACAGGGAGCCGTCGAACTGCATCACCCAGTAGGCGGTGTGAGGCAGCTGCGAGGGGCCCGGGCTGGCCTCGGGGGCGGAGACGGGCTCGGGAGCCGGGGTCCACTCCGCTACAAAGTCGGCGAGGGCCTGGCTCTTGATCGCGTGGCGTGGTTCAAAGCGCAAATCGAATTCAGAGAGTTCGATTGCCCATCTCACCACCCGTCCAGTACCCTCTCGGTTATGCAAGATTTGGCCGAGGGGGTAAGACGTAACCACCGTGACCCGATGCGCCTCGAAATAATGGCGCAACTTCCTCGAAGCCATCAGAATTGCGTAAAGCATCTTCTGGGCCTGAAGGTATCGGGTTTTGGCGTCCCGGAGGGCCTCGCTAACGAAGTAGACGGGCCGCTGCACCTTTCGGTGGGGCTTGTCCTCTTCGCTAGGGGCCACATCTCCAGGGCGCTCTTCGTCCGAGAGGCCGTGCGGGGCGCACTCGGCTTCTGTGCCGATGACCTCGGGGTCGGAGGGCGACAGGCGTGGCCTTCCCGCAGTGGCCCCGGGGCCATCCTGGGGGTCGGGGGCGCCTGGCACGGTCGGACAAGCAGGCGGAGGGCCAGCTCCGGCCGTCGGGGGCCTTAGGCCGCCGTTCGGCTCGGGGGCCTCTCCTCCCTGCTCTCTCCCGGGTCGAGTCGACACAGGGTGGGGGCGCGCGGAGCGAGGGTTGTCCTCGTCGTGCTCCACGACCAACGCCGCGCTGACCACCTGCGGGGTTGCCGCCAGGTAGAGTAGCAACGGCTCATCTAGCTCCGGGACGACCAAGACTGGGGGAGAACTGAGGTACACCTTCAATTGAGTGAGTGCCCGCTCAGCCTCCTCCGTCCAGGTAAACGGCCCGGAGCATTTGAGGAGCTTAAATAGGGGTAGCGCCTTCTCTCCCAGCCTCGATATGAATCGACTTAAGGCGGCCATGCAGCCGGTGACGCACTGCACGTCCCTAAGCTTGCTGGGGGGGCGCATCCGCTCTATAGCTCGTATCTTCTCGGGGTTGGCCTCGATGCCTCGGGCAGAGATCAAAAACCCGAGAAGCTTGCCCACAGGCACGCCGAACACGCACTTATTGGGGTTCAGCTTTATGCGGGCGGAGTGGAGACTTTCGAAAGTTTCCACTAAATCCGAGAGCAAGGTCTCTTGGTTGCGTGTCTTCACAACCAAGTCATCGACATAGGCCTCAACGTTGCGTCCTATCTGACTACCCAAAGAAATTCGAGTAGTACGTTGAAAAGTAGGACCTGCATTCTTTAACCCGAAAGGCATTGTCGTGTAACAATAAGTTCCTATAGGGGTAATGAATGCAGTTTTCTCCTCATCCTCCCTAGCCATGCGGATCTAATGATAACCAGAGTATGCATCTAGAAAACACAAAAGGTCGCACCCCGCGGTGGAGTCGACAATCTGATCTATGCGTGGCAGGGGATAAGGGTCCTTAGGACATGCCTTGTTGAGGTCGGTGTAGTCGATGCACATCCGAAGCTTGTCGTTCGCCTTGGGGACGACGACCGGGTTCGCAAGCCACTCCGGATGGACGACCTCACGGATGAATCCGGCCTGCAGAAGCCGCGCCACCTCCTCGCGGATGAAGGCTTGGCGTTCCGGGGCCTGCCGCCGCACTTTCTGCCGGACCGGCCTTGTGCCCGGCCGCACGGCGAGACGGTGCTCAATCACCTCCCTGGGGACCCCGGGCATGTCCGTCGGTCTCTAGGCGAAGACGTCGGCGTTTGCCCGCAGGAAGGAGACGAGCGCGTCTTCCTATTTGTCATCCAGGAGACCACCGATTCGTGTGGTCTTGGACGGGCCGTCGCCCAGGGCAACCTCCTTGACCGGGACCTCGTCGCACGTGACCATCCGCTGCCTCGAGGCGGCCGGGACGGAGGTGCTGAGCCTCTCGTCGCCACCCGCGGGCTTGGACGCCGTGGCGAGGTGGTCCGCGCGCTGCTCCATACAAGCAAGCGCGACTTTGAGGTCGCCATGGACGGTGATGGGGCCACCGGGGCCCGGCACCTTCATCTGGAGATAGGCGTAGTGGACCGCCGCCATGAACTTCATCAACGCGGGCCTCCCCAGGACCGCGTTGTAGGGCAGACTGAGGTCCGCCACATCGAAGTCCACCCGCTCCGTGCGGAAGTTGGCGGAACCACCGAAGGTGACCGGGAGGTCGATATGACCCAGCGGCCAGGTGTGCCTTGGCGTCACGCCGATGATCGGCTGGGACGGTCGGAGCACCATCCCCGGGGCCTTGATGGCATCAAAGGCTGCGGGGGAAAGGATGTTGAGGGCTGCACCCCAGTCTACGAGGACACGCCCCAACTTCACATTGCAGACGGTGGGGGAAACCACCATCGCGATCTGTCCTCCTCGGGCAACGCACGGCGGGTGGTCGGTCTGGTCGAAGGTGAGGGCAACCTCCGACCACCGCGCCCGCCGCGTCGCCTCATGGGTAGGGGCCGCGGCCAGAAGCTCGCGCTTCATGGCCTTGAGGCTCCGGCGAGAAGCGTGAGCGCACGCTCCCCCATCGACGGTGGCGACGGTGGCCTCAGGCTCCTGAAAGCCCAGGTCATCGTCGTCATCGTCGATGTCCTCGGCGGGGGCCTTCTGCTTGGCCTCACCTCGCCGGTTGCCGGTGGGAGCTGCCGGGGCCTTGCCCTCACGGCGCTCCTGCCTCTTCTCCTCCTCCCACTTCCTCGTCCGCTCAGCCAAGCTTTTGACCGCGCGGCAGTCCGCGAGGTCGTGGAGGGAGGTGTTGTGCACGGTGCACTACTTGCCGGTCGGGCGCTCCCTGCTGGGAACGCCGGCCTCCTTCTTTTTGTCGCTCGCAGGCCTCCCCTTTCGGGGGGCCCGCGAAGCGCCCTCGACAGCGAGGACATGACCCTCGTCGTCGGAACGGGCCGACCTCTTCTTCCTCCTCCTATCCCGCCGCCCTGATCGAGCGGCGGACCCGGGGACGGCCGAAGCTGCCACGCTAGAGCCGGAGGAATTCCAGGTCCAGGCCTCCTCCTTGCGAGCCACACGGTCCGCGAGCTCAAAAAGCTGCGCGGTGGTCTGGGGCTCCTTGGAGGCGATCTTCTCGAGCATGCGGTTGTGCCGCACGCCCCCCCTGAACGCGTAGATCACCACGTGTGCGGGGATGCATGGTATGGTGTTGCGGACTTGACAGAACCGCTGAATGTACGAGCGAAGAGACTCATCGTCCCTTCGTTGTACCGCATGCAAGTCCGCTTCTTCGCCTGGGCGCGGATATGTGCCCTGAAAGTTCGTAGTGAACTGCTGGCACAAATCCTCCCAAGAGTGGACCGACGCGGGTGGCAAGTTCATTAGCCAACCCCGTGCCTGACCCTTCAGGGCCATGGGGAAGAAATTCGCCATGACCCTATCGTCACCCCCCGCGGCCTCGATCTCGGTCGTGTAGATCTGGAGAAACTCGGCGGGGTTGACGCTTCCGTCGTATTTTTCGGTGATGGTGGGCCGGAACCTTGGGGGCCAACGGACGTTCCGAAGGCTCGCCACAAAGGCTCGACAGCCGACACCGCCAACCGGGGACACGGGGGGCCGGCCCCCGTGACCGGACCGAAGTGGCGCTCCGGACGAGGAAGCGCCCTCCGTTGCGTGGGCGGCGCGACGAGCGTCGCGCCAGCGCTCGATATCGAGCCGGGCATCCGGCCCCCCACGCACATCTTCTTGGGTCGGAGGCGTTGACGAGGGAACGGCGGACGAACGGCGTGTGTCGGCCGTCGTTCGCCGTGCCCTCCGCCTCGACGACATGGAGCCGGCGGCGGCAGCGTCAGAGGTCCCGGCGACGGAGGACCGCCCGCCGGCGCCTAGGCGCTGCTGCGCCGTCATGACCAAGTTGGCCACGTCATCCAGCCAACGCCGGGCTGGAGTCTCTGGATCGGGGACGACGGGCGGGTGACGCAGGAGCGCGCCCTGGGGCGTGCCGCCATCGCCGTAGACAAGGCGGCGACGCGCCCCGCCTCGCCGTCCTCCCCCGTCACCCGCGAGCGGCGAGGTCGCGGATCCTTCGACCTCCTCGAGCGCCTTCCCCCGCCCAAGACTTCGGCGAGAGGGAGACGGCGGTGTGCGAGCCCGACGGCGTGGGTTCTGCTCCCCGTCATCACCGCTAGCGCTCGGAGAGAGGCTATGCGCCACTGCCCGTTCGGCCATAGGGCTGACCGGGCGAAGCTTGGCACACACGAAAGAGGATGAGGGCTTAGAAAGACACGCGCGCCCCCTACCTGGCGCGCCAGATGACGGAGCGTGGAGCTCCTCACCAGGAGACCGCGCGGGCCCCCCTTTGCCGGTTCGGCCGGGGGCGCTAAGTGAGGTTCTTCGCCCTCGATCTGAGGAACGTCAGCGAGAGAGAAAACGCACAAAACACGGGCGACGTAGACAGGTTCGGGCCGCTGAGAAGCGTAACACCCTACTCCTGTGTTCTGGTGGATCTGAGAGTCTCCAACAATACAAAGAGAGTTCGGTCTCTGGAGCGTATCGGCCGGAGTCTCCCCCCTCTTTCCTAGGCCTGGGCCTCCTTTTATCTGGCAAGGGGTTACCACATGGGCCTCTAGCTGCCTAAGAAAGAAAACATTCTTTTTACAATCAGGGCTAGTCTACAGTCGGAAGTGACCTCTGACAGGCACGGTACACGCCTCCTGCCCAGCTCGCCAGCTCTCCCGGTGGACGCCCGTTTCAACCTTCATTAAACGGCAAGCGACTTCCTTGCCATGCTTGCGCTGAAGTCTGGAATGGATCTGACCGGGACTGACATACCAACTCCAGGAGTTAGCACGCCGGCTCCGGCTAGGGACGAGAGCCAGGAGGCTCTCATCATTCTGACGGGACGGGGCGAGGCGTGCCGCAGGCCGCCTGTCGCCACCTAACCCGCGATCTGACCGGTCTGTGACCAGTCACAGGTCCGCGACCAGTCACGGACCGGATAAGCGTGCGCTGCGCCGCATTAAATGCGGCGTGGCGCGCTCGTCCGATCCGCTATAAATGCGGTTAGGTGAGCCCTGCTGTGCTCACCTAACCCGCACACGCGGCGCCAAAATCACAGGGGGTCGGGGCGCCCCGGCCCTCGGGGCCGAAATGGGAGCGGCCCGACCCCTCGGGGAGACAAAGGGAGGGGTGGCCACGTCACCTTCGGGCCCGACCCCCCCGGGGGAGTGGGGCCACGTGGGTGACCGCGGCCACTCAAGCCTCTAGTCAGGATACCCCCGGTCCCATGTCACCGACAGAACCGATTTCGAATTTAATATTCCGTATTTCGATTTCGAATTTACTATTTCGTATTTAGACCGAAAGTACGAATTCGCTCGGGTCAAATGTAGAAAACGATGCGGTTCGGTTCGGGAAATTTCCGTTCCGTTTTCAACCCTAATTATTACCCACTAACAACTATTATCTAGAGTATTTTAAATCACATGCAAACATGATATATCATTTACAATTTTGTTGTTTTTAGAACTCAATATGCAAACAATATTAAATCATTATCTTCACATCATTTTCATGTTATTTAAACATATACATATATCATTTCTATAATGTATAATATGCATTCATCCATATATTTCGCAGCAAAACTATATATATATATATATATATATATATATATATATATAGAGAACTACTAGACAGCAACCTACGCGCTATCTAAGTAGATGACATGACACCTCCCCATCCCCCTGGTGCAAACCCCCTTCCCCAGCTCACACGAAGGGATTAGTTGGTAGTTAAAATTTTATTCATCGGTGCCAAACTTGCCCTATATAGGCCAACCTTGACATGGTGGAGTTAATAAAATTGTAACTACCAACACGTACATGTCGTTAACATCGACATTTACGAGTCTTGATACGACAATTATTTTTTCACTGAAATTAGGAAAGGCTTTTTTTATTGAACGAGATCATTCTCTTAAATAGTTATAAGCACATATCCGGCTCTAAAATTTATGTTTTCACCTAACCTACTATATATGTAGTTTCCAATTTTGTTTCCATTTTTTTAAAACAGTATTATTTGTTTTGAAATATCAATGTTTTTGAAAATGTTTGGAAACAAATTGGTAATTCTAACTTTTCATTAAATTTTACTTTTTTGAGATCTATAATATATTTTTCATCTGTAGTGATTAAATGGCGACATGCAATCCAGATTTTATTGTGCGAGATTTCTTTTGTGATTTTGTGATAGACACAATTTAGTCACATAATTTTGTTTCTATATGAACTTTTTAGATATGACCAAATTTTGTGATGGTTGAATTTTTGTATCGTGATTTTTTGTGGGCATATCAGAATAAATATGTTAGTCCCAAAAAAACCAGTGAGTAAAAAAATTACTAAGGATTGTAGATAGAATAAAACCAGTGAGTAAAGAAATTACTATGGATTAAAAACAAAGGCACGGAGACATTAGAGTAGAGAACCGTGATTGTTGACCTGATCTAAGCATACAATAATTGTTTTACTCAATGATAAGCGTGTTTTTAACCCAATCTAACTGGTGAGTAATATTTTTACTTTTGCCATTTTAGGCTAATATACAGGGAGTGAAAATTTTACTGACCATGCAACAACAATGAAAAAGGAAATTTGGGGAGCACATGTGGGGACCATGGTGCCACGTGTGGATTAGGAAGAAGAATCTCTAGTGCTGGAGTGAATAGGGTAGAAAAAACAGAAACAGAAATCACGCTCGGTAGGAAGTAATTTTTTTACCAGGATGACCGATGGGGGAGCAGAAGAGAACGAAAAAACCGAACGCAAGAACGATCGTGAGTCACGCTTCAAAGTTTCCTGGCGCGCTACGCGTTGGGTAGCACCACCGCGCGCGCGTGTGTCTATATATGGAGAGCAACGAACGGGATTTTAAATAATAGAGATATAATGGTGTCTTTTTAAACATCACCATGATATTATATGTTAGTCTGGTTATGAAAATGAAAACATACCATTTTAAATCTGTGTCGTCTCTAAAGTCAAACTTTTAAAATTTTAAAAAAAAACATGCCTTCTTTTAATATCGTAAGCTCATCCAGTTATATGTGCAAATAATTACGATAGGAGTTAAAATTGCATTTCGGAGCTGTACATATATCTAAACCAATATATTTGGAAACGGCATTGTTAAAATTGAATATATCTTCATGACCAAAGAGGATGAAAACGTCCATGAATCAGGGAAGAAAAAAAACAGGATCTATCTAGGGGAACTCGAGAGAGTGGCCGTGTGGGGGTAGCCGGCCGGGGTCCACCGTACATTTGACTCACGAATCATTCATGTCGTCGTTGTCGACCTCGCCGGAAAAGGAAGAAAGCGACCGGAGTAACACCAGCGATCCGGCCCGTCGCGTCGCCGTCTCCGCGGCGGCCGGCACGCACGCGGTGATGGCCATGCATGATATGATTGGACTCGTCGAGAAAGGAAGGAAGAAAAGAAAGAAAGATATTCCATTGACAAACGGTCGCGGCCAATCGACCGGACGTGTCCTGTCGTCGTCGGCGACGTCCTAATATCGATCGATCCATCGATCGATCAGTCTTGCATGCTTGCGTAATGCGTACGTGCGTGCTCGATCGAGGCTGTCGTCCATGGAGGGTAGAGGGTAAGCTGTCTCTGGACGACGTCGGAGGACGAACATGCAGCTCATGACTGTTGTGAGGTCGAGTACGGAACATAGATCCTCTGTAGTACTTCTCTCTGATTATAAGTGATTGATAATATAAGGCCGTTTCACATCAAACAAATCTACATGTAGATGACGTCAATGACTCACGTCAGACGATAGTGCTACAGAGGAGACTCATCCGGTCGAGTACATTGGCCGGTTGAGATGGAAAGCTGGTTGTGTTTTGTGGCTGTTCCATCCATCCATCCATCGAGAGGTCGAGATCGAGATGGATGCGATCTGCCTATCGCTGCCGATGGTGTCGGCTGGTGGTGTTTAGGTTCCTTTGAAACAAAAGAAAAATAAAGAAATTTTGACGGATTAAAATTTTTTGGAAAACAATCCTACATGGTCCTTTAAAACAAAAGAAATAACCTGTTTCCTTTGAAATTTCTATGAAATAACTTATTCAATAGAAATTTTAGAGAAAATTTAGCAAAAGGCTACACCTCATGTTTTCTCTTCTCCTCTCTCACACCTCATGTTTTCTGTTCTTCTCTCTCAATATTCCCATATTTTTAGTACCAAACATTTTTTTAAATATTTTTTCTGTGGATTCCTTTTCTGTAGGATTCAATGTGGCGTCAGACGTAATATTCGTGTGTTCAAATCCTGCGTTCCAAACAGAAACTACTGCAAAGGTCTTGGATTGATCTTGGTCGTCTGAAGATTTTCCAGGGAAACCTATGGACTTCAGGATGGACACCAATGCCGGCGACATTTTTTTTTAAGAAGTCATGCTGCCGACTTTACCGACGGCAGCGCCGGAGGCTGTGCTGACGTGTGGGAGTATGTTTGGTTGGGTCGGTGAATTATTCTCCGAATCCCTGGTTCTCAAGCCGTTGCATGGAAATTACCTGGCTGGGATTCAGGAAGATGAAGTCGAGCCCTCTATAAATCGGGTACCTAATTTACTAAAATAAAACTGAGCGATCAGATGTTCTATTTGATCGTCGAGTGAAACATTTAAAAAATTTATGAAACACAATGATGACATACGTGAAAACATATCGTTATCACATGCTTTCTCCGTTTCATATTATAATCGTTTGACTTTTTTAGTCAAAGTTTTTTAGGTTTAAAAAAATTTATAAAAAAATAGCAATATTTACGACACGAAATTAGTTTCATTAAATTTAACATTGAATATATTTTGATACAATATTTGTTTTGTATTAAAAATGTTAATATATTTTGCTATAAACTTGATTAAACTTAAAGAAATTTGACTAAAAAAAGTCAAATGACTTATAATATAAAACGGATGAAATGGAGAGAGTATAAAACAATATGTTTTAACGGTTTGAAACATATGTTTTTTCTTTCATCAGAATATAATCATGTGATATCTTGTTGTAAAAATTTAATTATAACAAATATAATGGTGTAATTGAATCGTAGATTTGATAAGCAATTTAGAAGAAAAAATATTTTAAAGATTGCTACAAGCTTACATGCCTGAATGGAGTGGAGAGAAAGCAAGTATATGCAGGAAAGAGAGTAGGGACTGTTACATGCAATACTTTGTCAGTCATCGATTAAACATCAAGTTATACATGGTGAAAAAAATAGCCATTAAAATATTTTATTTTTTCTTGTGAAACACATTGAAAACACGTTGAAACATGTCGCTATTACGTACAAAACATTAAGTTGTAATGGTTTGAAACATATGTTTATCTTTTATTAGGATATAATTATGTAATATTTTGTTGTAAAGATTTAACTGTAACGAATATAACGGTATGATTGGATTTGAAATCAGGTAAGTAGTTTAGAAGAAAAAATAATTTGAAGATAGTCACATGAGAGAGCAAAGTAGTACACTAATATGACATACGGGTAGTAGCGGAGCTGGGCCCGATTTTTTTGGATCAGCTTATCGATAATAAGCATTCTCGACATGAAGCACAGGAGAGATTAATTATTTATTTTATTTTCCGCCTTCTCTTGTCACTTCCTTGAGAAGACATGAAAATTATTTCATGGGATATTCTTTTTCTAGATGGAACATAGCCATTCTACTGAAACTGTTTACCTAAAAAAAAGAACTTGATATCGTTGAGGTAAAAACAGCTACCAAATTATCATATTGTCACAGACTGGTATTCTCCACTTTAGTGTAGTGCTAGTGCAACACTTAAGGCTGAGTTTTTTTTCAATTTCCTAACTCATCTCTCTCGTTTTTCGTGCGTATACTTTTCAAACTGCTAAACGGTGTGTTTTTTTTTAAAAAAATTTATACGAAAGTTGCTTTAAAAAATCATATTAATCCATTTTTCAAAAAAATTTAGCTAAAACTTAATTAATCATGGGTTAATGCATACATCGTTTTTGCTTGCCGGAGAGAAGTGTTTTCAACCCTTTCTTCCGAACACAGCCTAAGAAATCAGAATACTTCAATGTCAGATAAATCCGTCTCTCTTTTTTTTCCTGCCAAGAAAAAAAGATACTTTAATGTCAGATAATTATGAATTTTCACTGTTGCACATGTTCTATTACAACAGCAGATACATCAGTGAGGTCTGTAAATTTGATCACTGATCAGCAAAGTTGCACACTCTATGTACAAGAAAAAGTTCCACTCTTCAGATCCTGCATGTTTCACTGCCACTAGAATCATCATCTGAATCTGTCCTTGCAGGAATGATAAACACATCGGACTCATCAGGCGATCTGAACTGCATTACCAATGAATTTGTCCTAATATAAAATATAAATGCAGCCTAGTACAAATGTAACATATTTTAAAACTACGAATCTGGATAGTTATTTGTCCAGATTCATACTGTATTGGGTTATACTTATATTAGATTAGGACAGAGAGAGAGTACTACTCAGTCACCTTGTATTGGTGCACTGACATGTACTATAACTGAATATCCATTGTAAGTTCAGTTAACTGTTCTGCATAGAACATATCAGTTTGGCAGATCTATGGTGATAACTGCAAGGATCAAAGGGAGACAAACATGTTGCTTAGTTTGGAACTCCGGACTACTCCTAACAAAACTAGTATTTTTTTTCTGTTCCTATAAACCTGCTGCTGCTGTTGTTTTCTGACTACTACATGTGGAGCTAATGAGGGAGAGCTAGTACCATATCTCAAGTTCTGCCGGCATCTGATTTTGTTGCAGATGGAAATCCCAATAGACATTTGGAAATGATAATATCCACTGCCATCAAGGATCACAGGATCAGGGGGATAAATTGTCTTCACTGACAAAAAAAAGATCTTCTTGTTTATACCGGTTCTTGTACAAGTTTCTCCATTCCAAAGAGAAACTACTGCAAGGGTCTTCGATTCGTCTGTCTTCGATTTTTTTTTTTGCGTTCGCGAAAAAAGATTCATCTGAAATTTTTTCCGGGAAAACTTTTGGGCTTCAAGATGAACACCAATGCTGGCGACTTCACCGACGACAGCGCCGGCGGCTGTTGTGCTGACGGGTAGGGGTATCTTTGGTTGGGGTCGGTGAATAAATCTCCGAACCCCTGATTTGCTCGTCTCAGCCATTGCATGAAAATTATCCTGCTGGGATTCAGGAATAGGAAGTGCAGGAGAGATTCATTTTCTTTTCCACTTTTCCTTGTCACTTCCTTGTGCAGACATGAAAATTGTTTCATGGGATTTTTTTTCCTAGATGAAACATAGCTATTCTACTGAAACTGTTTACCTCAATAAAACACTTAATACTATTGTTTAGGTAAAAACAGTTACAGAATTCTTATCTAGTCATATACTGGTATTCTCCACTTTTCAGAGTAGAGCAACCCCTTTTCAGTTAAGAAATCAGAATACTTGCATGCCAGACAAATCTGTCCTTTTTTCCCTTTTTGCTTGGAAAGCTAGAGATTCTGAATTTCCAATGTTGCACATGCTCTATTACAACAGCAGACACATCAGTGAGCCCTGTAAATTAGATCAGCAAGGTTGCATACTCTACAAGAAAAGTTCCCTTCTGATCTCTTCTGTAAATTTGATCAGTCCTCTCTGCAATCTGCACCAATTCCATTATTCAGATCCTGGATGCCTCACTATTCCTAGAATCATCATCTGAATCTGTCCTTGCAGGAATGATAAACACATTTACACATCGGACTCATCAGGGCTCAGGCGATCTGAAGCTCTCTCCTCACCATGCTGCTCTAGCTTCTCAGAGAATTTCTGCTGATGGAGATGCTCTCATCGGCGAGTCGCTCTCGGAAGAGAACTCCAAATTCACAGGAAAGAACTTCGGAGAGTTCCATGGAGCTGGCATTGGCCTCCATTTCACAGCTTGCCGGTGGATACAAGATGTCTTCAAGAGTGAGCTGCCTCACTCCTGCTGCTCCTGCCATGCTTTCGCCGTGCTCTTGCTTCTGCAGGGCAAAATCATGTCCCAAATCAACCTGACATGGGAAGAACTGCAGCACTGCAAGCTAATCTTTTCTACTATCTCTGAAGAATGGATGAACTGTGGTAGTGAATTTACTACTCAGTTACCTTGTATTGGTGTACTGACATATATAACTGATGAATGTCCACTGTAATTTCAGTTACCTGTTCTGCATAGAACATCGTATCAGTTTGAGTTGCATCAAGTTGGAGTCTGAACCATTTGGAAGATAAGTTCCAGCATAGAAACCCAATGATTCTGTGGGTGCAGAACTGCAGATACTCCATCGATGATTCTATATCATGTCCTCTCCTCACTAACCAGCTCGATGAATTGTTCGATCAGATTAAAGACGGTTCATTCAACCTGCAAGTGTAATCAATAATTTCTCAGAGTACAAACATCATCACAAGAAAAAGAAAACCCAGGAGGGTGGAAACTGACAAAACGTACCGCATTTTCGATTTTTAGTCAATCAGTGGACATGGGTACTCAACTTATATTACAAGTTATTACATTATACACGGGCAATACATGACTGCAGGGAAGTGCCAAGTTCTTAAGTTTTGTTTGAAATCGTGCGAGTTGTGGAGGATCCTACTGATACAGTTTGTAAGTTCCTTGCAGTTGCAGATGCTCCAAGAGAAGCTTAAAAAAGACCAAGAACAAAACAGAAACCATATGAGCTGGATGAGAATCAAGCTGGTCAACGAGGAAAGCTCATAGATGACCAGAATTCCTCCTCCATACTGAGCCGCCTGCTTAAGCTGTGATAACCAGCGTCATCAACAGCAATGATGTTGGAATCGCTCTCTTCCGTTGATGGATAATTCAGCTGAACTGCATGCCGTTGAGCTATCTGATCACTTCTGATAGTTTTTACAGCACCCTGCAAACCTTCGAGTTTCACCTGACAAGGATGGTCAGGGCGCCAGGCCAAACATAATTTGGGAACTTGAAAACCATTTCCACTTGTTCATACTCCCTCCGTCTTACTAACTAAGTCACGGTCAAACTTGACAGAGTCTTCAAACATAATCTTTGACTTTAAATTTCTCAATACTACAATATTAGTAACAACAAAATCATAATAATATAAAAATAAATTTAAATGACAATCCAATGATATTATTTTCATTAAATAAAATTTAATTTATAATAAAGCATTTATTAGTCAAACATTTAAAATTTTGAATTTTAAAATACGTGTGTGCTTTAGTGAGTGAGACGGAGGGAGAACTTCATATATGCATCACCATTAGGAAGAACTTTTTTTGAACACAACATCGTCATTATGAACTTATTTTTTTGAACACACCATTACGGACTACATTGGTAGGGTTTGGTCCTCAAATAGACAAGTTTGCAAAATATAACCTGGAAAAAGAGGCATAGCAAATTTCACGGGATGCATGCACCCCAAAATGTCAAGGCGTGAACAGACAATTTTTTTTTCCGCCGGGCTAGCATAACATACGCCGGCCGATATTATTAAGATTAAGGGGTGTTTGTACAAAGATTGGAGAAAACAACAAACAAGGTTGTTGCCAAGGAGCTATTGAGTCTCTATTGGATATGAACATAACAGAACTGTACGCCACCGCAGGACTTCAAAGTGGAATGTGGTGAACAGATTGAACGGCTAAAACTTAAAAGGTAGGTATACTGAGAACTCGCAACCGAGGGGCATGCGATAGCAACAGAATCACTTGAGTATATATGGTTTTGGCCAAATATGCCACTGTTGTATGGGGAATCAGCAGATGACAAATAGCAGCCAACAAAACCCATGTACTAGTAAAACCTTTTTGGCCGGGATGATCGAAGAAGTTAATCTAAATATTATTAAATAGAAGGATACGCACCAGAGCACATACCCTGAAAACCATGTACAACAGCACACACAAGCGCTACTGAGAGGGGGAGTCGAGCACCGAACCACCCGCTGCTATGCGAGGCCGATTGCCTGCTGGGCCAACAACAACACCACAGAGTGAAGACTCTAACAACAACGATGCGTCCACGAAGGTTACAAGGCCAAAAGATGCCACCATCGTTTGTCCACAAAAACTGGACATGATTTTCACCTAGAGATCCTCGCCAAAAAAGAGAGGAGGGTTATCTCGACAGCGTCACGTAGCCGCTGTTGGCCCAGTGGAGCACTGAGCTAGACTTTCGCCTAGGACCCTCTACAACCATGACACTATGCTCCATCGCCCACCAACTCAGATTCCGCCAACTAAACAACGACAACACGTGACAACCACCACACCGGACAGGTGTCCTCCCGCTAGTCAACTTCCAATCCTACCACCGGCAAGACCGTCGCTTCGCCCCATCGCCAGCGCCCTCTACCCCACCATCACTACCCCAAGCGCTGACCCAGGCCACCTCCACCACACCTCCCACCGGCCTCCTTGCCGAATCCGATCTAGGAGAACCCGGACAAGGACGACATCGTCTTGGCCACCCAAGTCCTCCCCGATAGACTGGCCACCACTTCCACCATGCCAAGAAAGCTCCCTGTAAAGAAGGGGAGGAGCTCATCTAACAGCGGGGTTGCTTGGCCAGTCACAAGGGAGGCGACCTCGCCACCACTCCTTTCTCCCTGCCGCCCACCGCCACTCACCCATGCCATCATCGCCTCGAGGCCGCCGTTGCCATCCCGTCACCGATGACCAAGCGCGACAAGGGAACATGCATCAACGCCGTCACACTCGATCGTCGTTGAACCTGCTCCATCCCATCGGCTTAGAAGCCAGCAACGATGCCGACGACAAGAGGGAGGCCACATTGCGCTACGCACCCGCGCCAAGTTGAATTCAACGATCACTTACAAGTATCACCTACTAATTTGCCCAATTAGCAGTTATCCCACACCCTAGCGACCTATGTTTGTTGAACTACTCCACCGTGTACAACCATAGCCGCACACGTGGCCAGCTCTCGCTAAGCCACAATAACATTAGCAAAATAGCAAGCCAGGCAACGCAACACACACAAAGGAGTGGAACGCCATGCAGCAGCAGGGCCTACCTTTGCACGGTGCTGGGTGGCGCTAGTCCCCCGAACAGCTACGCCGCCGCTTGCTGCCGGTGATGAGGAGGCGATGCCCTGGGCATGTGAGGGTTTTAACTATTTGCCACTCTTACGGAGTGGCACTCTTAAATGCCACTCTTCCAAATTTCTTTACAGAAACGTCACAGGTGAGAGAGCTAATCTTTACAACCTGTCAATTTTACCTAATTAAAGCGTCATGTCAGTTTTGCAAGTGTGAAAGGGGACTTGAAATGACTCATTTGCCCTTGGGTCAAAGTAATACTTTGTCATATGAGAGAAATTATCATGGGAAAATATTCATTGAAATATGAGAGGAATTATATACAAACATATGAAAAAAATATTATTTATCATATTAAAAAATGTTTATCATGGGCCTGTGAACATGTTAGCCTGGCAATATATATTGAACTAGTGTGGATGGTTCGGTTATGTATGGACGTGACCATGTTAAATCTATTATTATATTGTGATGAATTTGTTCAACGAATATTTGCCCATAATAACCTTTTTAGATATGATAAATAATATTTTTTATATGTTTGTATATAATTTCTCTGATATGATAAACGGTATTACTTTGACCCAAGGGCAAAAGAGTCATTTTGAGTCTCCTTTCACACTTGCAAAACTGACATGATGTTTTAATTAGGTAAAATTGTCAATTTGTAAAAATTAGCTCTCTCTCCTATGGTATTTTTAAAAAAAATTAGAAAAAGTGGTATCTCAAGAGTGGCGCTCCGGTCATAAAAGTGACAAATAGTTAAAAAAACTTGCGCATGGAAGAGAGAGAAAATTCCACCTAGTGGACTAGCTTTGTACTCGGAGTCTCGTGGCCCCCACGCACAACACAGAGACTTAATTTTGGGGTATTTTGTTGGCTCAATGACACATTAACGGCGGCCCACATAATTACGGTCTGAATTAAGACAATTTTACAACTGTAATTTTTACCCTTGTTTGTTTAAAACTTGTGATTTACAGTTCCTATCATGTTCAGTAGTTGATATTTTTCTTTTAGTGCCTCTGTAATTACTGAAACTTGCCTACTCCATACAAGCTCATCTTCTCGGTGTATTCTCTACCTTCTTTAATTTGAGTGTATCCCAGCTAGCCATTTCCTTCTTGTAATTAAGTTTTGGCTGCAGACCTGTCAAAACTTGGTTTCGGCAATAAAAAACTGGGGGTAGCAGTCAAGGGCCAAACGCGATGGGTTAGTATGCAGAGGGATTTAGACAGGTTCAGACCCTTTTAATGAGAGGTAACACCCTACTCCTGTTTCGGGGATTTGATTCGTCGAGTGGTTTATTGATCTCTTGATCTCTTTTAATCTGTCGTAATCGATATCCCTCAAGGGACGTCCTGTAAGATCGAATCCCACTAACCAAGCCAACCAGAGGGGGGTGAATGGTTGTAACACCAAAAACCAAAAACTTTAAGCGGAAATTAAAGTTACCCTCTTTTCGATGTAGATCGCCGCCGCCGCCGTTGCCGTCAAAACGCCGCAGCCGGTCTGACCGCCCGAGCGCCCCGGTCTGACCGGTGTGGTGTCGCCGGTTGGACCGCTGCCTCTCGCCAGTTAGACCGCCCGTAGTACTTCGGTCTGACCGTTGAGATCCAGAACATCGCCGGTAGAAAAACACTTGAAGATGTAGATCAAATCTCACGACTTTATTGCATCAACTAGTGTTTACAAAGTGCAACCACAGCACTCCTCTCCACAATCTCGAACAAACTCGAAACCCTAGCTTTTCTTTCAACTCTACTATCTAAAACTCGATATCAAGAGGCAACACCCTGCCCCTCTATTTATACCCTCAACGTGGCTGCCCCAAGCCACGAATTCTACTCATACAAGAAGTCCTAATCCCATAGGAAACCTCCCATACAAGCAACAAACTCAACACTATCCAAATTTGGACTCCTACCAAATTTGACTCCGCTTTCCATACGCATATAACACCACGTGTACGCCATATGGAAACCTTCACCTCCACATGCATTGTTCTCTAGCCTGAGCATCCCGCGTGATATCCTCGACCGTCTGGACCTCAACTTCTCCCAAGCCTAGTCCCGATCCATCACCGGCTATACTCCCATGGCCTCAAGCAACACCTGCATGTGAACAACAAAGAAACTCCATATCCGAGTGCAAGTTATCCCCAACTTGACTCACATTAGCATAACACCAGTATCCACACGCATAGAAACCAACTCAAAGTCAAATCCACGAAGGAAACATCCAAATCCGAATCCGACAAGAAGTCGACTCTGTCGGTCAGACCGCGTGACGGCCGGTCTAACCGCTCGCACACCTCCGGTCTGACCGGCCGCCTTAGCCCGGTTTGACCGGTACACAACCGTCAGTACAAATACTATTCACCGTCTGAAAACATATCTCCGTATTTTCACAAACACTTACCTTTGACAATTGTTCATCACCAAGATCATCACATGATCCAACACGTCCTACCCTCCTTATATAGGTTTAGAGGGTAGGCTCACAAGTCGGAGACCTAACTATACTCGGTATCGGACTCCATATTATACCCGACTCAGGACTATAAGCCGTTCCTTATTACACAAGGTAACGTAATACTTAAGTCCTAAGCCGATTACATAATCATGAACCATAACTTATCCTCTATAGCTAGTCAGATAAGCCAGCCATGAGGGTATCCGGTACCCATAATCTCCATAGTAGCCCCTGAGACTTTCATAGTCGACGAGATAACTTCGCCTCGAACCAGAATAACACATAGTCGAGTGCCTTCTTAGCCGAGTGCTTCCTTAGCCGAGTGCTTTCATCATCTCTGCCTGAGTCTTCCGAGTGCTCCATCCTCCAATAAGAAGGCTGTGAAGGGTTGAAAAATATCTCAAGAATTATCAAAAATATATACTTAGG
Source organism: Oryza officinalis (assembly GCA_008326285.1). NCBI lineage: Eukaryota > Viridiplantae > Streptophyta > Magnoliopsida > Poales > Poaceae > Oryza > Oryza officinalis. The sequence continues at coordinate 34,965,795 of BDMV01000008.1, read as the reverse complement.
TGCATCGACTGAAGCACCTAATTAGGTGTAGCCCCCGACTATGTGTTTAGTTAAACAAAACTAAGCATATAGTCAAGAACTATAATACTTATATTCTTCCGAGTGAAATAAATGCCTAGCCTAAGCCAAAAGCAATCATCATAAAAAATCATATAACACATAACCTCATAATTAAGGCATAGTGTATAATGACCCTGAGTAATGGCAAGCTCTTGCTATCCGAATCATTATGTCCGAGTCCTCTCAAAGCATACGACTCGTCCATCCTCAGGAACTTGAATTAATAAACCTTAATAGATTTATCAATTATCTGAAAAATATGACCAAAATATTAAATAGCCTAAGCCATAATATTGGTTTGAATCAAAAAAGCACACCAAGGTGGCAAAATAGCATTGACATAATATAAAATCAATTGCTTCATAAAAAACCAAATAGTTCCTGCAACCTATAGAAAAGTTACCAGGACAGCTATGAAAACTTTGCTGTTTGTCACCTTCCAAGTTGCATTGTACCAACCCTCAAAAAGTTGTGTAACTGCTGTATGAAAGGATTTTGAAGGCATTGGGCAATAAGACATGTGCATATTACCAAGGCAAATCTGCTTAAGTCCCTAGAGACACGCGTCTAGCCACACCTGAATAATGGGCTGTAGGCCTCTCATGGGTCTCGGCCCAAATACGAGAAAGCCTACCGATACCCTAAAAATCACTGAAGCGCTGTCATCTTCCCCGCCGCTTCATCTTCTGAAAATTTTGAAGTCGGCAGTTGAGAAAAACATGATACAATAAATCTAAGTATAATATTGACGAAGGTGCTCAATATTCCAGGAATTCTCCACCATGGTCCCATCTTCGCGCTTCAGACGATATGCTCCTGGCCGAGTGACCTCAGCAATTATGTAAGGGCCTTCCCATAATGGAGATAACTTATGTCTATCCTTTGTAATCTGAATCTTCCGTAGAACCATATCACCAACAATAAAAGCTCGTGACCGAACGTTTCGGTTATGATAACGTCGAAGTCCTTGAAGATACCTTGCCGACTGAACCAATGCAGCCTCACGAGCCTCTTTCAGTCGGGTCAAGTCGTTAGCTCTGTCTTGATCGTAGCGTTCATCATTAAAACTGCGAACTCGAAGAGATTCAAACTCCATCTCACTCGGCAACATTGCTTCAACCCCATAACCAAGAAGAAAGGTGATTGGCCGGTAACCCGACTGGGAGTAGTTCGTAACGACCATAATACCGAAGGCAACTCTTGAACCCATCTTCCGGCATAAGGATGTAGCCTATCAAACACTCGGGCCTTGATGCCTTGAAGAACCATACCATTGGCGCGTTTCACCTGTCCATTGCTTCTGGGGTGTGTCACCAACGCGTAGCAAATCTTGATCCCAAAATCTTCACGGAATTCCTTGAAAACGCCTCCAGTGAACTGAGTCCCGTTATCGGTTATAATCCTGTTTGGAACTCTAACTGGTGCACGATGTTTAAAATAAAATATCGCGCCTTATCCGCAGTTATTGTAGCAACTGGCTTAGCCTCAATCCACTTGGAGAACTTATCAATTGCGATGAATAGATGCGTAAATCCTTCTGGAGCCTTTTTGAAAGGACCAACCATATCCAAGCCCCATACCGCAAAAGGCTGTGACAATGGGATTGTTTGCAACTCTTGGGCTGGAACATGGCTCTACCGAGCGAAGAACTGACAACCTTCACACGTGCGGACCACCTTGTCGGCGTCGGAGACCACCGTGAGCCAGAAAAAACCTTGCCTGTAAACCTTGCCCACCAAAGTTCGTGCCACAGCGTGACTGTCGCAAATTCCTGAGTGAATATCCTGTAGCAATTGTCGTCCCTCCTCAGACGTGACGCATCTCATCAAAACTCCAGACAGGCTTTTTTTGTACAGCTCCGAATCAACCATGACATAACTTTGACTGCGACGTCGAACTCGCTCCGCATCGTCCCGGTCTTCCGGTAACTCCTGTTGAGTCAAAAACTTGATAAACGGTGTCCTCCAGTCGGTGTCGAGCATGGCGATCTGGTCTGTAACTCCTTCATCGGTAACTGATTTTCTAGCAACAGTTGGTTCATAGAGATGCTCCACAAAAACATCGGTCGGGGCTGCTTCTCGCTTGGACCCAAACTGCGCCAACTCATTGGCCGCCTCATTGTTGTGCCTTAAGACGTGAGATAATTCTAGGCCATCAAACTTCTCTTCCAGCTTGCGAACTCTTGTCGGTAGGCTGCCATGTTATCGTCTAAGCAGGACCAATCCTTCATTACTTGATTTACCACCAACTGGGAATATGCACGTACAACCATCCGTCGTATGCTGAGTGACACAGCAAGTCGTAGGCCATGAAGTAAAGCTTCGTATTCGGCGACATTGTGTGAGACAGGAAAGTGTATATGAAGAACATACCGTAGCCTCTTCCCAGTCGAGGAAATCAAGACGACTCCTACTCCCAAGCCGGTGACTCGTTTAGACTCATCAAAATGCATAGTCCAGTATTGCAACTCCTCCCTAGGTACATCTTCTTGACGCTCGGTCCACTCGGCCATGAAGTCAACCAAGACTTGAGATTTTATAACTGTTCTAGCTTTGAAGGTAATATCCAGTGGCATCAACTCCAAGGCCCACTTCGCGATGCACCCAGTAACCTCCTGGTTATGGATGACATCGCCGAGTGGAAAAGACGTGACGACGGTAACTGAGTGACTTTGAAAATAATGGGCCAACTTCCTGACGGTAATTAAGACTCCATAAATTTTTGTACCTGGGGATAACGTGTCTTGGATCCGGTCAGTACCTCGCTAATGAAATAGATTGGCCTTTAAACTTTTTGAGCTCGTCCTTCCTCCTCTCGTTCGACGACCAAGACTATGCTGACCACCTGGTAGGTTACGGAAACGTAGAGCAACAGAGGTTCTTGAGGCGTGGTGAGGAAATCCTTGAAGTCTTCAAAAGCTTTCTGGGCCTCTAGGGTCCATTGAAATTCGTCGGTCTTCTTGAGCAACTTGAAAAAGGGCATGCCTCGTTCACCAAGTCTGGAAACAAAACGGCTTAGTGCCGCCATGCAACTAGTAAGCTTCTGGACGTCTTTCTAGGTACTCGGGGGCTTCATATTTCGGATAGCGTTGATCTTCTCTGGATTAGCTTCAATGCCGTGATAAGACACCATAAAGCCGAGTAGCTTGCTTGACGGCACGCCAAAAGTGCACTTCTCCGGGTTCAACTTCATTCTGAAGGCCCGAATATTTGCAAAGGTTTCTTCTAAGTCGGCTATGAGGTCCTCTTTCTGTTTGGTCTTGATGACGACATCGTTGACGTAAGCTTCCACGTTCCTCCCGAGTTGACTCTGAAGGCATCTCTGAATCATCCGCTGATAAGTAGCTTCGGCGTTCTTGAGGCCGAAGGGCATCGTAATGTAGCAATAAGCTCCGAACGGGGTATGAATGACTTCTTCAAGCAGTCGGACTCCTTCAAGCTGATTTGATGGTATCCCGAGTAACAACCCAAGAAGCTCAGAAGCTCGCAGCCGACTGTCGAATCGACGACTTGATCAATGCGGGGTAATCCAAAGGGATCCTTCGGACAAGATTTGTTGAGGTCGGTGTAGTCCACGCATATGCGCCATTGTCCTGTTTTCTTCCGAACTAGAACCGGGTTGGCTAACCAGTCGGGGTGGTATACTTCCTTGATGAATCCAGCTGCCAAGAGCTTGGCGAGTTCTTCCTTGATAGCATCCCTTCGATCTTGAGCAAGACAGCAGAGTCGTTGTTTTATTGGTTTCGCGTCCTCTTTAACATTTAATGAGTGCTCGATCACCTCCCTAGGAATACCCGACATATCAGACGGTTTCCAAGCAAATATATCTTTATTATTCTGGAGGAAGGTAACGAGCGCGCTTTCCTATTTGGGATCTAACTCCGCGCCTATTACATCAGTTTTGGAAGGATCAGAAGGTTCAAGGGGAATCTTCTTTGTCTTGGCGTTGCCTTCTCCCAACTTGGCTATTTTCTTTGCTGGGATCTCACCTTCGCCTGACGTGGACGCAGCCAGTCGGATCTCTTGTTGGCCGTGTAATCTCTCACGAGTTTGGGCCATGTCACAGCTCTCCTTGTCGCAGGTGAAGGCTTGCTTGACGTCGCTTCGCAGGGAGATGACTCCATTGGGGCCAGGCATCTTCATCATGAGATAGGTGTAGTGAGGTACTGCCATAAACTTGGCAAGCGCAGATCTTCCGATGATTGCATGATAAGCTGCTTCGAAGTCGGCAACCTCAAAGCTGATGTTCTCTGTCCGGAAGTTTTCCCGAGTGCCGAAGGTGATCGAAAGGGTAATTTGCCCGAGTGGCGTAGATGACAGCCCTGGGATGACTCCGTGGAAAGGGGCTGAACTCGGCTTCAATTCTGATCTTGGGATTTGCATCTCGTCCAGAGTCTTGGCGAAAAGGATGTTGAGGGCGCTGCCGCCGTCGACGAGGACACGCTTGAGCTTGATGTTGCGAACCACCGGGTCTAGTACCAGGGGATATCGCCCAGGGTGAACCACTCGGTCAGGGTGATCCGAGCGGTTGAACTTGATAGCCACCTCCGACCATCGTAAGTAACGTGGGACTTTCGGTTGTACAGCATTGATTTATCTGTCGGTCAGCTTCTGTTTCCTCTTCGACTCGTACGCCAGCGGTCCTCCAAAGATATGGTTTAACTGGGTCCTGTAATCTTGAAAAGGCTTTGAGCTACCAGCTGGGTCGTCCTTCTTGGTTCCTGAAGTGCCGGCTCCATCCAACAGCTTCTGGTGTAATTGGGCTACATATTGCTCGGTGAACTGTTTGTAGATGAAACAATCTTTGGCTGTGTGCTTGTGATTCGGGTGATGAGTGCATTGAGCATTCATGATCTTGTCGTAGGCGGCGACTAAGGGGACGTTGTTGTTGGTAGTTGGATGTCGTGGCGACCAGATCCTCGGGGACGCTGTTGTTGGTAGTTGGACGGCGTTGCTTGTCGTGCTTGTCTTGCCGTGATGCTTTGATTGCATCGTCAGATTTGGCGTAGGAGTTGGTTGTCTCGAACATCTTCTTGACCATCCTCGGAGGCTTACGCTCGAATTTGCCAATCAGCAACTCGTCGCGGACGACTTTCTGGAATGCGGCTATGATGACGTCGTCGGTGATGTCGGGGATCTTGTTTCGCTTCTCCGAGAAACGCCGAATGTAGTCCTTCAACGACTTGTCGGGCTTCTGAATCACGTTGTAGAGATCGAAGTGGGTCCCGGGCCTTTCGAAAGTGCCTTGGAAATTGGCAATGAAGTGATCCCGAAGCTTGCTCCACGAATCGATCGAACCTCTTGGTAAGCTTGTGAGCCAGTTCCTGGCTGAATCGACGAGAGCAACGGGCAAGTAGTTCGCCGTGGCTTTGCTGTCTCCTCCTGCTGCGCGGATGGCGAGGGTGTAAACGGTCAACCATGACTCGGGGTCGGTTTTGTCGTCATACTTGTCAATCCCTATGGGCTTGAAGCCACTCGGCCAATCCACTCGACGCAGCTCCCGAGTGAACGCAGGTATTCCATCATCGTAGTTGTCGGGTGATCTCCTTCGATCTTCATAAGAGGGTCTGTTGCGCTCCCGATGGCGCCGGTCAAGTACCTCCCTCAAGTCACTCGGCGGGGGCCTTCGAGAACTGCTCTGGTAGTTGGAGTTATGACAAATCCGATCGTGGACGGGTGGTCGGCCGTGACCTCTCTCATGAGAGTCAGCCGATTGATCTTGATGCTTTCATGCTGTGTAATGATGAGGGTCTCTGAACTTGGCGGGTGTCTTGCTGAGCTCGGGTCTCCGGTAATCTTTGGATCGCATTGGTGGTAGGTGGCTGCCTTCGGGTGTCTTGGCGATGGACTCGGTAGATCTCCGCGCGGATCCTGTGGGAGCGCCGGCGGCCATGGCCGCGATGATAGTCTTGACTTTGTCCAGGATCGGTGTAACCGCGGGGGGTGCCACTTCGATGACGGTGTCGATGAGGGTAAGGGCAGCGACCGCATTCTGTTGAGGCGTGAGGAAGATGTTGGCATTGTCGACTCGTGTCTGAAGTATGGCCTCGCGAGCGGAGCGGCCAGTCGCCCTCAGATCTCGTTTTTTCTTGTCGGCTTCTTCTTTTCGCCTGAGCTCCTCCTCCTTGCGATTGTTTTCATCCTCCATACGCTTGCGCTCCTGTTCGACCTTGGCTTGCTCCTCCTCTGCAACCCTACGGGCCATGGTGTTGATGCAAAAAACACACACTGGCCTGGGAGATCTGCTTAGCTCCAGTGCAGGTCCAAATCTTGGTGAGATGCGGGCATGCCAGTCAGTTTGATCCTGCAACTGATAAGATATACAAACGACAGATCAAAGAACCGATCGGCCAACATAGCCGATGTAGTAATTCCAGCCGATCCTGATAACAGCCGATAGCGATAGGGTTTTGAGCTATCGGCTATGTGTTCAATGTAGATTCTGACATTTGACAAAGAGGCAATCGGCTGATGATAATATGCATTAGATCAGTAATGACTTGATAAAGTGAAACGAAAGTTAGACATACTCGATCGGCTGTAGATATCAATGATACATAATCTAAATCTCAAAATATATTTAAACCAAGTGATTGGGATAGATCGGACAGGGCGCCGAGACAGTATAAATCACTTATGTCTAAAAACACCTCAAGAGAGAGATTATATATATTCATAGCATAGCCGATGAAGTAAATCTAACATAGATCCAATGCCATAAAATCCACAAGATTAGATTAAACAGTGAAACCTTTGTTGTCATCGGCTAAATTCAACTTATATGCAATCCTTATAAGCCGATGCAACGTCCAGATAACTCATCGGCTGAAACCCCGATGAAACCCTTATCGGCAATCAAAAAGCAGGCTAGAGATTCATGGTTCTAAGCACGACTTAGTAGGTCAAACTCAACTGATGCAGCACTAAGTATGTAAAGAAACACGGTATCTAGATGATCAAGCCCTTGACTGATTTTCAGGGTGGTAGATGCCTAAGCTAATCTAATCTAGCAAAGACGATTTAGCTCGATACCGGCAGAAACCCTAAAACGAGAAGCAGCCGATAAAACTAAATCGAGATGCTAATACTAGATTAACAGAAGACATATGATAAATAGCCAGGCAAATATATTATCCAAACCAGAGCAATCCAAGAGGTCGAATGTACTGATGCAGCCTTGAACGACGCCGACGTAGATGATACAATTGCCTGAACCGACGGAACATTGGACTTACCCCTTCGCCGGAGATCGACAGCCGATGCAGCCCCGCGTCAGGTGCCAAATTCCGCCGGTTGATAAATAAACCGTAACAGAGTAAAAGGTGGCGATGCGCCGAATTGTATTGATCGAGAGTTGATTCATTACAATAACCCCGGGTGTACATATTTATACCCATGGGGAGATACTAGTCCTTGTAGACAAGAAAGAAACTTTCCTAAAGATAAAAGAAAAACATAAAGTCCTTAAGGGACACTAAACACACTTTCCTAAAGATAAAAGGAAACTAACAAATATCCTAATTAATAGATACAATTGCCTTCTTCGGACTCAATCCGTACGTGGCAATCCTCATGAAGCACACCAACCGAACCCGACAATGATCCTGCCATCTCCTCATCGGAATCGGTACATCGGCTATCCTTGTCCGATTCTGTTTCAGCCGATGCACACCGTAGCCGATTTGGCTTGCAGCCGATTCATACTCTGTTTTCTGTAATCGCTTATCTCCTCCAATCGGCTTCGCTTTAACTCTGAATCCAATGCATGATTTACCAAATTTCGTCGTTAACACATGCCCCCCAGTTTTGGAGTATGGGAACTCATGCTTCAAAATTATCTTCTATGACTCCAAAATTGATCCTCTTTTGCTTCTTGCAATCGGCCTTCATGAGCCGATACGTCTGCATTAGATGAGCTAGGCTGTCAAACTTGTGGCAAAAGAATTTATCCTTGATAGGTGCTGATAACCCTTGGAATGCAAGATCTGCTAGCTGCTCATCGCTTAGATTCAAACTATAACATCGGCTGCGGACATCACGAAATCTTTGTATATATTCCATAGCCGATTCTCCTTCTTGCTGCTGCACTGATATCAAATTTGAAAGTTTCATCTCACTGACGCCAGCAAAGAAGTAGTCATGAAATTGCTTCTCAAGATCGGCCCATCTTCTAATGGAATTTGATGGTAGTGATGAAAACCATGTGAAGGCCGATCCAGTCAAAGACAGTGGAAAAAATCTAACTCTCAGAGCTTCCTCAGCCGATGCTTCCCCACATTGCACTAAGAATCGGCTGATGTGTTCCATTGTAGATATATCATCTTGCCCTGAGAACTTGGAGAAATCTGGAACCTTGTATCGATGTGGCAATGACACCCTATCAAACCACTCAGGATATGGCAGCCGATACACAGAAGTTTGTTCCTTGGGCTTTAATTCCAAACTGCTTCTTCTATTACCTTTGCAATCATATCGGCCCAATCTTCTTTAGACTGATATCTTTGAATTTCTTCTGGCCGATATTGTTGTTGTAACCCATCATACTGATATGCTTGCCCCCCGAGCCAATATTCGCTGTTGCCGATGATGCTGAGATTGTTCGTCGATTTGCCCCCCAATCTGATTTCTTAAGGCAATTACTCTGGGAACTATTTTCTCGATCAAACCATGTAATGTACTCACCAAAACTCCAGATCGATCAAAACCAGCGCGACGAACAATTTCATCAACTGGCTTTTGAAGCGTCTCATCGTCCATCGGCTCTTCTTTTTCCTCTATCGGCTTGAGAGATTGTTCCTTCTCGGCATTGACTTCTTCTTCAGACATGTTGGGTAGAAAACTCGTGTCCCACCGGGCGTGCCAAAAGCGTGTTGATGCAAAAAAACACACACTGGCCTGGGAGATCTGCTTAGCTCCAGTGCAGGTCCAAATCTTGGTGAGATGCGGGCGTGCCAGTCAGTTTGATCCTGCAACTGACAAGATATACAAACGACAGATCAAAGAACCGATCGGCCAACATAGCCGATGTAGTAATTCCAGCCGATCCTGATAACAGCCGATAGCGATAGGGTTTTGAGCTATCGGCTATGTGTTCAATGTAGATTCTGACACTTGACAAAGAGACAATCGGCTGATGATAATATGCATTAGATCGGCAATGACTTGATAAAGTGAAACGAAAGTTAGACATACTCGATCGGCTGTAGATATCAATGATACATAATCTAAATCTCAAAATATATTTAAACCAAGTGATTGGGATAGATCGGACAGGGCGCCGAGACAGTATAAATCACTTATGTCTAAAAACACCTCAAGAGAGAGATTATATATATTCATAGCATAGCCGATGAAGTGAATCTAACATAGATCCAATGCCATAAAATCCACAAGATTAGATTAAACAGTGAAACCTTTGTTGTCATCGGCTAAATTCAACTTATATGCAATCCTTATAAGCCGATGCAACGTCCAGATAACTCATCGGCTGAAACCCCGATGAAACCCTTATCGGCAATCAAAAAGCAGGCTAGAGATTCATGGTTCTAAGCACGACTTAGTAGGTCAAACTCAACTGATGCAGCACTAAGTATGTAAAGAAACACGGTATCTAGATGATCAAGCCCTTGACTGATTTTCAGGGTGGTAGATGCCTAGCTAATCTAATCTAGCAAACGATTTAGCCGATACCGGCAGAAACCCTAAAACGAGAAGCAGCCGATAAAACTAAATCGAGATGCTAATACTAGATTAACAGAAGACATATGATAAATAGCCAGGCAAATATATTATCCAAACCAGAGCAATCCAAGAGGTCGAATGTACTGATGCAGCCTTGAACGACGCCGACGTAGATGATACAATTGCCTGAACCGACGGAACATTGGACTTACCCCTTCGCCGGAGATCGACAGCCGATGCAGCCCCGCGTCAGGTGCCAAATTCCGCCGGTTGATAAAGAAACCGTAACAGAGTAAAAGGTGGCGATGCGCCGAATTGTATTGATCGAGAGTTGATTCCTTACAATAACCCCGGGTGTACATATTTATACCCATGGGGAGATACTAGTCCTTGTAGGACAAGAAAGAAACTTTCCTAAAGATAAAAGAAAAACATAAAGTCCTTAAGGGACACTAAACACACTTTCCTAAAGATAAAAGGAAACTAACAAATATCCTAATTAATAGATACAATTGCCTTCTTCGGACTCAATCCGTACGTGGCAATCCTCATGAAGCACACCAACCGAACCCGACAATGATCCTGCCATCTCCTCATCGGAATCGGCTACATCGGCTATCCTTGTCCGATTCTGTTTCAGCCGATGCACACCGTAGCCGATTTGGCTTGCAGCCGATTCATACTCTGTTTTCTGTAATCGCTTATCTCCTCCAATCGGCTTCGACTTTAACTCTGAATCCAATGCATGATTTACCAAATTTCGTCGTTAACACATGGCCAAGTCGGTCTCGGCTACTTCGGCCATGAGGACGTTGAAGAACATCGGGTTGTAGTCCTTGTCAAAGTCGGAGTCGTCGAAGTCGTCCGTGGAGATGTCGTAGATGTCGTCGAAGTGGGAAGAGCTAAGGTAATCAGCGATCTCGGTAGATGAGCACGACCCGAGCGGTTGAATCATGACGGCAATTTTCCTGGAGCTCGGACCGTAGCATGATGACGAAGAAGATTTTCCCAACTGGATTGATTCCAACTCGGAAGATAGAAGATTATGAAAGGTCTCAGCGTCGTTTGGTAACCCAAACGGCGCCAAGCGGTTTCCCCCTCCCGACTAGTTCGAATCCAAGTCAAGGAGAGAGATCTTGCCGAATTTGTTGCTGATGAAGTCGAGGCTGTCGAAGCAGAATGCTTGCCCAGGGGCGAAGGCGAAGTTGTCGATGCCTGATGAAGATCCCATCGCGCTCGTCGGCGAGATGAAGAAGAAAACTTGACGCAGAGCCCTTACCTGGCGCGCCAACTGTCGAAACTTGGTTTCGGCAATAAGAAACTGGAGGTAGCAGTCAAGGGCCAAACGCAATGGGTTAGTATGCAGAGGGATTTAGACAGGTTCAGGCCCTCTCAATGAGAGGTAACACCCTACTCCTATTTCGGGGATTTGATCCGCCGAGTGGTTTATTGATCTCTTGATCTCTTTTAATCTGTGTTCTTGTAAGTTTTCTCGATATCCCTCAAGAGACGTCCTACCCTCCTTATATAGGTTTAGAGGGTAGGTTCACAAGTTGGAGACCTAACTATACTCGGTATCGGACTCCATATTATACCCGACTCAGGACTATAAGCCGTTCCTTATTACACAAGGTAACGTAATACTTAAGTCCTAAGCCGATTATATAATCATGAACCATAACCTATCCCCTATAGCTAGTTGGATAAGCCAGCCATGAGAGTATCCGGTACCCATAATCTCCACAAGACCTGAAGCGCCTTAGTTGATAGTTCTCAGTTAATTCTTCTTGTCTGTCGATGTCTTTTTTTTCCTTTATATATATATATATATATATATATATATATATATTTGTTGTTACAGCATTACACCATTTTCAGCTAACACAAGTAGGTCAATCTTGTCACAGAATAAACCATTTACGATTTATGAGAAAACCCTGCAATCAGCTGTCCTCTTAGCATATTTTTCTACTTCCCGGATGAAGATGAAGCCGAAACAAAATAATTTTTTTAAAAAAACTTGACGGAAAAAGTACTAATTATCCTCCTGAACTATTGTGGTAGTACGATTTACCCCCTGAACTGTAATACCAAACATTTGATACCCCAAACTCCTAGAATCGGACGAATTACCCTCTTAGCTCAATCCGGAGCGGTTTTCAGTCCACGTGATGATACAGTCAGCAAAAACAAATAAAAACCGGTGGGGCCCACTTGTCAGCGCTGCTTTCTTTTTTCTCTCCCCCTTCTCTGCCTCTCTCGGTGAGCGGAGAAAGCGCCGGCGGCGAGGGCCAATCCAATGGGGAGGGAGAAAGGTGCAACGGGCGAGCTCGTGGAGGACGGCAACCTGAGCTCCGTTTCCTCCCATGCCGGCGCGTGGCTCGGCCTCCTCCCACACCGGCATCTCCCTTGCCTCTGCTCTAGATCTAAGGCCACCGCCGATGTCGTCGCCACATGCCTCCTCGAGTCCCTATTCTGGTGCTGGTGGCGGGAGCACCAGCTGTGTGTGAGGAGATCGTCCTCCTGGGTTCCCGTTCCACCACCTCGGAGCGGACGCATCAGAGGAGCCCGACGGCGTCGCTGGGTTCCCGCTCTGGCACCGGGTTAGTAGATGATGTCAGGAGCAGGCTGGGAGCTGAGGGATGCTGCCTCGCTGAAGGAGAAGGCAGGGAGCTTCTCCATCCCCAAACTCGGGGCGCCGCTGGTTGTCGTCGACGCGATCGGCCGATGGTTGACCTTGTCGGGCTAGAGAGGTTGCTGCGGCGTGGGGAGTCCGTCACGGAGCTCACGTGGTTCATGGAGCTGTGCGCTGGCGAGGGCGGCGCGCCGGTGCCCTCTCCCTGGATCTGAGACCGCCGCCGTCGCCGGCGCTCTGGGATTATTCTTCGGCTGACCACGCGTTGCCGCTGCCCTGGGTTTCTCCGACCGACCACGCACCGCTGCCGCCCTAGGCTTCTTGGTCAACCTTGCTCCGCCTCAAGAGACCCGGTGGACCAGTCATCGCTGCCATCACGCCGCGTCATCGCCGAGAGAGATCGACGAGGAAAGAGGTAGAAGATAAGAGGTGAGAATATATGTAGCACGCCAAGTGGGCCCATTATTTTTAAAATATTTTTTACCACGTTGGAAATGCCACGTCAGCGAACCTAGGACAAAACTACCCAAAATAGTGCTGGGGGGTAATTTGTCCGGTTTTAAGAGCTTGGGGTATCGAATGTCCGGTATTATAGTTCAGGGGGATAAATCGTACTATCGTATCGCAATAGTTTAGAGAATAATTCGTGCTTTTTCCAAACTCGACTGACAATTAAAATTTATCCTCACAACTTTTTAAGCTAAAAAGAAACCTTAACCAAAACCAGCCACGAACCTTAGGCTGAGTTCGTATGTTGTGTATGTTGTAGTTGGAAACTAATCTCCTATGCACGCAAAACAGAGCGACTCATTAGCACATGATTAATTAAGTATTAGCTAATTTTTTTTGAAAAATGGATTAATATGATTTTTTAAAGCAACTTTTGTATAGAAAATTTTTACAAAAAATACACCGTTTAGCAGTTTGAAAAACGTGCACACAAAAAACGAGAGAGGTTATTTGGGAAAAGTAACAAACGAACACAACCTTAATCCCTGGATACATATGGATCTACTCTCATGATTCGAGATGAGTGCCCCATACAAGAGGGGTCATTCACCATAAGTCGTTTTCTTAACATGTGTTTTGACTAAGGGTTAGCAAGTGATTTTTTTAACTAGCTATGAAATTCGCTTATGAGAGAAGTCGAATCCAGAAGGTAGTAGGTGAGCGCTGTAACTACTGGACTATATACATATTCTCTAAACAAGAATACGGTTCACTTAAAGTTTTAAACCAGTCAAGCATGCCTCTAACAGTAAAAATTCTAGTATTCTTATTAGCTGAACAAGAATACTAGTGTTGGCCATCCTGGAGCCATTCGGATGGTATCGGCCATCCTGAGCCAGACGTACACTTACCGCGTGGACAGTAAGGAGCTAGTATGCGTTTGATGGCGGCACGGCGCTACTCTGAGTCTCTGACATGATTTTCTGCGATTTATCTCTCTCTCAATCAGTCCACAGCAGATACCATTATGTCAAGTCTGCTACTTTAATATTAAAAAACATTTGTTGCATTCATAAATGCATCTCATCTAAAAACTTCTTGATCCTATTATAAGATTCAGGGTCAGAAGACAAATGTTACCCTATAATTAAAAAAAATATTTTGGTTAGGAATAAACTTGGGGAAAATATTTTTTGTAAATAGTACATCTAAATTGTACGAAAAAAAATCAACAAAATTAACATATGCTATATCACTCCACAAACATCTAAATTGAAATTCGATTTCTATAAATCATAATAAAAAGAACATGTATAATTATGAACGAATGCATATGTATTAGTTAGAGATTTTTTTATAATTTGTAGAATTTGAATATGACTACGTATGTTTGTGGAATGATATATTTCATATAAATTTATCTTGTCAAAAAAATTTAAAAACTTTTTATAACTATTTAGGTGTATCTATACTCCTTTAAAAAGACAATAATGATGGTGGCAGTGAATCTGTCACTGTCATCCCACCATTTATTTTGCAGTTTTTACAAATTAGCTTCTGATATTTTCTGATATTATGGAATAGTCCAATATTTGTTTTAAACAAGTGAATACCATATATTTAATAAGCAAACAAGTGATACTATTGTATATTTGATAAAAAAAATATATTTTGTCTGTGACATGTTATAATATATTTCCTTGTACTGAAATAGGTGTGTAAAGGAATTTTGCTACAGAGCAGCTGGCGCAATGCGTGGCTTCGTTGTTTGCTCACTGCTTCAGATGATGCAGCTCGCGGCGGCGGCGGCGGCGCCGGCAAAGATCGCCTTGGGCAACTGCGAAAGCAAGTGTGGCGGCACCAGCTACGGCTGCCACCGCACGCACCGGCCGCCCAAGCTCTTCCTCCAGAGCAACGGGCCGGAGGTGCTGGAGATATCCGTCCGCAACGGCACGGTGCGCGTCCGCGGCGCGGTCTGGTCCTTCGCCGCCGCCGCCGCCGGCAACGCCAGCGACGTGGTGAAGGTCACCGTCCTCCCCTCCAACCTCCGGCCCTACGCTCTTTCCGCCGCGCGGAACGGCCTCGCCGTCGTCGGCTGCGGCTTCCAGCTCCAGGCCGCCACGCGGCCGACGACAACGACGCCGTTCGGCTCGTGCGCGCCGTCCTGCCCCGCCGCCGAGCCGCGGGGGCTCCGGCACGGCCGGCGCGAGTGCGACGGCGTCGGCTGCTGCCAGATGGCGCCCATCCCTGCTGGCATCACGTCCTCCCTCCACGTCAACCTCTCCTGGCTCGACCGGAACGCCACGGCCATGGCCGCGCCGCCTCCGTGGGTGGCGCCCGGCGCGAGGATGGTGGCGGTGGAGGAGGAGTGGTGGAGCCACAGGCGGAACGCGCTCGCCGCCAAGATGTCGCTCCTCCTCTCCTCCGCGCGGGGCGCGGACGGGCTGGTGATCCCGGCCGTCCTGGACTGGGCGCTCAACGCGTCGTCCTGCGCCGAGGCGGCGAAGCGATCCGACTTCGGCTGCGTCAGCAAGAACAGCGAGTGCATCAACTCCACGAGCAGTGCCGCCGGCTATGTCTGCCGGTGCAACGACGGCTACGACGGCAACCCGTACCTGCCGGGCGGGTGCCAGGGCCCTCGAATGCGTTTAGCACCCGGTAATTCCGATGAAATCACATTCTTTGTTCATTCATCCATTTGCATGATGATAACTACTCCCTCCGTTTCATATTACCAGTCGTTTGATTTTTTTCTTAGTCAAACTTCTTTAAATTTGATCAAATTTATAAAAAATATATACTAATATTTTTAATATAAAATAAATATATTATCAAAATATATTTAATGTTAGATTTAATGAAACTATTTTGGTATTGTAGATATTGCTATTTTTTTATGAATTTGATCAAACCTAAATAATTTTGACTAAGAAAAAAATCAAACAACTTATAATATAAATCAAAGGGAAAGGAAAAAATCAAACAACTTATAATATAAATCAAAGGGAAGGGAGTAGCTTTGACTTGAGAACTTAGAAGAGAGATATATACCTTCTCATACTTGAAATATACCTCTATGTAAAGGGTAAAAACTCATTTGATATATGTTCTTGCATTTCTTTTTTTTGTTTTTAAGGGGTATAGGTATTGTGTTATATACCTCTACCCTAAAGGTATATACTTCTTTATACTCTTGATTGACAGAAAAGTCATGCTATTGTTAATCGTAAACTTGTGTTTTAATTAGTTTAATTGGTTTAGTTTTGTTACTTTTTTAAATAGTAACACCTCTCGAAGGATATATAGGAGTAAACCTCTAAGGAGAAAGATGCATTTATTTATTTGTGCAGGAGCTTATCTTTCTATGGGCGTTGGGATTGGTATGTGCCTTTTGCTTCTTGTTCTTGCTGCCATCTATGGAACCAAGAGACTAAGAGCAAGGAAAGTCAAGAAAATGCGGGAGTATTTCTTCAAGCAGAACCGTGGCCTGCTGCTCCAGCAACTAGTGGACAAGGACATTGCAGAAAGGATGATTTTTAACCTGGAAGAGCTTGAGAAGGCAACAAATACATTTGATGCAGCTCGCATCTTGGACGGTGGAGGACACGGTACGATGTACAAAGGCATTTTGTCAGACCAACATGTTGTCGCCATTAAGAAATCAAAAGTTGTTGTCCAGAGAGAGATCGATGAGTTCATCAACGAAGTTGCCATCCTTTCACAAATCAACCATAGAAATGTGGTCACTACTACAAAAACCTCCATAGGTACCGGTCACATAGGTGTCGGATTTGCTAGAACCGGTACCTAAAAGACAAATAGACCCAATTTTTCCACGAACCGATACCTATAAGATCTTATAGGTGCCGGTTGAATGGGAGAAGGCTATAGGTGCCGGTTTGTAAGAAAAACCGGTACCTATGAGCCCAAAAAAGGTGCCGGTTTTATTTACGAACCGGCACCTATCACATAGGTGCCGGTTCGTAATAAGAACCGGCACCTATGTTACGGCAACATAGGTGCCGCTTTAACCTAATAAACCGGCACCTATCACAAACCGGCACCTATGTGGTGGCTTCCTTCGGAAGGAAACTAAATAGGTGCCGGTTCATAACATTAACCGACACCTATATCCCCCAAGTCTATATATACCCCTTGTTCACTGCATTCTCATGATTTTGTGGCTTCTCTTCAGCTCATCCAAACGGGGGGAGGAGGTTTTGCCCAAAAATTTAAAAAATATCGAGAGGTCTATGTGTTTGCATGCGTAAAGGTTAGTACGTGTTGATTCGATATGTAATTCGCACTAATATTTGTCAAGTTAATTTTTTTTTGCAATTTGTTTTGTTGAATGAGAAGCATGAGAAAGTATGATGACTTATTATTTTGGAGTAATTTAGAGATTAATCATCAATGAGTAATGTAACTGTTATTAACATATATCAGAATTTCAATAGATATAGAGAATGATATACGTATGTTAGTGGTTAATTTAAGAATTTTCGTAGGAGCGATGGATGAAGGAGGGATGAACATTCCGCAGCGCGGTACCTTGGAATATGCCAGGAGAGTAACCAACTTCGTGATCGCAGCCACGAGATCCAGATCATTGAACACGACGGAACACTTGCGTTGTCCATGCGCTGATTGCAGGAATGAGAGACAGTTTCCTGCAAAACAAGTTCATGAGCATCTCCTAACAAGGGGTTTTATGCCTAATTACACATGTCAGGACAATCATGGTGAAGATGAGAATCCGGATGTAATGGACGGAGGCAATGTGGAGTTGCCTGCTGACGGAGGTGGATATGATAGTGACGAATCAGATGGTTTAGATCAGATGTTACGCGACGGGGAGACAGCCCTCGACGATGACAGGCAATACGAGAAGTTCAAGGGCATGGTGGAGGACTCAAAAACCCCGCTTTATCCAGGATGCAATGAGCAGCACACCAAGTTACACGTCGTCCTCTCGTTGCTGCAGATGAAATCAACCAACGGTTGGAGTGACAAGAGCTTCACAGAGCTTCTACAGCTGATTGGAGACCTCCTTCCAGCGGGTCATGTGCTGCCAGAAACAACATACCGAGCGAAGAAGGTTGTCTGTCCACTCGGACTGGAAGTGCAGAAAATTCACGCATGTCGAAATGACTGTATCCTATATCGAGGTGACTATGCAGACTTGGATACATGTCCAGTTTGCGGAGCACCGCGGTATAAGGGTGGAGTTAACGATGATGATGATGTTGATGATGACAGTGGTGGCCCGGTCCTGAAGAAGAGGAAAGTGCCCGTTAAAGTTGCGTGGTATTTTCCTATAATCCCTCGGATTGAACGCATGTATGCAAATAAAAAACATGCAAAGATGATGCGTTGGCACCACGAAGAGCGTAAGAAGGATGGAATGATAAGACACCCTGCCGATGGATCTCAATGGAGAAAGATAGATAGAAAGTATAAAAAGCATTTCGCGCAAGAGATTAGGAATATAAGGTTTGGGCTGAGCACGGACGGGATGAATCCATTCGGTGACATGAGCAGTCGACATAGCACGTGGCCAGTGGCACTTGTTATCTACAACCTTCCTTCATGGTTGTGCATGAAGCGTAAGTATATTATGATGCCACTTCTAATCCAAGGGCCCAAGCAACCTGGCAACGATATCGATGTCTACTTCAGGCCATTAGTGGATGATCTTAAGTTTCTATGGGACCGGGGTGTGCAGATGTGGGATGCGTACAAAAGAGAGTACTTCACCTTAAGGGCAATGTTGTTCGTTACCATCCAAGATTACCCTGCAGCTGGTAACACATCCGGGCAAACAGTGAAAGGTGGTTGTGCATGTGTGCAGTGCATGCGGGATACAGCGAGCAGGTGGCTGAAGTACTCCGGAAAGACTGTGTACATGCGCCATCGGAGGTTTCTTCCAGCCGGCCACCAGTACCGTAGCAATACAAGAGATTTTGATGGCACGGTGGAGGAGGGTACAGCTCCAACACATCGTACCGGCAGAGAGATTTTTGAAGAGGTACAAGATATTGAATGTATATTTGGTAAGGGGCAAGGCAATCGAGGCACAACGAGCAAGGGTGGTAAGAAACCTCTTTGGAAGAAGAAATCTATCTTTTGGGAACTACCATATTGGAAAGATTTGGATGTCCGTCACGCGATTGACGTGATGCATGTTGAGAAGAATGTGTGCGAGAGTTTGATGGGACTCCTGCTAAACATACCCGGCAAGACAAAGGACACGTTGAAAGCCCGGAGAGACCTCGCAGACATGAACATCAGGCCCGAGCTACATCCTCTAGAACAGCCCAATGGTCGCCAGTACCTCCCTCCCGCGTGCTACACCCTTAGTGCCGCAGAGAAAATAAGCCTGTTGGAGTGCCTGCAGGGTGTCCGAGTCCCCTCTGGTTACTCCGCGAACATTAAAAGACTTGTCAACATGAAGGAGAAGAAATTAGTGGGCATGAAGTCACATGATTGCCACGTGCTGATGACACAACTTCTTCCTGTTGCTATTAGAGGCATTTTGCCAGATAAGGTTCGAAACCCAATCATAAAGCTGTGCTCGTTCTTCAATGCTATATATCAGAAGGTGATCGATCCAAGCACGCTAGACAAGCTCCAAGCAGATGTAATCATTACCCTTTGCCAGCTCGAGATGTGTTTTCCACTATCATTTTTTGATATAATGGTTCACCTCGTGTCACATATCGTGAAAGAGATAAAGATTCTCGGCCCAGTGTATCTGCATAACATGTGGGCTTTCGAGAGGTTCATGGGGATCATAAAGAAGTATGTGCGTAATAGAGCTCGACCAGAGGGCAGTATCGTAGAGGGTTATGCAACAGAGGAGGTGGTTGAGTTCTGTATCGACTATATGGATTTGCATCCCATTGGTGTGCCGATGTCTCGACACGAGGGCAGGCTACTAGGGAAAGGGACACTAGGGCATAAGGCAATTTTCGCTCCTAGCCTAGAAACATTACGGCAAGCACATTTCGCAGTGCTCCAGCAGTCGGCCTTGGTGGCTCCATTTGTCGACATGCATTATAACACACTCCGCAGCGAGAACCCAAGCAAATCAGAGGCATGGATAGCTAAGCAGCATAGGCTGAATTTTGGCGATTGGTTACAGAAGCATATCATTGCTATGAATACTGATAGTGACCAGCTGTATGTTTTGTCTCGAGGACCTGCGAGCACAATTCATTCATTCCAAGGGTATGACATTAATGGCTATACATTTTACACGAGAACCCAGGATGCCAAGAGCTCGTATCAAAACAGTGGTGTCCGCATAGACGCCTTCGACAGTAATGGTGTAGAACAAACGTACCATGGTTATATAGAGGCAATCTGGGAGCTTGAATATGGACCGCTGAAGGTACCACTTTTCCAGTGTCAATGGGTCAAAATTCCAAGTGGTTTGAGGATTGACAAGTACGGAATGTTCATCGTGGACTTAAACAATGTAGGTTACCAAGATGAACCATTTGTGCTCGCAGAATCCGTAACACAAGTTTTTTATGTCAAAGACCCTTCCTCGTTGACCGATCGCCACGTGGTTCTCCATGGAAAGCGAAGCATTGTCGGAGTTGAGAATATCGTTGATGAGGAAGGCTACGATCAAATCGACGAGCTACCACCGTTTGCAACAGATGTAGAAGGAGGTGAAGAAAGTCAGGAAGACGAAGACGAGGAAGAAGCACCATATGTTCGCAGCGACCATGAAGAAGGAGTAATTGTGATAGACCTGCATGTTTGAATTGTACTGTAACAAACATGTAAATTGTGTAATTGGTCCAGCCTTAGTGCAGGCTATTGGTTTGTGTCTCTATCTACCTATCTATCTTGCTATCTATATATATATATATATATATATATATATATATATATATATATATATATATATATATATATATATATATTACGAGATTTAGATTAATTGAATTCAGTATAAGTTCAAGGCATATTAGAGCTCTAAGCATGCTATGGGTTGTGATCAAACCATAGCTACCAATCAAAAATAAATAAGCACTAAAAACAGTACATGCTCAAACATCATTAACTAACTCTTTATCAATCTCGATTCATTTGAATATGAGGACAAGAGTTGGACCGATTCAATTAATTAGAATAGAACAATTACACAACAAAAGAGAAAATATGGTATTTGTTGGCAGTAGATGGGTTTCACTAAATCAAAATTGTGGCACTTTACTGATTTATTTTAGATTTGAAATTCTTATAATTTTGAAATATATATATATATATATATATGAATGATGCCCCAAACAACAGCTCACTTGCATGGATCTCTGTAGTCAGAGCTTTTGCTATGAATACCGTAAGATTTCCACACATATCCTGGCTGTGAATACTGGCTGTGAAGTACTACATTTGCAAACATGTAATTGTGATTGTGTTAAAGGTACCTGTATAACCCCCCCCAGAATTGTCCATAGGTACCGGTTCGTATTAACAACCGGCACCTATGTGGTAAAAGGTGCCGGTTGTACATAATAACCGGTACCTATATGGTAGAAAAGGTGCCGGTTCCAATTTATAGCCGGCACCTTTTAGCATAAATAGGTACCGGTTCCATCCTACAACCGGCACCTTTAACCATAATAGGTACCGGTTGTAAATACGAACCGGTACCTATGTGGCTTGTATATATGCTGGCCCATCGCCATTTCGCCAGTCACTGCCGACGCCATTTCCCCCAAACCACCTTGCTGACTCCATCGCTCTACCGTCCGCCGCCCGCCGCCCGCCGTCGCCGTTCACCGCCATCCCCCTCCTGCACCACCGTCGGTCCTCCACCTGCCTGGATCTACCGCCGTCGCCGTCCACCGTCGTCCTCCTTCCGGATCCGCGGGCCCCTCACCCTGCGCCCTCCATCCCCATCCTCCTCCACCGCCGCCGCTGCCCTCCTCCAGCGCCGGCGTCCTCCATCGTCGCCGCTGCTCTCCTGCAACGCTGTCCAATTCCTCCGCCGTCGCCGTCCACCGCCGTCCACCGTCGCTGTCCACCGCCGTCCACCGCAGCCGCCTTCCTTCGCTGCTTTGGTGGTCTCCTCCGCCGCTGTGCTGCTGCTGCGGGAGGTGCTGCCGCGCTCCTCTAGCGCCGCCATCGTCCGTCGTCACCGCCGCCCTCCTCCTCCCTGCCATCGGGTATTGTAGTATTGTCCACATCTTGATATTCCATAACCCTTTCTATATTACTAGTTGTGATTCATGGGTACCTTTTATCATATCAGTTGTGATTCATGTATTGTCCACATCTTTGAACCACACATGTATTTCTATTGCCTTAATATCCTACTGGCTGGCTCCACTCGTCGGTTTCACAAACTCATCAAAATTTTTGCTAACATGGAGGTTCTTGCAACACTGGATAAGTGCAAGCATGTCATCATGATTGCTTGGCACTCTGGGGTTGAATAGGAGGGATTTTATGTATGGGGTTGATTGGCTATATATGTTGTGCATTGGAGCTATTTCCGTGCTTGTGGCGACGACATACACGAGAATGCTACATAAGATGGTGTTTTCTGGGATGGCAGTGTTCTGCTTCGCTTGTGGGGCTACCGCGATGTGCTGCTATCTTATTGACGGTCCCATGTACTTCCGCGATATCAACAGCGCTGGAGTCCATGGGGCACCTCAGCTGCCCTCGCAGATGGACATGTGCTAGCTAGATTGCAGTAGATCATCGATCATCGATCTATCTCAGCTAACCAAGAATTGAGTAACAAATTTGATGATTGTAGCACTTTTTGTTTTGATGGTTCGGCCTCTACTAATTTGATATGGCCAAGAGTATTTTCTTTGTTTCAACATTCTAGTATACTTTATGCGTTTTACATTATAAGATGTTCCGACTTAATTTTTAAAGTTAATTTTTTTTAAATTTGATCATATTTATAGCGAAACTTAACATATAGAACATCAAATTATTTGTTTTGTGTGAAAAATATAGCTATATTTTTCTATAAACTTAATCAAAATTAAAGAAATTTAATTTTCTTAAAAAGCTAAAACGTTTTATATAATATAAAACAAGAAAAGTATGTTCACGTGAAGTACAATTGAAAGAGCCGAACCAGAGTGATGGCTAGTGGGGCCTGTGGGGGCAAAACAGAACCAGCTTTGTCCACAGTCCAGTTATGAGCAAAGCCACCAACTTAGGAGCAAAGCCACACTTTTTGAACCCTACATTTAACTCTTAATTTTTTTTAAAAAAAAGAGAAGATCTTTGGTATTATGTGGTACTACTCATTACTCTCGATGGTAGATAGGAAAGAAAAAAAGTTTACAACATTTGTTTATGAAATAATATATCTCATACTAACATGTCTCATCCTTTCCTTTTTTAAAAAGGCTATGATAACTTTTTTTTAACGAGAAGACTTGATTGTACTAGAAATTTTTCTAAACTTAAGCAAGTTTTAACGATGGACAATAAAGGTGTGCAAAGTTTATTCACGCGACGTACACGGGCAAGGAACAACTGCACAGAGGATGCAATGCCGTGTCGGTGTACGGTGTTACGCCTGGCACAGGAAACTAGCATCGTGCGCCTTGTGTATCGTAGAACAATTATGTACATAAGGATTGCTTTTGAATTTCACTACTCAAATTCATGTTCCATAACTAAACAGATTTCAGAACTTGAGCACAAATTCAGAAATTAATACGTACACTATAGCTATGCAAAGTACATTAGTACACTTGCTTTATGAGGTTGTTTACTTTTTCATTTTTTTTCAATTTTGGGTCTCTCGCTTTTCGCGTACACGTTTTCTAAACTGCTACATGGTGTATGGAATTAGATGGCATTACTTTACTGTTGGTATATTTGGAAGAATATCATCAAGAGGACAACACGTTCTTACACTAATTTCTTGTATCTATCTAGCAGTAGTTCTAGCCTAGATCTACAAAAGGAAATGTCAAGGGAACAAGATAACATTAGGCCTACAAATTCTGGAGAAAGCGATGGTGGTAATGGTAGCCCAAGTGGCTTTCTAAACTTGAATCAGCCCGATGTTAACCCGCACAATACAGAGGTAAATTAACCCATCTGGAACAAATAATACCTTAAAACTATATATGAATGACTAATTTATACTGATGTTTGAAGGAGGTTGATCCTTCGGCCACTACGCACTCCGCGAATACTTCAACCTCATCGGCAAGAAGAAAGGCTAGAGGTCCAACTAGGATGCCCTCAGGTCTATACACTATCACGGAGTTAGCTGCAGATGGGACCCCTATAGCTCCAGAATCGGCACTCACCCCATACGGCAAAGCTATAGGTGTCATCGTGAAGGATGACATCCCCATCAAGTACCGGCACTGGAAGAGCAGTGATACAAACGAATTGGAGTGGACGGTACCAGACAGAGACAAGGATCTTGCTTGGGAAAAGTTAAAGCGGACATTCCAGTTTCCCGAGGGACAAGAAGAACTCGCAAAGTCCGGGGCTCTTAAGAAGATGTCCATCAGCTTCAAGAAGTGGAAGACGGATCTTAATAGGAAGTTTGTCAAGAAGGGTCTGACACCAAATTTTGAAGATGCCAACTATCGAAGGTGTCGTCTTTTCTGGGATGACTTTGTGGCCTATAGAACATCAGATGAGGCAAAGGAGATTAGCGAAAGGAACCAGGCCAATGCGGCCAAAAACCGATACCCTCACCGTCTCGGCCCTAGCGGATATGCTAAGAACATAGCCAAATGGCAACTCCGGGAAGATGAGCTGCTGCAAAAGGGAATCGAGATCGAGACGAAGGACTGGTGCCAACGGGGAAAGAATTACCAATACGCCCGAGGTTCAACACTCTCGGATACAGGCGAGTTGGTACACAAGGGTCCTCGAGAGCAAGAAGTGTCCCAGAGGATCCACGAGGCCCATCTAAAGTCCTCAGAAGATTCTTTTGTTGCGAGCAGGGAGAGAGATGAGCTTACACTTGCATTGCAGAACCCTGAGCATCCAGGACGCACAAGAGGAATTGGCCTAGTTCCATGGAGAGAAGGTTTTCCTGAAGACAGACATAGGTACCGGTCTCTGAGCAATAAAAATTCCAGAGACCAATCGGAAGAGATAAGGCTATTGAAAGAACAAATGGCACTGGTAATGGCAAGGCTTGAAGGTCAGCAAGGAGGCAATGCTGGCCACTTAACCAGTCCAGGTGGGAAGAAAAGCAGCTGCGCTTCAACTGAGGTTCCTCAAGAACCGGACACGGTTCATTACCCCGTGGACCACATCACTGTACGTACTGCATGCAGGCTGCATGTGCCACTTCAAAACATCAGTCAAGAGGTGGCACGCGCGATGGCACATCCCATAACGGAGGGAGGGACGATACACGGTAAGCCGATACCAAGTGGCTACTCAAGGGTCGAAGTGGAGGACGTGCCGAGGAGGTACAGGGCAGTGCAGCTTGATTTTGCTCCAGAGGAGGGGGTGAACACTCTTGGTGAAGCCATCCACAACATAATCCTGTGGCGCAAGTGTTTCATTATCTTTCCTTCAGGAGATGGTGATGACGAGCCAAGCGATGGCGGGTGTAGCTCTGAAGGACTTCCTCCCTCCCCTCAAAGGATGCCAACTCCACCACCATTGCCACATAAGAGCCCGTCTCCTCCACCGGCGCAACGTAAGAGCCCATCTCCTCCAGAGGCAGCACATCAGAGCCTAGCTTCATCAGACCGGCCGAAAAAGAGGGGACGCCTCTGTAAAACTTCCCAAATGTCTGAACCACCATCTCTGAAGAAGACCAAGAAGACGCCATTGCCTACCAGGTCGGAGCCATCTTTCAAAGTGCCAGTCGAAGTACAGGATCACTTCATTCGCAAGGCAAGGCCACCTGCCCGAAAGCAACTTATTACGGACTTCCGACGCACGATCAGGAAAAAGGGATTGCAAGAATTTTCCAAGAAAGAATTCGAGAAAGATGAGGCCAGCAAGACTATGCAAGACTTTCTAAAAGAGGCAGGGCGGAAAAGTTTGGATGATGTGGATAATATTGAGATGACCCCATTGGCAGCTCAGTTCAAGCTTGGTCATTCTTTGACTACCGACGAATATCGCCACGTCATTGGCAAATGTACTCAAATGAGAAGGGTAGAAGAGTGGTACTTACAGATGGCCAAGGATGGTAAAGAGATGTTCCCCGTCTTTTACAGGGACGAGGACTTTCATCACTGTGATGGTATAGTTTGGGTCCCATTTAGAGAACTATTTCATCTATACAATCTGAGGGAGCTAGACTTATCGGTAATTCAGTTATGGGCATTGTAAGTATACTCGACCTCTCGTCATTTTTCTAAGTAAATATCTTCGTTGCGTGTCTAATTATTTTCCTTATGCAGAATGGGGTCGCTTGAATGTAGAGCGACCCATAACAAGCTAGGATTCCTCGACCCACAAATAGTCAATTCCTGTAATATTGACGCAGGCGAATGGTCCTCCCAAGAAGTGCTGAACTACCTTTACACATCCTTTGTCAAGCTGCAGGATATGAATACCATCCTTCTGCCCTACCACTTTAAGTAAGTGTGGCATTATCGTTGTACCTCCCATCGTTGTACTTTAAGATGTTAATTGTTCTCTTCCCTTGTATGTAGGCCTCACTGGATTCTTATTGCCATCCATTTAAACGATTCCAAGATTGTCGTCATGGATTCAATGAGGAAACCGCAATCCAACTACCAATCCCTCATTGACATCCTAGATAAGGCACTTGTGAAGTACAAGAAGAAGTGTATTCGACACGCTCCATGTGCAAATAAATTTCGAGTTTGGTGCCACCCTTATTGCTCACGTCAGGATCCGGGCACGAGCACATGTGGGTTCTACGTGATGAGATTTATGTGGGTTTTCATGGAGGACGACAACTGGAACATTACGGATGCTGAGGTTCGCCCTGTCTCCTAAGACATAAATCCAATTTACTAAACACATAGTATCTTTCCACATCTTTAATCCTTCCATTTGCAGAAATTAAAGCTCCCGACAAGTAAATTGCTGCCACATGTTTGCTTGGGCCTCGCTGAACAGCTATGTGGATTCATCTTCGACCATATCATCTCGTCAAACGGCGTATACAACATTTCGAAGGCTCCTGCTGGGCTAGTGGGTTTCATTGAGGCTGGCGGCCCTACTGACACTTTAGATAGCCGATCAACGCCAAAGCATACAAAGACCTAGAATTAGTGGGCCATACCTTTCAAACATTTTCTAAGTGTCTTGTAGATTAGTTATTTGGATTGATGTGGTTTTCTTAATGTCTTGAACATGCATTAAGTTTCTCTATTTGTTAATGTTTATTTATTATTTTTTCACATATATATCTAACCATGTATTCAATTTTCTCTATTTCATATTTTTATCCCTAACAGCAACAGGTGATCTCACTGACTGGATGTGGCATGGATGAGGGAGGCATCATCATTGTTGTCTCTGTAAGCAACAGGTGAGCATGTGTAACTAAAATTTTCATATGAGTACGAGTTTAGAACATTTGAGATGTTGTAGAGCTCAAGCGAATTTTTGTCAAGTCTCTTGAGATGTGTAACACATCTGGTCGCCGCCTTCGTGTGGTTTGACGGGCACGTCTCAGGCTGAAGTTGACTGGCACGCTGAGTCCCAGCAATATCTTCTATGCTCTTTACTCGAGGCTTCGGGTTTTATATTATGGTTGCTACTTGACTTCATAGTATATGCATATACATATATCTGTTTATACATATATTACTAGTAGTTAGGTCTCTTTTAATCCCTATATGTTAATATATCCAGAAGAATTAAAACAGAGTTAAAATAAAATAAAATTACTTCACCAGTATATTTCTAAACAAACTCAATTCCATAATACAGAAAGATTAAAAATATATGTACCTAAACAGATTACATAACTGCAATTTTGGAAAAAAAATTTTGAGGTACCATTTTTGAAAAAGTATAAGGTGTCATACTTTAAATTCAAACAACCATCCCCATACTCCCTCTGTTCTTTGATGGGTATATTACAGAATGGAGGTAGTACGTATTTTGGATTTATTGGTTTCATATACAGGGAGAAAGAGTATGTTTCTAGATGAGAGGGGTGATTGTGATATTTTTTTTATGCTCTCATAAGCTCAAATTGACCTGACAAATTTTCTATTCGCTATCCCTCATCAATCCCCAAACATGAAACAAATACAAGTGAGAACTGACACTGCATGCCACTGATGGTAATGAATAATTAACATCCTGCAGAGTGGTAATATAAGTAATTTCATATGGTCACCTGCAGTGCAACAGTACAGGATTCCTCTAGATAACCAATTGCTGTGGCGACCTGACAAACATATACATGTTTAAGTTCAACACTTGGTAATTAAGTTATATTATCACTGTTCCATTAGCCTTGACCACATTTTAATCATGCCTAATTTAAGAGAGATTGATCTCAATTTTGATCTCAACTTTAGATTGCATGTTTTATATTGTGGTCAATATTATCTGGTTTTTATTATTAGTGCTAGCTTGTTGAGAATGATCGATCACCCTCAGTGTGCAAAATTATTACATATATAGCTGCACATTTGCAATGGCTATGATTTTTGCACATGGTTGTGCCTTCCTGTGAATGTGAACAAAATGAGTCTTCCTGTGAATGTGAACAATGTGAATGTAATATTGTAATATTCTGTGATTTCTGTATTTCAGAAAATATTATATGTGGCTTCAAAATTATTTTTTTTATGCTTCAGGACTATAGGTGCCGGTTCTTGTAAAGAACCGGCACCTATGATGCTTCAGAGGAGCCGGGGCCTATCACTTATAGGTACCGGTTATTTATAGGAACCGGCACCTATAATATCATATAGGTGCCGGTTAGACATTTACAACCGGCACCTATAATGTTATAGGTGCCGGTTAAGAAACCGGTACCAATAGCTTTGAACATTAGTGCCGACCAATTGGTGCCGGCTTCGAAACCGGCACCTATGAGGCCTTTCGAACCGGCACCAATGAGTATTTGTGTAGTAGTGGGTGAAACTCTTCGGATGTTGCCTCGAAACTGAGATTCCGTTGCTAGTTTACAAGTTCATTCCAAACAGAACACTTTATGCCCACCTTCATGTTGAAGGATCCCAATGGTCACTATCATGGAAAGATCGCCTGCGAATTGCCTTTGAAGTTGCAAATTCTCTGGCCTATCTTCATTCCGCTATTCCGACATCAATTGTGCACAAGGATATCAAGAGTAGCAACGTATTGCTCGATGATCGATTAACAGCAAAAGTGTCAGAGTTTGGTGCATCTAGAGGTATTGCGGTTGATAAATCTGGTGTGACAACCGGCATACAAGGAACTCATGAGTACATGGATCCCGAGTATTGCTACACACGACGGTTGACTGACAAAAGTGATGTCTATAGCTACGGTGTCATGCTTGTTGAACTGCTAACGAGAAAGAAACCTAGCATGTACATGTCACCTGAAGGTACCAATTTGGTAGCACACTTCACAATGCTATTGAATCAAGATAAACTCCGTGATATACTATATGAGCAAGTCATTGAAGAGGGAGAAGATGAGGTACGACAAGTGGCAGCAATAGCAGCAATGTGCTTGAGGGTGAAGGAAGATGATAGGCCAACAATGCAAAATGTGGAGATGAGACTCCATGGACTTCACAGTCCAGAGAACAATGTTCAATTCAACCTTGGAATGCAAGACCAACTCATTGGAATGAATGGCCTAACATTTCAAGAAGGCAATGCTGATGCCAGTGACAACTGTAGCAGTAGGCAACACAGTATGGAGGAAGAGGTGGTATTATCAGCAAGCTTGCAACGATGATCTTTTTTAGATGATGAAAACCATTTTTGTTAAGATAGCACTATATATTTTCTTCATTCACATTGTATGATCCTATATCGTAAAACTGTAAAATAACCATTTCATCGTGGAATCCTTCGCATTTGTTTTAAACTTAGAATTTGCAATAGGGTTTGCCAAACTGATAAAAAACGGTTTGGTTTATGTGGAGATTGGACTTTTCGAACCGGCTTGATAATATAAACCACACAGTTTTTTAATGCAAATTCTTGATGTATTATTTATAAACGGATTTTATTGGAAGTCAACAGTTTTCAAACATTTTTTTTTGCAAAAGCCCAAAAAACCGCTGACCGCCGTTTGTTTGTCGGTAACAGTTTGGTAGTGCCATCAGTGCAGCTGTTGAGCTGTGGCATGTGGAGACTGAGCAACAGTACAGAATACCAAACATCCAAATTGATCTCGCTGCGCCGTTGCTCTTGAGGCGTAAACCAATATTACGTCTTCCAGCATACATGGCGTAAAACGGTAGTACACTACACGTCTACACATTTGCCTAGATTTTTCATCTTTTAGTCCTTTTGAAAAACTTATTCTACAAATAGACCTCTAAAAAATTTATTCTAAAAATGATCCTTTTCGCGATGCCAACGTAATTGGCGGCATGGTCCAACATAACGGTGCTAATGACGTTGGCGCCGTCCCCTCCGTCCAGGGTGAAAGCTAAGTCATTAATGTGAAGAGGGACGACGTCACTGTCGTTGGCGCCAAAGACTTATTTATAAAATTTTTTTGAAAAAGGACCTATTTGTAATAAAAAGAGACTTATTTGTAAATAAAAAATATTTATAAACAGGTCCTTGGGTCAGTGTTATTGGTGCTGAGGATCTATTTGTAAATATTTGTAAATATTTTTTATTTACAAATAAGTCCCTTTTTATTACAAATAGTTCTTTTTCAAAAAAATTAGAAATTAGTCGTTGACACCGTTCTCTTTCACATCAGTGACTTGGATTCCACCAAGGGATCAGGGAAACGGTGCCGCGTCATTGGCGCTGTCATGTTGAACTTCGCAACCAATGACGTTGACGCCACGAAAAAGATCATTTCTAGAATAAGTTTTTTTAGAAGTTTATTTGAAGAATAAGTTTTCTAAAAAGATCAAAATGCGAAAAATCCAGTGCGGCGCGCGTGGGGTGGCAAGAGAAGCCGACGAACTGAACCGCGGCGGCGTGCATGGAGGCGACGCGCGCCGCCGTCGTCTACGATGGAACCGGTGGCCGCTCCGGCTCAGCCCCGCCTGCTACGCGGAAATGGAAACAGCGGCAGCGGCGGGGGTAGCCATTGAGGGGAACGACGACGCTCACAGTCACAGGGGCGCGGCGTTGAAGCGAGCGGCGGCGTAGATTCCGTCGGCGAGGGAATCGAATCGGGCGGAGGGGCCATGCCGGGCGCCGGCTGGTTGTGCGCCGACGGTGTCACGATCGGATCGGCGCCAACCCAGGAGTTGGCGCCTCTGCCGCCTCGGTGCTCGAGCCTTCGGCCTCGCAGGCGAGGCTCCTCCGCCCGACGCGCGAGGGGAAACTCCGGCGGAGCCAGGCTTGGATCTGTGTCCGTGACTCGGCGCTCTCCATCGGATTTTCCATTGGTTTCGTTATTCCCCCCCTTTGCCTTGTACTCCGTATTTACCATGGCACGAGCAGCCATCTATTTTGCGAGCTATCTTTGCATCTACAAGGCTAGAACTATTGCAATTGGGTATAAGATTCATGCATTCTTCCAACTGAAACACAAGTCAAAAG
The DNA here is from genome assembly GCA_008326285.1 of Oryza officinalis. Classification (NCBI taxonomy): domain Eukaryota; kingdom Viridiplantae; phylum Streptophyta; class Magnoliopsida; order Poales; family Poaceae; genus Oryza; species Oryza officinalis. Next base: position 34,934,317 of record BDMV01000008.1, on the reverse strand, counting down.
ATTCCTACGCATGTGCTGCTCTCGTGGACCAAACGACCGATTCTACTCTCCCAAAGCATGTGAAAGGATTAAAGTTTTAGCTATATTATTTATTTGCAATGTAACAACCACGTGGGGGAATCATGCAAATGCCTCGTAATTTTATCTTGCTAATAGTTGTTAATTCTTCTTTTGAATTGGAGTCCTGTCTCTTTCTCTGAAAAATGGGGAGTGCTGTCCTATTTGGGTTGTTAGCTGCAGGGAAAGGAAAGCTGTTCAACTTAATCAAATCTTGTTGATAGTACCCGAATTCCTCGTAGTTTCATTTGGTAGGTTGGATGCATATGGGTAGAATAGTGGTTAATTAGCTTGGGGAATGGAGACTACAAGAAGCTCAAGTACCATCTGCCTCTGTGGAGATTGAGAGAACATCAGTTCAACATATGGAGAGGTTTGCAAGAATGAGAGTTGTGTTTTTGCTATCTGTACTTTCAGTTCTGCTGCTACAACTGCTGTTGGGTGTAGCAGCGACGGCAACAGCTATTTGCAGCACTCACTGTGGCAACATCAGAGTCTCCTATCCATTTGGCGTAGAGCCTGGCTGCTACCACGAGGGCTTCAACCTCACCTGCGATCATTCGCATCAACCGCCCAAGCTGTTCCTTGGTGATGGCACCGTCGAAGTTCTTGAGATCTCAATTCCTAGTGGCACGGTGCACATCAACAGCAGCAGCATCGTTCCAGTGTCAGCATCACCTGGCAATGTCAAAAAGACTGGGAAATACCACATATGGGGAGGACTGAGAAAGGGCGGCCCGTTCTTCATCACGCCGTACAAGAACAAGTTCCTGGTTCTATCATGTAGCAATGTTCAGGTTCTTCTTCTTGGAGCGGATAATACCACTGTCAATGCCTGTGCTACTTACTGCCCGCCGGCACCCCAGAAAGGCCAGCCTTTTCAGTTCCCAATGCGCAACGAGTGTTCTGGTATTGGCTGCTGCAGTGCGGCCATACCCAAAGGCTACACATCCTATAGCATCCAGATCAAACCTGCCAATGAAATTTCAGAGTTTGATGCAGAGTCCTCTGTGTATATAGCTGAGGAGGGGTCCTATAATGCCACACGCCTTATCTTTGAAACTGTCAGTGCGCTCCCAGCTTTGCTGGACTGGGCTATTAGCAATTCGACATGTGGTACGAAGCCATCTTCAGCACCTGCACCTGCATGCCGGCAGTAACAGCTATTGTCAAAACTATACAAGCTATGTTTACAATGGCTATCACTCTATCAGTGCCGCTGCAATGCTGGTTATCAAGGCAACCCTTACATTCCTAACGGATGCCAAGGTAAACAAGTTGATTCAACCTCCTTTAATTTTCTTAAAGGCATACAAAGTTATTAAAATGGAAATCAGTTGACAACAGCTCAGTGCCTTGATAAGTCTACATCTATATGTGGCTATTTTCCCAGTCTAACTACATCATGCTTTCTTTTATTTGGTTAGACATTGATGAATGTGTGCACTGGAAACTCCACTCATGCTATGGTACCTGCATAAATATGCCCGGAACATTTCATTGCCGCTGTCCCGATGGGACTTATGGTAATCCCTTGATGGAAGGGGGATGCATCAAGATCAAGCAGTCCTCTCAAGGTGACAATCACTCACTAATTACCTTGTACTCATGCCATCAATTCTATATGTAGATCTTTTTAGTAGTGACTAACTGTGGGAGTGGTGGTAATGCCATCGACGTAGCTGCTAGTTGGTAGTTATCCAGTAATTGTTCTTTTTGGACAGGAATATCCAGTTATTGATATTAACTCTCTGACAATTAAATTTGTCTGTGGCTCAGTACCAGCTTCATGATCTGAGTGCAAATATTTGTGCATTCCAGTTGGTCTTTTTGTTTCTCTGAAGGAACTGTTTTATTCACTTTACATAAGCCCTTCGATTATTTGTTTGCAGTGTTCTGCTATTACACGTCGCAGCACCCAGTACTATTTTTTTAAAAATAAAATTCCTCAAAATAATAGTCTTTGTATTTAGAAACAGATTGTCCTGCAGTTCTTCAGTAACCATTTGTTCATGACCATATCTAATGTACTAGTGACTAGTTTAAGATCACCACTAAAATGTGGGAAGCTACATGATTAAATGAGCTTGATTGGTTGCTTTTAAAGAAAAGAAAACATACTTGTGCACTTTGAACAAATAATACGGCACTGTAGTGATATATTTAATGAACTAAAAGCAGACTCTGTGATTCATTATTTGCAAATTGCAACTAATTTCGTTGTGTTAGTTTTGTACCTCGAAAAGCATGATGTATTGTATCAACAGATCAGCTAAAGTAGACTGTGATTCACTGTATGCGCATTGCAACTAATTTTGTTGTGTTAGGTTCGTACCTCAAAAATCATGACATCAATATTTACAAGGTTTCTACCACTATTTATTATGTTTCTTTTTTACTATCCTGTGTAGGATCTTTACTGGAATTGTCTTATAGGATCGTGTTTCTGTAACTCATATAATCCCATGGTACAGATCATAATATTGACAACTTCTAGTGCACACAGTCTGTCCTCTAGATAAGTCTCTTACGAGATATCTCGAATTGTTTTTTTCTCCCTAATTTTTCAGGTTTACGCATTGGCCTTGTAGTCAGCGGTGGTACAGTTCTTTTGCTTCTGGCTCTTTGTGCTCCCCTCGTAACACGCAAGATTAAGCTACGGAAGATGAAGAAAACAAAAGAAAGATTTTTCAAGCAAAATCATGGGTTGCTATTACAGCAGTTAATATCGCAAAAGGTGGATATTGGAGAAAGAATTATCATTACCTTATCAGATCTAGAGAAGGCCACAAACAATTTTGATAAAAGTCGTGAGGTTGGTGGAGGAGGCCATGGTGTTGTGTACAAAGGAATACTAGACCTACATGTTGTGGCCATCAAGAAATCAAAGATAATAGTACAGCGAGAAAATGACCAATTCATAAATGAGGTTGCAATCCTTTCCCAAATCAACCATAGAAATGTGGTGAAGCTCCTAGGATGCTGCCTTGAGACAGAAGTTCCATTGTTGGTTTATGAGTTCATTTCAAATGGAACACTTTATGATCATCTTCATGTTGAAGGGCCAATATCACTTCCGTGGGATGATTGACTAAGGATTGCACTTGAAATTGCTAGAGCTGTTGCATATCTGCATTCAGCTAGTTCTATGCCAATATCCCATAGAGATATTAAATCTTCTAATATACTTCTTGATGATAGCTTGACAGCAAAGGTGTCAGACTTTGGAGCTTCAAGGTACATTCCAATAGATCAAACGGGAGTGACAACAGCTGTTCAGGGAACATTTGGGTATTTAGATCCGATGTACTATTACACAGGAAGGCTAACAGACAGAAGTGATGTTTTTAGTTTTGGTGTTCTTCTTGTGGAATTACTTACCAGAAAGAAGCCGTTTGTATACACCTCTAGTAACGGCGATGCTCTTGTTTTACACTTTGTTTCACTACATACAGAACGCAACTTGGTTGACATATTAGATCCTCAAATCATGGAAGAGGGAGATGGAGAAGTCCAAGAAGTAGCTGCACTAGCAGCAACTTGTATAAAATTGAAGGGAGATGACCGGCCTACAATGAGAGAAGTGGAGATGGCACTTGAAAGTCTGCGAGTTAAGAAGAAGCATGCTACACTTGGTACAACATCAAACAGATATGATGGGGACCAAATTGCAGCTCGTTATATGACGACTGGAGGAATCACTGACGAATCAATCAGACAATACACTATGGAAGAGGAAATATTGTCGTCTGGTACCTTTCCTCGATGATGTTAATTTGTCTTTGGCCTGAACTGGAATCAATGTTGTTATATATATCTAGCCGTTTGTCTAGCATGTCAAAGTAGTGAAAGAAGCGCTCTTGCTTTGTTGTTTTGGAAATGAGAACTGTTTCTGTCCTGTCAAGCAATTCTCGAAATCTTTTCGTTAGCAGCGAATGTCTGACTCAGTTGAATTCAGACATTTTCTTTTGCAAAAGAAGTCAATGCATGTAAACATGATTATTTTTGATGCTCTGACTGAAACATGTAGAGTTATTCCTTACCTTGTTCGCTAATTACCTAATGCCTTTGTCTGCTCTGGTGTCTGGAGACGAGATGGCCGTTTTCATGTCCTGGCTGATGATGGGTAGAAGCTTTTCTATTTCTGCTATTCTTTATGTCGTACTATCATCACTAGCACAGAATAGCTCATCTTAATCGGGCAGCAAGCCTCATCTATGTCGGTGAGGGGTCTCATCACAAACCAAAAGTCACTGATGTGAGAAGTCATCTGTATTTAGTATTTTGTCATCACGGATGACAGTTATCTTTATCGGGCCAAAACTAAAGCCCGTTACCAATAGGTTTGACCTAGTAGATAAGTCAAACTAGGGTCAAACTAGGGCCCATCACTGATGAGCTCATCCGTGACGGACTCATACTTAAACCCGACAAAGATGACTAGGTCACCTTTGTCGGTATGGTATGACGCCCGTCACGGATAACTCATCTCAATCGGGCTTAAACTTAAGCTCATCACGGATGAACTCATCTTAATCGGGCTTAAACGTAAGCCCGTCAGGGATAAGTATTTAACCCAAAAAAATAAATTTTATTTTTTGGCTAGCCTTAGGCCTTTGCTAGCCATGTCCGCTGCAAAATGACAAAAGCAGATATATATATTCCCTTTCCCAGCAACCCCATTCACACAGCCATTCACAGGCATTCACAAATCAAACAACCATTCACAACAATGCACAAATCAATATATTCAGTGATAACATATCCACATTCACACATTCATTCACATATGCCATTCACGTCCATGCACACATCCATTCAGTGATCACCAAACCGCCAACATGCATCTTCAAGAGTTAAGCATCAAAACCTGCAAAACCGAGTTATAAATTGGAACAAATTTATATATGTAATTAGCATTGCAAATATATACAGAAACATTAGACCGGATTATATTACATATAATATATACATAAATGATACATAATCACATGTCTTTGACAAGCATTGAAAAATGTTCAAACCATTTAGAGACGAGCTAGCTACGACTGTATTCTAAAGCTTTATTTGGTTGATAAGATTTCATCTAGTATGAAACGTGCTAACTCCTCTCTAATGACTTCAAAGTTGTGATGCGGAATTTTGGAAATTTTTTCCTGCATGTGAGGCGCCAAGTTAGTGTATATGTATATATTTCAAAGTACTTAGCATATATAGGCGTATACACAATTCACACAATTGAAACACAAACCTCAAGGTTGAGCAATGTCACCTTTTTCGATAAGGTCCTCATGTTATGGCACACGTGGAACCCATACTGGTCGCTAACTTGTTGATGGCATGGGAAGTCTATTTTGTGAGTGAGGTTGAGTTTTCCTTCCTTATGCCTTCTGCCTTTTTGCACATTTGGGTCCCATGCGTCGTTTAATGCATCTTTAATCCTCGACCAATCGTATATCTTCTTATCAATTTTGGAGTTAAGGTAGTATACCATACTCCACTTCAGCACTAAGACCAGAAGAATCCAATGGTTTCTGCGGCATTAATATATTGCAAGTTAAATACTAAAGCTTTACGCGTCGTGGATTTGCATCTAATTAGGGTACACAATTACTGTTGATTATAAGCACACATAATGAACTCTTTGTCCTGGCAGGCCCACAAGCAGTCCTTGATATATTCTGTCATCCTTTCTCGATTGTGTTCCAGATTTGTCACGTTGACCATAGATGGATCTAGTAAGACAACATCCGGTGGACGTCTTTGAATATGCATCCAAGATAACCAACAAGCAAGACAAAGACCCGTATAAGCATAATATATGGGTTGTTATTACCATATTTTGTACGCAACAATACTTACAATGAGTAGCACTAAGGAGATTGGTGTCCATTGCTCACAGCCTGTATAGGTCAAAGAGATCTAAAAAGTCTAACACAATAAAGACTTCTGGCCCAAGAAACGGCCGTGGACTGTGATAGCTCGTCATAGAAGTCTCTCTATTCTTCCTCCTTGCATTGGTCTTCTCCATGTAGTACCCGTGCAACTCCTTGCAAGTAGGGCCCATCTTCGCTAAGTCATGGTCTCCAACTAAAGGCATGCCTAATTGGAAGGTGGTCAGAGGCGGAACTGATGGCGCCTTGCCCAGATCTAGCTTCTTTGGAGCCAGAAGCGAGGTTTGCAGCTTTCCTTTTCCTCTCCCCCTTCCAACAGCTTTTTTGCTCATTTTTTCAATTGGAGGAGAAGATTGCGCCTTCCTGCTCTTTTTGATAGGAGGGAGAATGTTAGCCATGTTGTCGGCCTCCATACGATCATCCTCAAAATCCGTATCATATTACAATTGAATATCTTCATCTTGTTCTTCAATAGCAGGAGGGGCTGAAGGAAGAGTTGGAGCGAGTATTGGCAGCGGACAAGTACTTGGTGCATTATTTGACCTAGGAGTCATCTTTATCTCAATGATATCCTTTGGCCATTGGATAAAGGTCCCTCGTGCAGCTCTTAGGGTCAAAATTTTGTCGTTTGATGGATGCTACAGAATCCACATGACCCATTCGGGCTTGACCAAGTCCACTTGTACTTTAGCCTGCCCGATCATCAGTTGCGTCCCATGCAGTCGGGTTTCTGGCGTAGGCTTGAACGCAATACCCTCGGCGGCTGGAACTGTAAATGTTGGTGTCACCCTAACTACTAGGGTACACTATGTGGGTCTCTGCAATAGATTCATCCATGTTCTTAGAATATGATATAATATATGGATTTGTTAAGACAACATATGCACTGTTTGTTGGTTTTACCGTTATGTGGTCGACTGCGGTAGGGATTGGTGGTTGTTCTACCACCACCTCAGTTGATGCGCAACTGCTACACCTTTGTGTGGGGGCTCGCTTCTACTCTGGGAACAGCGACGGGACTGGCATTTTATTGTTGGAGCTCACCCCTGATGCGTGCCTCCACCTGTTCCAAATTTTCATCGAATTCAGAGTTAAGCTCGACTCTGATCTTCTCTCTAAGTTGTTCCTTCAAGCATGCATCTTTCTCCGCCTTTGTCAGCTTCTGCTTCCTGTGCTGTCACATATATTGGGAAAACCCAACCTTCCATGGAATATTGGAGCCAACTCCCCTTGTCCGTCCACGGTGTTCTTCGGTGCCCAACGCTTTCGTGAGGATGTCATCCTCGCATCTTTGTGAGCAGACCTCTTACGAGGACTGTCTGTCGGCAGCATATGCGATCTGCGGTACAGTTAAGGTCGGGTTAAATCAAGGCTACGATAGAAACAAATTAAACATATTCGATATGTTGTACTTACCTTATGCTCGTACACTCGTTGATCTTCGGAATTTAGGAACGTAACTGTCCCATCTCTGTTCTTAACAGCCCTTGACCTTGCCCAATTCCTTGCCCATTTGTCTGGGATATCAGCAAATGATGGCGGGGTGTTAGATTGCGTAGCAGCATCATCCTCCCTGTGCCATTTATCTTGCTTCTCGCTATATCCTCCGGTGCCAAGCCAGTACGGGTGCACGTTTCTAACCTGCAGTGTCCTAGCGGCCTCACTTTTTGCCCGGGACTCGGTTGTTGATTTGGCAGCATGAAACTCGCCCCACACGGTTTCGGTGATCCACGGGTATGTCTCATATGGTGTTGGCTGGTTGGGGATCAGACGTACTCGCCGACCAGTTTTGTCTTGAAATTTTTTCAAGTGGTTCCCATCTTTTGGAAAGCACGACGCTTGAGCCTTTGCTCGTCCTCTTCAGGATATTCGAAGCTCTGCTTGAACTGCACCCAAGCTTCCTCCTTTTCTGCAGTTGGGACAAGCTTGACATCGTTGACCAAAATGGTGAAGTGCTACCTCCCTAGCACCCTGCATACCGATGCGAACTTCTTAATAACTTTGGTGGGAGCCACCAGGAATCCTAGGGTGTTGACCTCTGTTATGGTCATTCATTCCTTAGGAATCTTATTTTGGGTCATAGGGTTCCGGGTCGATGTGGTCCCACTAGTTGTTGCCTACGTGGGTTCGCCTTGCTGAGACATTTTCTAAATAACTTGTGTACGACAAAAAGTATTATTCACTAAAAGTAAAAACAAACATTAATATTTCACTAAAAGTATTATTCAAAATTACAAAATTAATTAAAATATCCTAAAATGCCTAAAATTCACTAAGTCCCATCACAAGCCCATCTTAATTCACTAAGTCTCATCACACATCACACATAAACATCAGAAGCCCAAATAATTCACTAAATTCACTTATCTAAATATAATTTTCACTAGAATTCATCTAAATTAACTAAAATACCCTACATTCATATTACATTCGACATATATCCACAAATATAATTCACTAAATACATACATAAATACTTACATGCATAAAAAATTATTCCTAAAACTTACCGGAGGAGGAGGGCGACAGGCTCGGGGACAGCGGCGCCGGGCTAGGAGGACGTCGAGGCGGTGGAGGCGAGGTGGCGGCCATGCTTGGAGAAGGTCGAGGCGGTGAGGAGCTCGTGGACGGCGGTGTCAGGCTCGAGGGAGGGCGTCGATGCGGCGGCAACGAGGAGCTCGTCGACGGCGGCTGGCCGGGCTTGTGGACGTGAAGTATGTATAGATCTGAGAGGTTTGGTTTGGACTTTTTTTTTCTTATTCCTTATTAAGTGGGAGTGTGGCATTTGCTTTGTGCCTTTTGAAGTTGTAATTCAAACAAAATTTTGAAAGCAACACAATCTTGTAGGGTATTACATAGCAAGCTCGATTGTGAAAACATTACACCAAAATACTTTTTTTTGCACCAAAATAGTAAACCATTGTTGACTTTTACTTATCAAATGATACTAAATACTTCATTCATTACAAGAAATAGCAAATCATTCATTACAAAGGCAATGATACAAAATACTTCATTCATTACAAGAAATTACAAATCAAATTAATTATAATATACGCCTTCCGTATGATCTAAATGAGCATATGCCACATCCTCTTTGGGATCATCGTCAAGGTCGATGTGAGGTCTTACATGAAGATTCTGGTTGTATTTTTCTTCATCGATGACGTTGTCAACCCCAACAATTCTTCGCTTGCCATCCCTAACGACGTGCAACTTCTTGTTTGCAGGGTCTTTTATGTAGAAAATCTGCTCCACCTGCTTCGCAAGTACGAATGGTTTGTCGGTGTATCCAACCTTGGCTAGATCTACTAAAGTGAAATCTTCCTTGTCGACTTTGACACCAGTGTGTATATTCACCCAACGGCAACGAAACAAAAGGACTTTGAACTTCACGTAGCTCAGCTCCCAGATCTACTCCATGCGGCCGTAGTATGTGTTCGACCCAGATTGATTCTGAAATGCATCTATACGGACTCCACTATTTTGCACTATGCTTTTGTCATCTTGTTTGACGGTGTAAAATGTGTATCCATTAATATCATATCATTGCCATGTGTCAATATCCCAACACGGTCCCGCCGCCAACGACCGTACTATTTCATTTGAGCCATCGGTTGACCTTGTAATACGATTCTTGAACCATTCATTGAAACGAGAGTTATATTCTCTGTTTATCCACATATCCGATCATCCCAAGTTCTCCTGTCAGATTTTTGCTAAATGCTCCTCAAAGTATGGGGCAACTTCTGCCATATGTTGGAGCACAGCCAAATCAGCCAGTGCATAGGAGGCTTGATTGGGCACAATTCTATTCCTTCCTATTGTGCCAACACCTGACAACCTTCCTTCGTGACGAGACACTGGAACTCTGATAGGATCGGTTTCGGACATGTAATCAATGCAGAACTCAATAATCTCCTTGGTCGTGTAACCTTCAATGAAGCTCCCCTCCGGTTTTGCTCTATTTCGAACGTACGACTTCAGAACTCCCATGTACCTCTCGAACTGGTACATTTCTCTTAAAAAAGCTGGGCCACATAATTTTGTTTGCTTCACAAGATAGACAAGGAGATGAATCATGATATCAAAGAAAGACAGTGGAAAATATATCTCCAAGTGACAGAGAGTATTGACAATATCGGCCTGCAACCCATCTAGATCTTCGGAATATATAACCTTCTGACCGATTGCATTGAAGAAGGCACACAGACGCATGATCGTGTGGCGGACTTTGGGTGGAAGAATACCTCTTATAGCAATTGGTAAGAGCTGTGTGATTAGCACATGGTAATCGTGAGACTTTATTTTAACCAGTTTTAGATCATCCAATGAAACATACTTACTTATCTTTGTTGAATAGACCGATGGAACTTTAATATCTTTCAAGCAAGATAACATTGTGATCTTCTCATCCTTCGACAAGGTGTGACAAGCTGGAGGGAGGTACACTCTTCCTGTCTCTGCATCAGTTACAGACATGAGTTCGCTGCGAATATTTATCTCCTATAGATCAAGGCGTGCGTTCAACCCATCCTTTGTCTTTCCAAGAATATTCAGCAGTAGGCCGACCAAACTCTCACACACATTCTTTTCAACGTGCATAAGATCAATACAATGACGGACATCAATATCCTTCCAGTAAGGTAGTCACCAAAATATAGAATTTTTCTTCCACATACCCTTATCCTTTGCCTTACCACGTTTCCTTTTCTTCCCAAACTCATTAGTTATGTCCTTCACCATGTCGTGGACCTCACCACCGGACAAATCCTTGGGAGCAGGTTGTAGTTCTCTCTTACGGTTGAAAATTTTCTTTTTTCTTCTAAATGCGTGACGTAGCGGGAGCCATCTCCTATGACCCATTGTTAACAGCAGAATTTGGTAAGCCCCGAAGCCCTCATCGGCCCAGGTTCATATCGGCTTGAAGCTAGTATCGGCCTAGGGTTCTATATCGGCCGATGGGGGTTGTTTTAAAACAATCACCAACAACAGTCGGATTCTTGTTAGATTCGGGAAGATCTTATCCAGAGAAGACCGAGTCCAAGGAGGATGCGGCTTGTATCTTTTAATTAGGAATAGTTTGTTAGTTTTCTGTTTTATCTTTAGGAAAGTGTGTTAGTGTCCGGCCAGGACTTTATCTTTTTCCTTTTATCTTTAGGAAGTTTGAGTCCTAATCTGTTAGGATCTTTGTTAGTTTATGGGTATAAATATGTAAGCCCAGGGTACATGTAAATGATCTCACGATCAATACAACTTCGGCGCATCGCCAACCTTTACTTTTCGTCTTCTTCGGCGAGTTCATACCCTTCCCACGAGGGGTAAGTCTCGTTATGGCTGCCTGCGCTGTCGGGGCTAGGGCTTCTGCGTTCTAATCTCGTCAACGTAAGCACCTACTATCATATATCTTAGTCAATCTGGTTTGGCGTCTCGATTTAGTCATATCGGCTGAGATTCGTTTTAGGGTTTATGCCGGTACTGACTAAATTGCCTTGCTAGGTTAGATTGGCTAAGGTATCCACCACTCTGAAAATCAGTCAAGGGCTTGATTGTCTAGGTCTTGCGTTTCTTTTCATACTTAGTGCTGCATCAGTTCGGTTTGACCTACTAAGTCGTGATTAGAACCGTAATCTCTAGCCTGCTTGTTGGCTGCCAATAAGAGTTTCATCGGGGTTTCAGCCGATGAGTTATCCGGATGTTGCATCGGCCAAAGAGTTTTACATATAGATCGGATCTGGCCGATGACAATAGAGTATATATTGTTTATCTGCTTATTGAGAGTTTATGCCATCGGACCTCTGGCCGATGTGTGCTTTAATCTTCAGATCAATGTTTATCTTATATTTATTTGGATTATGCTATATCATATTGCTATATTATCATGTTATCGTCAGCCGATCATCTCTATATAGATGTTTGCTCAGTACATCGGCTGGAATTGTGCCATCGGCCTATCGGCCGATCGGTTGTTTTGGTTATCGGCCTATCGGCTGATACGTTTTTGCCCTATCGGCCTATCGGCCGATAGACTTTCTGTTATGCTGTTTTGCATATCTTGTCAGTGGCAGGATCAAACTGACTGGCACGCCCGCACTTCATCAATTTTAGGACCTGCACTGGAGCTAAGCAGATCTCCCAGGCCTTCGTGTGTCCGCACGCCGGATCCTCATCGGCGGGACGGATTTGGCGTCAACACCCATGTAAACCATCTTTCGTGATTTCTTCAGCCACCTATTGCGTGTATCTTCCATACAGTTGAAGCAAGCCTTCTTTTCTTTCACAGTTTGTCCAGAAAGATTATCAAGTGCGGGGTAGTCATTAATGGTGCAAAACAATAGAACTTGTAGCTTGAAGTTCTCCTGACCATACGCATCCCAAGTTTCCACACCTTTTTTCCAGAGAATCTCAAGATTATCGATAACAGGCTCCAAGAACACATCAATATCATTGCCAGCTAGTTTCAGTCCTTGGATTAACAAGTACAACATAATATATTTCCTTTTGAAGCACAACCATGACGGTAGATTATAGTTTGCAATGAGAACTGGCTAAGTGCTATGAGAACTGTTCATGTCTCCGAAAGGATTCATGCCATCCGTACACAAACATATCCTCATGTTTCTAGGGTCGGCTACGAATTCTAGGTGTTTTCGATCGATATTCCTCCATTGAATATAATCTGCAGGGTGTCTTAGCATACCATCATTCCTTCTCTTTGTGGCATGCTAACATACTAACTCTGCTTCCTTGGGGTTGGCAAAGATTTTCTTGAAATGATCAATGATAGGTAGATACCACACAACCTTCGCCGTACCATCCCGCTCCGACTTCTTTCCTTCGTCAGCACTTTTCTTTCGCTTGTGTCGTGAAGTGTTGCAGACAGGACAAGCATCTAAATCCGCATATTGCTTGTGGTACAATATGTAGTTGTTTGGACAAGCGTGAATTCTACGGACCTTTAACCCCAGGGGACACAAAAATTGTTTTGCTTCATATGTCGTCTCGGACAATGTGTTCTTCTCAGAAAGCATAGCTTTCAATATTCCCAAAAGATTTGTAAAACTCTTGTCTGTCCATCCATTACTTGCGTTCAGCTTCATTAGATCTAAGGTAGTTGACAATTTGGTGTGTTTTGCCTTGCATCCGGCGTATAGAGGTGTCTCCGAGTCATTGACCAACCTGGTGAACTTCATGGAATCTCTCTCGTTGTAAGTTGGGTCCTCAATGTCAGGCAACACGTCTTGCAGCAGATCGTAATCCACATCAACCATTTCACCGCCCATTGAAGAAGGTACAAGCATGTCATACTCATCTTCATCTACCTGATTTTGTGCACCACTTCTATTTGCAGCTACAACATTGTCGACTGATTCTTGTTCTCCATGCTTCACGCAACATTTGTAGCCATCCATGAATCCTCGACGTATCAGATGAGCATGTACGTCCACTCTGCTATCAAGCATCATCTCATTTCTACAATCTGCACATGGACAACACATGTAATCGTTGTTTCTTCTTTTCCTATCCTCCTCCGCTGCGTTTATAAAATTTGAAACGCCACTTCTATACTCTTTGCCATGTCACATAGTTCCATACATCCAACTTTGATCCATCGCTGCAAAAGTGAACAAATATTAGATAAACATTTTGTAAGATAAGTATTACTAAATTTATGGGAATTGATTAGTATTTTTCAATTACTTTTATGAATTTTCTATTTTTCTTGGAAAAAAGAGACAAAAATTGCCCCTCTCAACCTCCCACCAAAATAGTGAACAGTGGGATAACCATTTCCTAGGCAGTTAGAGTATTTATAGTGTGCAACAAATATCTGTAATGGCCAATGAACAGACATCGGTGACGGGTTTTGCAGTTATATTTATCAGGCCTAAGTTTGCACCCGTCACCGATGGTTGACAACCATCGGTGACGGGCCTAAATATTATTTTTATCGGGCCTCAATTTGAAACCGTCACCGATGAGTGTCATCAGTGACGGGTGTAGGTTTAGGACCCGACAAAGATTACAAAGATAATCTTTGTCGAGCCTAAAAATAAGCCCGTCACCGATAGGTTTCATTGATGACGGGTTCGAAATACATGCATATGGATAATGTCTGTACGAGTATATATTTGTCAGTGTTTATTTTGGTCCATTAGAGATGACGACGTTGTGACGGTCCGTAAGCCTCCGACACGGAAAAGGTCGTTACAGATAAGAAGTTTTGTACTAGTGCATGTGCGGTTTGTGCTTTGATAACTTTCGAGATTGCATATGCTCCTTATGTCCTCAAATACTTGTAACTCGATAGTATTCATTCTCAAACTTTAACTGTTCGTCTTTTTTAATAAAATTGTACATAAATACTTGTAAGTATTACATATTATTGTATCTAATTTAATATTGTAACGTTGGCTATACTCGCCAGCGTTGATTGGTCACGTGGCGCCCAAACTTCCCAAATAAATCACAAAATTCTTGTGAGAAACAGATTCTAGAATATAAAACTGATAAAACAGAGACAAGGCAGTGTAGAAAAGATACTACATTACAAATGAAAAAAGGCTGAAAAAATTAAGGTAAAAATGTAAATAAAAAAGAGAATAGAAGGAGAGGAAGGTTAAAGAAATAAAAACAGAGAGAAAAGCAGAGGTAATATTATGATTTTTAGCCTTATCAAAATACAATGGATTGTGCTAGGATGGTTCTCTTCATAAAAGTACAAAATGCATGAAAAATTGATGCCAGCAGTTTAACCGTGTTTTTTTCGTCCTATATGTCTGGAAAATGAAAAAGAAAGTGTAACAACAAAAAATTAATTTAAAATAAGTGGTTCAAATTAAAAACATGTATAATTTGTAAAAATTAAACAATCCATAATCATCCATAGATTACTACCATAATTTGATTATGTCCTTAAAAATACATTAAGTTGTTTGAATGTAGGATTTTTTTTACGAATTTTACTAAAATTCCTATGTTGTAACGACCCTTAATCCATGCAAGAGTTTACCCATAAATTAAAAACCAAAATTATTTTTCACTTGGGTTTAAATTTTGGAGAAAATGTTTTGTGGATTTCGTCAAATCTTATGCAAAATTTATTTATAAATTTGAAATTATATTTTTCAAATTTGTGGTCAAATAGTTCTATCCCCTTTGTTGTTTACAAATGTATCTTTTTTCATGTTGATAATTGTGTTTTTCTCGGTAAGCTAGCACATAAATGTGAGAGAAGACATTACAGTTGTCGGTGTTACGGATAAGGCATACCTTCTATAGTTGGGTTTGTGCTATACGGAGTATCACATACCTCATGATATACGAGAAGGTATAGTTAATTAAGGCAATAAGGTAAGCCTGAAATGAAATTGTTTTTCCGAGATAGAAGGTATTAGAATCCTAGTCGGGAAAGACAAGGTTTTCTCGGCTCGTAACCAACCTAGGGTCTCCAAGTTCTACTTGAAGAAAAAGACGATCATCGCTATAAATACGAGGCCCCCGTGGAGGGAAGGACATCGAATTACAAGCCATAGTCAAAGCCACACCGAGAACAGTTCAAAGGAAGTCAAAGCCCTAGTCGTCGATAAGATTTCGCTGAGCCGTACTCGGCGAATTCTAGTCGGTGAATCAGATTAGCTAGTCTGCTCTCTCGTTGTAATACGTGTGATGTTTTCCCTAAATATACATATAAATTAGAGTAAGTTATTACTTATCTTGAGATCCCGAATCAGTACAAACACTTGTCCCTTGTCTTCTGGATACGATCTCACGTATATCTTGATTTCAACATTTTTCATACTCTACAACTACCGAGACGAGTATAGTCCGTCGACAACAGTCATTTTAAAAATAAACTAACCGTTAATTTATGAAATGGATATAGAGTGAGGGGATAAGGGGATAAAGAAAATAGTAGAAATTGAGAAAAACTCATGGACAAATAAAGAAATTTCCCTTTTCATACTGCTGTTGCAAAAGTGAGGGGATAAGGGGATAAAGAAAATAGAAGAAATTGAGAAAAACTCATGGACAGATAAAGAAATTTCCCTTTTCATACTGCTGTTGCAAAGCTAGGGGGAAAGGAAAAAGGAAGCATCAAGCATCCCATGCTAGAGCCGTGGTCATTGGTCGAAACGTGTTTGCATGGATACATGGCCTCACACGCTGCGCGTTCTTATAACGTTTTTTTTATTAAAATAAACCGTTGAGGTTAATTGTGCCGTTGAGGTCAACCGGAAAAAAAAAGGAGAATGGTTACCTCAAGGGAAAGATGCATGGAAACAAATTATAGGGCAAATCATATATATTGTATTGCAAACCTGAATGTAGGATCGAAAAATGAATATTTGAGATTCATTCATATCACCTCAAAGAAAATTTTTACTTCTAAATTTAACCATAAATAAAAGTTTTACTTAGGGGACGTGGACAAATTTCAAGACGTCTATTTTTTTGATCCTGCGATAGTTTTAAGTTTGCACTACAGGTGTATTTGGTTCCTAATCATACTTTGTCATATTTGTCAATAATATTGTCACAATTGCCTAAGTTGAGGCGATTAAATTCTTGGCTACACCTTAGCAAACCTTAAGGAATTTTGCCACACTTTTTCAAGTTAATGACGGGTGTGACTTAATTTATAGAAAGAGAATTTTGTCACAACTATGTCTATAACCAAACAAATGTTAATATTATCAAACTTGTCTAACCTTAGACACGAAACATCCTCTACATATGGGATTTGCACCACGTACCTTTTTAAGATGCACATGCCACATGTTCATGTTTAAAACAGTAAGTGTGCGTACATATGTGCTCCTTAGAAATACGCGCCAAGAATTTGGAGGCCAACCATGAAGTAAGACTTTCATGAATGTTGACTTGATCTCTCATAAATGCAAGCTTGAATTGATCTCTTCAAATGCACATGACCTTTAACTTGAACATCAACTTACTACGGTGTAGAGATGGGATGACAGAAGAATTGAACCTATATTGTTAATATTTTGAAAGAATTATAATAACTAAATAACATGTAATAAACGAGTGTACGCTCACTCAAAAGATTAAAATAGACTCAGTTTGTGTATTGATTAGTTATTAGTAGTGATGACCTAAAGCTTTGACCATCATTTTGTACTAAATTTGTAATATCAAAGTATGTTTTACATATATCTAAAAAATAACCTCGATTCCAAAATATAACTGATTTTACTATAAATTTAGTTAAATACATGTCCGGGTTCATAATTATACTTGCTATATTTTAAAACGAAGGTGATATGTTTTACGTAACAAACATTTATATTGCTAAAAAAGTTCAGTACGTAATATAACGAACTAACCGTAGCAAAATAATTTTCAGAGGTTGATAAATCCGAGTTAGAATAGTATACTGGTCATCGCTGATTATAAAAAGGAACTAACACTAGTTCTCGCTAGTTATAACTCTGGCCACCACGCACGTAGAGATCAAAAGAGATGGAGAGAGTATCAAGCTGGGAAGCTATATCGTTCCCTTGTATTTTAGCTGCCGCGCTGCTGCGGTTGGCACCGCCGCCGCCGTTCTCTGCCGTGGCAGCAACCACCACGGGGAGCGGCGGCAGCAGCAGCGGCACCCGCTGCCGCGACATCAGCATCGAGTACCCATTCGGCGTGGAGGCCGGCTCCTACCGCGACGGATTCGACCTCACCTGCAACCGCTCGCACAACCCGCCCAGGCTGTTCCTCGGCGACGGCACTGTGCAGGTAAGGGCAGGCAGGGCCGACTCAGGCTGCGGAGGATAAAAATTTGGATATTCGTGACACGCTTTTCAAACTGCTAAACGGTATGTTTCGTGTGAAAATTTTTTATATGAAAGTTGCTTTAAAATATCAGATTAATCTATTTTTCAAGTTTGTAATAATTAAAACTTAATTAATCATACATTAATACCATCTCATTTTACGTAAAACACTTAATCTTCATCTTCAGAAGAAAAAAACACCACCTCAATAATTTTAAGGGCCTAGGCGAATTCGGCAATAGCCTTTAAGATTATTTTTTCTACATGTAATATAAACTCTATAAAGCACATATCCTGTACAGTGACACAAATAAATATTTTTAACATGATAAACAATAAATCAATTATTTGTAAATTGTAATATAGTAATTTATTCTCGATAAATAATATCAATAGTACAATTGACAATTAAAAAAACATCACATAAAAATACTTTAATAGGAAATCATAAATATCCCATGTTTTTTATAAAAAAGAGCTTCTTCGGATATTTTTTGAAGCGAAATCACTAAAAATAGTTTGGAGATCAATGTTGTCCAAGATATTCTTCTCAATGCTAAACATAGCTAAGCCATTCAACCTTTATTGCACAAAGCTAATCGATAAATTGTTCGTCTCTTTTTCTTTTGTTTCTTTTCTGAGAATCCGACAAATATTTTTTAAACAACATTGTAACACCTAAAATAATAAAATTGCGAAGTAAATTAAATAGCAAGAACAAAGAAAATCATACAAACAAGAAAAATCCTAGGTTTCTAACCTAATTTTATTGGAACTACCTGCTGTATCGTCTCTGGTTGTGCGTATCCTGCTCTGCTGTGCTTGCTTTGCTTGCTGCGAGATGGGATCACTCGATCAAGGCCGACTGGCTGCACTCGATCAGACGATCACCAGCCCTCGTTGGCTTCTTCGCTTCGTGGTCAGGTGCGGAGGCGCAGAGCCGAGGGGAGAGAACAGTGTGGTGGACCCCCGTCTGCTTTGGGCCCTAGACAGATGCACAACCGGTCTAGGCCCAGAGCCGGTTCTGGGTAGGAATGGTAATGGGTCAAAGTCTATGTTCTTTCACAACCCTACTTAGTTTTTAAATGTTTTTAGGCTAAAAATATATAGAAATTGAGTCCACTTTATTTTGTATCTAGCCCTCAAATTTTATCAAAAATACTACAGAACAGTATAACGTTACAACGAAATAGCTGACGTTAGTACGATACCTAGGTACCAGATCTGATACATACGGGATATCATGTTTTGTACTGAAGGTACTGGTGTCAGGGTTACGAATAAGACATACCTCCTATCCTTTAGGTCATGAAGTATACGGATACGACATACCTTTAAGTATACGGGAATGTTATTTTAATATTATGAAATTTTGCCAATATGCAAGGAAATCATCTCCCGAATAGAAGGAGTTAGAGTCCTATTCGGAGAAAATAGAAACTCTGTGATCTCGTATGTCAGAAATACTATCCGAGTTCTACTTAGAAACCAAGACAGTCCGCGGTATAAATACCAAGCCCCCCAAGGGGTATGGGAGGAACGGAATCATAACATAGCCATCAGCCATAGCAGAAGCAATTTGGAGGACTTGAAGCCAACTCGTCGGTTTGATCTCGTCGAGTCGTTCTCGACAGGGGGTCTAGTCGGTAACTCGCTAGTTATGTTGTTCTCTATTGTATTCTCTGTGGTTCACGTCATAATCTCATATAAATTGGATTAGAGTTATTACCTTACGAGGGACCTGAACCAGTATAATTTTTGTTTTATGTGTGTTTGATGTCGTTTCATGTAGATTCTTGTTCCAACGTATCCCAATATCTTTAGGGTACGGTCTACGGGTATAACCCGTCGACAACTAGGTCTGGTACATACGATACCATGCTACCATCATCTTGGTATCTATAAGGTATCATATTTGGTGTCGAAGATACCAGATCCGATACTTACGATATCATGCTGACGACAGCACATATTAGCTACTCCGTTGAAACAATATATCGCTTTATAGTCTCTCTTAAATTTTGTAGGCTAAAAAGTTTGGATCCATTAACAGTACCCTACGTGCAGGTGCTGGACATCTCCTTCCCCGGCAACGAGGCGCGCGTCAACATAAGCCGGATGGTATTCAACTCTAGCGAGAAGCGCGTCCTCAACAGAATATTCGACGTGGGAGGCCCGTACGTTGTGTCGAGATTTAGCAACAAGATAGGTTTGGTGGGCTGCAACACGCGGGTTGACCTACGCGGGGGGAAGAACAACACTAGCTTGATCAGCTCCTGCACCGCCGTTTGCCCATCAAAAGATGATAGGTTTACCCTCGCCGGACTCGGTAATAGCGCCTGTTCGTCAGGCCTTGGGTGCTGTCAAGCAACGTTCCCTCTAGGTTACTCTTCGTACGACATCCAGATCCAGAACTTGCAGGGGCAGGGCGTATCAAAGTCCAATAATTAATCTAGTGTATATAGTGGATGAGGAATTTATTTTTAACTACACGGCCGAGTCCCACAACTTCCCTGAAGCGCTCCCAGCCATACTAAACTGGTTTATAGTCAGTAATTTCTCGTGTACACCGACTTCGGGTGCGCCCATAACCGGCCCGGAATGTCGCAGCGCCAACAGTGGTTGCTCTGGTGTCAATGGTGGGTACAGGTGCTACTGCCCCAACGGTTATCAAGGAAACCCCTACGTTCCCGGTGGATGCCATGGTAATTTCCTATTACTTCTAAGGCTGCGTTCCTTTTTTTTAACCAGCGCGCACAGTTTGTGTACGGAAACAAAACGGTCCATTAACGCGTAATTAATTAAGTATTAGCTAATTTTTTTTCGAAAATGGATTAATTTGATTTTTTTAAGTAACTTTTGTATAGAAACTTTTTGCACAAAAATACACCGTTTAGTAATTTGAAAAGCGTGTTTATGAGAAAAAAACACTGTACAGCGCTGGGAACGCTCCAAACGAACTCATCTAAGTTCTAACCAGCTGTTGCTTAACTAATTGTGTTTTATTTGGTCATAAATATTTGAAGTTCATAATCAATCATGAAATCATTGGTTTATTAGATTTGGTAAAATTATATATTCTAAATTCGTGAGCAAAGTCTTAAAAGTTTGACAGTTTCTTGTTCTAAATGTCAATATTAATACAAATACAGAGAGTAGTTTTGGTTCTTTTTTGATCGGATTCTTCAATACGATTCATCAGCTCGATCCTAACTTAAACATATATGTGACCTTGGTGTTTGCATTGTTAGATATCGATGAATGCCACTTACCAGGTTACCCACCATGTTACGGCGTCTGCAAAAACACTCCAGGATCGTACAGGTGCGAGTGCGATCAAGGCTACGAGGGAGATGCGTCGAAGCCAAATGGATGCAAAGGTGAACTAAAAAACTAATGCAATCAGATAGGATAGAGAGAACTTGATTATAAATAATACTATAGTAGCAACGAGATTAATTAATTAGCTAGGTCTATACATGCAGTTAGTATTACTGATTGATTGTTGGGATTAATATATGCAAATCCAATTTAATTGTAGTTTCTACTAAGTTTCGATTTATATTCTTCCCGTATTATTTGTCCAGACATCAACGAATGTGCGCACCCTGAAAATTACACGTGCCATGGAGAGTGCAAAAATTGGCCTGGAGGTTATACGTGCATTCCGGCAGAGCAGCATTATTTATCAGGTGATACTAATTACTTTTTTTAGATAGAAGCAATTTTCATTACCGGCTTTTGAGAGAAAGCCAAAATACAGAGGTCCGAGAACCAAAAAAAAAAGAGAAAGAAGAAAGACACTACCCAGGGTTTCACTTACCGCGGTAAACCGCGTGGTTACCATGGTTACCGCGCTTACCGCGGGGGTACGGTAACCCGTACCGCGCGGTACGGTTTAACGAATTTTGACCGAATTCAAAAATTCAAAAAAAATCCAAAAAAATGATGAAGATAGTGCTTGATTTGTAGTGTATTATGGTGAAGAAATTTCTCGAAAAAAAGTAATATTTATTCAAATTTCTTTAATTTTTAATTATTTTTTTATTTCGTTTTTCTTTCGGCCAAACATCGAGCGGTAACCGCGTCAAACTGCGCGGTTACCGCTCCATACCGCGGTCCTTACCGCGGTTTCCCCAAATTTTGAATTCAAAATTTGAAAGTTAAATTTATCGCGGTTTTTGGCGGTTACCGCGTGGTTACCGCCCTACCGCCGGGTGACGGTAACCGGGCCCTCGGCGGTAAGTGAAACCCTGACACTACCCAAAGAACTGCTAACAAGGGGACCCCTAGGCGGGCAGTGCTGGGAAACCAGCAAAACTTCCAAAAGCACAAAAACAGAACACTTTCAGCTCCTCAGAACCATCAACTTTTTCCAGCATAGCTACAGCTATTACAGTATATCAGAAGGTAGATTGAAGGCTCTTGTCGCATCCCAATCTGGCACCGCCGTACAACGGCATTTGACAGGAGCGTGTCGTAGGAAAATGACGCGAACCGCTTCCTACGAGACCGTGATATTAGTATCAATCCCAAGACATAGCGCTGGTATCCACGGTAACAATTATGAATCATTGTAATCCTTAAATAAATACAGAACTTATTTACTTTGACTTAGACTGCAACTCTCGAGAGAAACTCGATAACGCAACAAATGACGAGGAAGCAGCAACAGCAAAAGCAGAGGCAGCGAAGACCAACGAACTAACACCCAACACCACAGGCATCGTTAGGAACCAGAACGAAACCCTAATCTTCACTTCACTTCAATTTCACCTTCAGGACTGACAGAACTATATAGAGCAATGGTGAGTACTTACGTACTCAGCAAGTCAGGAGAATTTAGGTGGTTAATGCAAGCTACAAGGGGAGGCTGTTTATTTTGCGATCGGTTTTGTTTTCAAGTTTTAAACAATCTAAGTGTGTGCTTTTCTGCAATCAGAGCGAGACAAGTCTCAACTTTGTCGGGAGTGAGAAGTGACAAATTTTATTTTTAAGTTTGCACAACTCCCAGAGTTGGCCTCAAAGCTGGTTTCCCAAATCAAACAAATTTTCCAACTTTTTAGAGATATGTGGTCCTCAAACGACCAATTACTTGCGGGGACTCCCTGTCCCGCTGTCTCCCTAACAACCACTTGCTTCCCAAGCATTAGGTTTTTCAAACCAAAACACCTTTTCACAAAGCTGGGTAAAACAAAAACTACGCTAAGAAATCACCTCACATCCGCGCATGACCATGGGCATGGCTGATTGAACAGTTTGTTAACCTCTGCAAAGGGGGTACACTTTATCCACACGATGTTACTAACCCGGATCACCCAACCGGTGCAGAATAGCCACGTTTGGTGACTTTGAGGCTTCCACTACAAGGCATTTTGAAAGCCGACTCAAGGTCACCTTATGTCAACGGGAGGGGTCCCATAGACCAACACCAGGTTAGATCCCAGACCATACTGTGCCAGAAAGCCTAGGGTCCTCCCTGACGCCACCCCAGCGAATCCACTTATCCCTTGGCATTAAGATTTCTCTGGCCTAACTAGTTACTCAACTAGGGGTGTCCCACTTTATCCATGTGGTCACACATGTTGTATGCTTGGATGTAATTCCAGAGGAAACGGTCCTTAAAAGCGACCGCACAAGCATCCTGCCCAGGAATGGCCTTGTGTCGCGAGTTTCATGTTTTAAAACTCATTTTTCATTCACAAGGCACCGACCCAGGCGTTGGGTTTTCCAAAACTTTTGTAAACCAAGTTTAACCCAAAATGTTCTTAGATTTTAAGTTTGAAGGCGACCGTCGATACTCGCACAAGGTGCACAAATATCGAGGCGCAGTACAAGTGGTTACAAGGAAACATGATATAACAATTATTAAGGAAAGGATCAAATGCAACAAGTTAGGTAGGCCCAGGCTCTTCCTCGGCGATGGCACGGTGCAGGTGCTTGACATCTCCATCCCCAACGCCACGGTGCGCATCAACAGCAGCCGAATCGAGTTCGATGGAAGCAAAAACTCTAGCGCGAACGCCACATGGGGTGGTGGCCTCCCAGATGGCGGGCCGTTCTTCCTGTCGGAGTCGGAGAGCAGCATAGTGTTGATGGGCTGCAACACCCTGGTCGAAGTCCGGGAGCCGGGAGGGAACCACAGATTGCTCGCGTCCTGCGCTTCCATCTGCCCGTGGTCGTCGACCGACGACGACGACGTCTTCATCATCAGCGATGAGTGCTCTGGTATTAGTTGCTGTCAAACAAACATCTTTGTCGGCTACTCGTCCTATCTTATCCAGATTCGCGCGCTGGATCAAAGTTGGGACAAAATCTTTTTAGGTATGGTCGACAATGGATTCAACCTTACGGTTTACCTGTCTACCCTTGATACTCCTCCTCTACGACTCCCAGCTTTGCTAGACTGGGTAATCAGTAATTCGACGTCAACTACATGTCCTTAAAATGTGTCCGCCCCAGAATGTCTCAGTGCCCACAGCACTTGCCGAGACATGGGTACTGCTGCCCACAAAGGGGCCCACAAAGGGTATCACTGCAAGTGCTCTGATGGCTACCAAGGCAATCCGTGCATCACTGATGGATGTGAAGGTAGGTACAGTACTTTTTCTATGTATGGACATGAAATCTCTCAATGCTGACTTTATATACATCCATAATGATCTACTCCTTTCGGTTGTAATACTTATCGTTTAGATAAAACTATTGTCAAACTTTAAAAACTTTGGCTATTAATAACATCTAAAATATTTATTTTAGAAATATGAAAACCATATATATAGATTAGTCTAAAAAAAACTTCAATAAAATCATATATTTATTAATATTTTTTTATATATTGTAATAAAATATAATGGTCAAAAGTTGTTTATTTAGGCCATCTTCTTATCCAAAATGACAAGTATTATCTTTTATGATAGTGGTACTAGCTATATTTATATTTATGACGTCATATTTTTTTCAAAAAAAAAGTCAAAGTCATTTTTACACTGTAAGTTACTTACATTACACTGTAAATTTCAATACATACATTACAATTACACTATAAATTATACTAATAATTATATTTGTATTTTTTAATATATACTATATAAGGAGAATTAGGATTAAAAATCATTGATTAATTACCTACGTAGAAGAGGAGATAGAAGAGATATACACATACTTATATATAAGAGGAATAGTAGTAAGAAAAATGACTAAAATCAAGTTAAAAATGAGGCACTATATTTTTAGCAAAACCGTTACATATACAAGTGTGGGGTTTTTTTCTCCAAAATCTGCGTATTGATCTCCTTAGATGTTTCGTTCAAATTGAGTATGATTTTGCTTTGTTTTAGTACAAATACCTGTAGTTCCACTCATAATTGTATTTCTCGTGCTTCTTCTCCCTCTCTTGACCAATAGTACCATTCTGCATTCTAGATATCAATGAGTGCCTACATCCCGATATATATCCTTGTTATGGTCGTTGCATCAACACACAAGGAGGATATAACTGCAATTGCCTTGATGGCTTCAAGGGCAACGCTACTCTTCCAACAGGGTGCCAAGGTATGTAGCAAAATAAATGATTGATCGTTTGCGGCACATTTTTAACAAGTATCGACATGCTAAGATCGATAAATAATTCAGTATGCTATATGATCTGTTATCATAAAGTACCGCTATATTTAGCCAGCTAACCCTGGATTTATCCCTACGATTTTAGACCTTAAGAACAAATGGAGTATATATGTTTTCACCGGGTTCTATTATTTTTTAGACATTGATGAATGTGCGGACAAGGAAGCACACCCATGCTATGGACTCTGCATAAACATGCGTGGGTCATTTTCATGTCAATGTCCAAATGGAACGTATGGGGATGCCACTAAAAAAGAGGGATGCACGGCGGCCAAGTACTCATTGACAGGTAATATAATCCACTAAATAACATATATATTAACTAATTTATGTATGAGAAATCCTAAGTTTTACCATCGACAAGCGTCTGATTTCACATTTTGCAAATAGTTTTAGCAAATACCATTGTATAAGCTACTATGTCTAGGAAATACCATCGCCGTTACGTGTAACGCCCCGATTTTTGCCCCATCGAAAAATCTATTTTATTAAAATTCTATATTCAAAAATTTGATTTTTTGGGTGTGTCTAAGTTTTGTGCCAAAGATCTCAATTATTTCATTCCTTGTGAACTCAAAATCATGGCCAAATCTTTTCTCCAAACTAAATTCATATGATTCGAATTTTGAAGTTTGAGTTTTTCCCTCCAAAATCCTTCCAAAGATTCGTACGGTTGAAATTTCGATTTCAGAATTTTTGATCGTGACGACAAATAATCTCCTTTCCATCCAAAGGGTCTAAAAATAAATATTTTTAGGCTTCTACCGCCTGAAAAATATTTCCTATACTTGTACATCTCAAAACCAACGTCGTTTCTCCCGTCGAATTTAATCGCGAACAGACGGAACCGGCAAAACCTGGCTTTTTCCTCCAATCATTCTTTTCCAAATAAAATCCCCTTGTTCGGATTTTGCAATCCGAAACATGTCCTAAATCATCCCTCCAATTTCTATCCATTCCAAACCATTTTGTTTGAAGCTCTACTCGTTCCATTCGTTGCAAATTATTTTTCCAAAGTTAAAACCTCCTCCAACCAAATTCCCTATCTATCCAAAAATCCCAAACAAATTATTAGAATTCATAGTCCAATCACAATCCTTTTACAAGTTTAAAGTTGTTTACAACACATAGGCGAGACAACAACAGATAGCATACGTGCACACATTTCTTTTCCCAGTGCAGCAAGCAAACAAAATGTACACGTTCACCCTTTTTGCCCATGCCTGCACCCACATCCTTCCATTTCACCTCCCTGCATCCTCACTATCATGCCATGACAATTTGCAAGTTAGGCACCGCTTTGCCTCCTCATTAAGACAAACAGGGCACCTCTCCGCCTTCCTTGTCGGGCAATGTAGGCACCGTCCCGCGTTTTCGGCTGAGCAAAGCAGGCCGTGGTAGGGAAGCTGTAGAGAGAGAGGACACAGGAGCAAGTTTGTCCATCGACCACGTTGTGCTCGCTACTGCCCGACGACCTTCCTGCACCAAGGTCCCAGTCCACCGAAACCGCCCCAAACACCGGCATCGCCATGAGCCATGTGTCCACACCAAAAGAACAAAACCAAGTCCACAAGCCCTGCCTACCTTGTACTCCCTTCGCTGTGCCACCTCGCCACTTCCGTCAGTAGAACAGGGCAGTGGCCCCGCTTGGCCGAGCCGCCCTCGTCGCCATTCGCCAGCCGCGATGGCTATAAAAAGCCATCGTTGTTAGAATGAGAGAACTCAACGCGATGATCTTTACTGACCACGGAGCGGGATTACATATAGATTGAGAACCTACCATAATCGACTCAACCGATTTATAGAAATAGTATCAGGAGGATATGGAAAGGAGATCAATCAAAGCAAATACAAGAAAGGAAATGTATTGCTAATAATATCTCTAACACCCCCCTCCCCCACGCAGGCGGGACGTAGGTAGGACCAACGTTTAGACTGGAGCGAAACTCTGTGAAGACAGAGGAAGGCAACCCCTTGGTGAAGACGTCAACATACTGCGAAGTGGTGGGGACATGAAGGACACGAACAGTCCCGAGTGCAACCTTCTGACGAACGAAGTGCAGGTCGATCTTGATGTGCTTGGTGCGCTGATGTTGTACCGGGTTCGATGAGAGGTACATGGCACTGACATTGTCACAGTAGACGATGGTAGCCTTGGAGGGAGGAGAATGCAGCTCGTGAAGAAGTTGCCAAAGCCAACATGACTTGGCAACAGCATTGGCAACGGCCTGATATTCAGCCTCCGCACTAGACCGAGAAACAGTGCTCTGGCGCTTGGAGGACTAGGAGATGAAGTTGTCACCAAGAAACACGGCGTAGCCCGAGGTGGACTTGCATGTATCGGGACAGCCTGCCCAGTCGGCATCGGAGTAGGCAAGTAAATCCTGAGTTGTGAAGCGACTGAGGCAGAGACCAAGGTCGAGAATGCCGCGGATGTAGCGCAGGTTCCGCTTGATCGTAGCAAGATGAGGCTCACGGGGATCGTGCATGTGGAGGCACACATGCTGAACAGCATAACCTATGTCCGGTCGAGTGAAGGTGAGGTACTGCAAGGCACCAGCTAGGCTGCAGTAGCCAGTCGGATTGGCCACAGGAGAGCCATCAATGCCGGACAGCTTGGCGGACGTGTCAACCGGAGTGGAGCAAGGTTTGCAGTCAACCATGCCAGCACACTCAAGGATCTGTAAACTTTACTGCCGCTGACAAAGAAAGAGTCTGGACAACTACCGAGTGACGGTAGTGCACAGAAAGTGATGGAGATCCCCCAAGTTCTTCATAGAGAAGTCAGATTGAAGAGCCGAGATAGCCCATCTGAGGAGAGCGTCGGTGGAGATAGTCAGGACGATGTCATCCACATAGAGCAGGAGGTAGACCATGTCAGGGCCCCAGCGAAGGATGAAGAGGGAGGTGTCGGAGTGAGCTTCTGTGAAACCGAGGAAGAGGAGGAAAGCTGCAAACCGACTATACCATGCCATGAGGGCCTGCTTGAGGCCATAGAGAGACTTGTTCATATGGCAGACACTGTCAGGGTGGGTTGGATCAGAAAACCCGACTGGCTGAGTGAAGTAGACAGTCTCATCGAATGTACCGTGAAGGAAGGCAATCTTGACGTCAAGCTGATGAATGGGCCAGTCCCAAGACACTACCAGGCTGAGAACCGTGCAAACAATGGTTAGCTTGACAACCGGACTAAAAGTCTCATCAAAGTCAACACCAGGCTGCTGAGTGAATTCGCGGAGTACCCAACGAGCCTTGTATCTGTCGATGCTACCGTCAGACATGAACTTGTGGCAAAAAATCCACTTGCCGATGACGACATTGGAGCCGAGAGGGCGCGGAACCAGGCTCCACATGTTGTTGGAGAGGAGGGCAGCGTACTCTTCCTCCATGGCGGCGCGCTAGTGAGGGTCGGCTAGGGCAACATGGTATGTGTGTGGGACTGGCAAGAGAGCAGCGGTGTGGAGGTTGAGGCGATCGACGGGCTTGGAGATGCCGGACTTGCCACGAGTTGTCATGCCATGAAGGTTGTCGACCGGAGAAACGCCGAGTTGGGACGGCGGAGAACGGGCCCTAGGATGGCGCGCACTACGCGGCCAAGTGGGTGCCCCTGTCGGTGGAGGGAGCAATCCAGCAACAGCTTGGAGGGGCTAGCCTGGTGAAGCCGGTGGAGAGTGCCCGGTGCTGTGCGGCGAGGAAGCCGACTAGGGCTCGATCGGCCCAGAGACCAAGGGTGGTGAGACAGGCCCAGGTGGAGTGGGTGGAGCAGCCGGCCCAGGCGTGCGGGACGGAGAGCCAGAGCTGGGCGTCGAGGCCAACGGCCCTTGTTGCTGCTGCATGGGTGGCGACTTGGAGATGCGACGACCGATCAGTGCTGGTGTATTTGCTGAAAAGTCACTCAAAAACTCCAAATCAGTAGCACAAGTTCCATTATCAGCCGTGGTATAAGGAAACGAGTGCTCATCGAAAACCACATGTCGTGAAATGATCGCTTTGTTAGAGGATAGATCGAGACACCGATACCCTTTGTGGTTAGAAGGATAGCCAAGGAAGATGCAGAGGGTGGAGCGGGGAGATAATTTGTGGGGTGTTGTGACGGAAAGGTTGGGATAGCACGCACAACCGAAGACACGAAGATGAGTATAGGTGGGGTGGGATACATGCAGTGCAAAGTGTGGGGTATGAAATTGGAGAGTTTTGGTTGGGTGTAGGTTGATGAGGTGTGTGGCGGTGTGGAGGCCTCAACCCAGAAGGAGGCGGGCAAGTTCCTGGAAGAGAAGAGAGCACACAATGTTATTAACAAAACGAATCATATGCTCCGCCTTCCCATTCTGAGGGGAGGTGTGTGGACAGAACATGCGCAGGTGGACGCCCTGGTTGAGGAAGAAGGTGCGTGAAGTGGATATCGCGAATAGTAGAGGAGAATTGTGTTTTCACATAAGCAAAAAAGTGAGACAAAGTGCGAAAAGTGTCGGATTTAAAACGAAGCAGGAAGGTCCACAAATAGTAAGAGCAATCATCAAGAATAATGAGATAATATTTGTAACCCGACACACTAGGAACAGTCCATAAATTGCAGTGAATTAAGTCAAAGTTTGTGGTAGCCCTACTAACAGAATGAGAAAAAGGTAGTCGATATTGATGACCAAGCTGGCAAGCATGACAAATAGAGAGATCCTTGTAGGGTGGAATGACAGTGGAGCGAGCCAAGCGGGCGAGGGCGTCGGAGCCGAGATGACCAAGCCGACGGTGCCAAAGAGAGGAGGACTCGCGGATAGCAAGAGCGTAGTCGACAGCGGCCAGATTGAAGAGGTAGAGCTCTCCGGTACTATTGCACCTGACGATCTCGTTCTGAGACAGCCGATCCTTCACACAAAGACCATCTTCATCAAACTCAACAGAACATTTGTTATCACGGGCAAAGCGACAAATGGTAATTAAATTTTTGATGATGTGAGGAGAAACAAAAACATTATTAAGAACAAAAGAGTGATTATCGAAAGGGAGATGGACAGAGCCGATGATTGTGATAGGAAGAAGGGAGCCATCGCCAACAATGATGTGTTGTGGTGTAGAAGAGGATGGGGGTAGGGTATGAAATAGAGTACCGACGTCCGATGTCATGTGGGATGTTGCACCGGAATCCATATACCATTCGTTGGAGTTCGGCTGGGACAAGGCGACGGTGTTGAAGGCATTGACGAGGGCTTGTTGATCCCAGGAGCCAGTGCTACCACTCCACATGGTGAGTGTTGCGGGTGTCGATGGAGTGCCGTACCAGATCGACGGCCGATTGCCAGGGGCTGGCTGGTCTGGGGGAAACTGGGCTAGGCGGTGTAGAAGCCAACAACGCCGGCAAGGCCAACAGGACCATGGAGGGCCGCGCCGGCGAACGGTGAGGGCGCCTCTGGTCGTGGCCAGAGGACGTCGAGGCCGTGGACAACAGCTAGGTTGATGGGGGTGGGCCACATCTGGATGGTGTCGTTCCATGGGTGTTGGGGTGACGGCCAGGACAGAGCCGAGACGCCACCACGTTGTTGCTAGGTGCCGCCTTGGCCAACATCGCCTGGCTGATGTTTCCGCGTCGGCGACGGTTGTCGTCGTTCCCGCGTGAATTGCCGCCAGTGCTACGGTTGCCATAGCTGGTAGCATGGGTGGGGTTGGTCGAAGCGGAGCAACCCCCCTCCCCCCCTTCCCCCGCGGAATGGGAGCCCTTGGCGATGGTGTCGGCGAAGAAGGCCGTGGGCGTGCCACGGGAGCGATTATGCCCCTTGGTGGTCTCCTGTGACATACTGACCCAATTGGGATTTGGCTTGTGTCCCATGAGAGCTGTGTGCACATGTTTAGTATCACCTTGCTAGTTTAGCAAGAGTGGAACCAACTTATAAGGTCTCTTCCCTCCAACCATATCACTCACGGGTTAATCCTTTTACACGAAGCGAGGATGAAAGTGTAAGTGGAGTGGTATGTGTAAGTGGGTCCGCCCGTCGGTTGGGCTGGCTGCGCGGTTCTGGAGGGAGGGCTGTTACATCTCCACCAGTAGAAGTTGAGACCGAACATCGGCAAACGACGGAAACGGTTGCTGCATGGGAATGAGAGACTGAATATTGCTGTATTTTTTGTTTAAACCTGTGATGGCGGTGATGACGAGTTGCTGGTCTGTGATGGGTTTACCAATCTGTGATGGAGAGGTCGCCTTGGTGGAAGAGTTATGAAACTCCGCTTGAAGGTTGACGGCGTGATACTCGCAGTTGCCGAGGAACTGCTGCTCAAGACCACGCCAAACAAGACGAGCCGTCGTGGTGACCGACATGATGGACTCGACGAGATCGCTGGAGATCGTGCCGTAGAGCCACGTGAGGACGACGCAGTCCATGCACATCCAATCCGGTCGGTCAAGGCGGAAGATGTCGGTGAGGACGTGGTCGGCGAGGGCGTACTTGCCAAATGTGACGAGGAGGAGGCTGCGCCAACGACTGTAGTTGTCGGCATGGATGTCGAGGATGACGGGAACCAGAACCTTGATGTTGTGGACGGCGACTGCTTGGGCGTGTAGTGCGGTGGTCGCTTCGTCTTCGAGGTTGGGAGGGAGATAGGCCGGCGACGCAGCTGCAGCTGATGCAGCGGGAGCGACGTGGGGCGCGCAGGGCACGCCAAAGAGGGTGGCATTGAACGCGCCGAGGAAGCCGGCAGCAGCACCGTGGGTGCCGGTGGTCGGGGCAGGCGCGCCGTTGTGGACAGGGCCGAGGGCATCGGAGACCGGGGCGTTGAAGACGCCATGCGAGACGTTGATATCGGGTGAAAGAGGTGTCTCGCCGGTGTTGGTGGCACCCTGGAAGGTAAGGCGGCGAGCTGCGGCGAAGAGGACGACGAGCTCTGGTGGTATGGCATTCGGCGCGGACGGCTTGGAGGAGGGAGCAGCGTCGGGCACAGACGGCTTGGAGGAGGAGAACGCGTCGACCGTGGCGAGCTTGGCAAGGAGGTCAGTGAAGGCCGCGCGTGCGGCAGTCGACGCGGTGGTCGCCGCGTTGTCAGCGAGGGTGGAGTCGCCCGGGACGCCGCGCAGGTGGAGCGCATTGCGCACAGCGTCGGCAATGGCCTAGGAGGCGTCGTCAAGGGCGGAGGATCGCGGAGACGCGGGCTCAAAAGGCGCTGGCGTCACGGCGGCAAGCACGGGAGGAGTTGGGAGTTTTAGGGTTTAGAGGCGGAAGCGAAAATGTCTGATACCATATTAGAATGAGAGAACTCAACGCGATGATCTTTACTGATCACGGAGCGGGATTACATATAGATTGAGAACCTACGACTCAACCGATTTATAGAAATATTATCAGGAGGATATGGAAAGGAGATCAATCACAGCAAATACAAGAAAGGAAATGTATCGCTAATAATATCTCAAACAGTCGTGCCCACTGTCTTCCTCCCTTGGCCTCCAAGCTTCACTGTTGCCGCCTCTTCTCCTTCTCGAACCGACGTGGCCGTCGCCATCGCACCGATGGGCCGAACGCCGTTTGTTGCGCCCTCCATTCTCGTCGTTCGGCCGAACCGCCCAAGGCCGCCCCACAGCGCGGCACCACTGCCGCTACTGCACCGGCGCCGCCACCTCGGCCGCGCGTCGCCGCGCCCGGCCACCACCCGACCGAGCCCCGACGCTGCCCGGCCGCGCGCGCCAACCGCTGAGCCCCGCCGTCTCCCCAGCCACACGCCGCATCGGCCGGCGCCGCGTCGACCTCTCGCCCCGGCCGACGTCGCCCTGCCCAAGCCGGTGCCGCGCGCGCCCGGCCTCCTTCGCGCCGCGACGAGCCACCGGCGCCAGCTCCGACTCCTGCCCGGCGCGCCGCCCCGGCCTCGTCCCTACCGCCGCCCGGCGCTCGCCGCGCCGCCCTTCGCGCTGCGCCGTCGCCTCGGCCGCGCCCGGCCGACGCCTCGCTCAGCCGCGCCGCCGCGCTTGGCCGTCGACCGGCCCGAGCCGCCGGCGCCCGCTCCGCCGCCCCGGCTGCGGACGCCCACCCTGCGCGCCTCCCTGCGCCATCCCGCCCTCCATCCCGCTCCTGCTTGTGAGAGAAGCACAGGAGAGAAAGAGAGAAAGAAGAGATGAGAAGGAGAGAGAAAGAAAGAAGAAAAGAAAAAGATGGTGGGGCCCACCAATTGGGCCCATCCTTTTGACTCCTCTCCGTGGGGCCCCTTGACTTGAAGACTTTCTAAAAGTGCACATCACCTCCCTCTTCCTTCATCGGCCACCCAACTAACAAGTCTATATCGCCTTCCTCATCTTATTTAGGGCCGAATCCCACCAGCAGCCCCGTCTCCAACAAAGTCCATATAACATCCCTCTACACCTTAAGCCCATCCCTAGAAGTCTACATGGCATCCCTCTTTCATCTCTAGGCTAAAGCCCAAGCCCACCCGAGAAGAAGTCCAAATACGTCCCTCTCACCTTCAAAGCCAAGGAATATGAATATTCTTGAGAATATTCCTTTCCAATTTAAGAAATCATTTTTCCACATTTCAAAAAATCTATTAATCTCCCAAAATTCATATTTCTCCAACCGTAAGTCCGATTGAATCCGTTCAACCTCCATTTTTTTAAAAAATTAAGACCTATCCAATGGCACTACTAGTTTGTAATAGTTATTATTTATTTTATAGGATTTTGGATGGTTTTCTTTTTTCGATCGTGTAGTGGACGTTCCGAAGATCCAATGGATGCGGTTTTTCTTGAAGGTTTGAAGACTACAAATAAGGCAAACCACTCTTCAATTGTATTGCTCCTAGTTTATAAAATGTGTTGATTGTGAACTTGCATCCTTAGCTCACACGGATATTTTGATTGGCCATCGGTCTAAGAGCACACGACCAACCAACCTATGTGGTTACATTACTTTTTGTAGGATATTTGTTAAACTTAACCCTTATCGCTCCACTATAGCAATACCTCGATACTTGCGCTCTCTGGGCGCAAGTGTCCATTTGCATCATTTGTTTTTATCGGGTTATCGATATGAAAAAACTTGGATTGTGAAAGGTTTATAAAACCCGACTTGAGGAGTCAGTGACTTTGAAAGTAAAGATGTTTTATGGGAGAAAACTTGTGGTGCAAATCCTCTCCTATGTGGTTTGACTTCGTAGTTGCGCATAAGGATCGATTCTTTGGGGATTAACATCCGAGCATTTTACAGTACGACCACATGGATAAAGTGGGTTGCCCCTAGATAAGTAACTAGCTGGAACATAGGTGTCTAGCATGTTGGCAGTTGAGGAGCACCGGGATGGTGGAGTTATCGGCAGTCTTCTGCAGTAGAGACGTGTCGGGGACCATACGGTGAGGCCTGAGTAGATAAGGGCATGCGTCTAGCCTGATGCTTGGTGGAGAGATTCCACCCATCTGTGTGACACAGGACATTTATGGGTTGGCTAGGGAAAGGCTTTGTCACGAATTTTCGGTACCGGCCAGTATCAGTGTAAGCTTCGTGTCTTGTAGGAAAAACGTACAGTCTCTGCAGAGGTTTAACTGAACTGTTCGAACAGCCGTACCCACGGTCAAGGGAGAATGTAAGGTGATTCCCATACCGTAGATTTGTTTTTAAAACTTATTTAATAAATTGGTTCGTGGGATGGGAACCGTTACCAGTCCTTCTTGGTGATGGACGGCCAACCTTCGTGGTTGGAAATAGGCCTATGTGACTTGGGGTGTCGTTTGGCACCATAGGACCGAGAGGGCCGGTTTAGGGGCCGAGATGGCCGAGTTTGGGTTGGCAGGTCGAAAGGACCGGACCCGACGTTGTTAACCTTGAGACTTGGTTAACGGATTGTTGTTGGAGAAAATGTTGATTTATGTTTTGAAAGTGAAAAGAAGCTAATAAAGGAAAAGATGTTATAAATACTAAGATTTGGTTTTTCCACTTGAGTTGTTGCAAAGCAACTCGTGGACAGATTGAGGTGAGACGCCTCTTTCCGAAGGAAAAGTTTATTTTCAAAACCAACACTTAGACCTTTGAAAAATATTAAAATAAATGCTTTGCCAAACAAACTCAACCTTTCTTTGGAGCTTGCATGTACACATTTCCTAGTGGCTTGTTGGGTACGAAAGTACTCAATCCCCCATTGTTATTGTTTTTCTCCCCTTGGCTTAAGTTCAGAAAGAAGATGAAGGTTGGAGTTTCGTCCCTAAACCCAAACTCCTGCCGATGAATTTGGTGTCCCAACTTCGCTAAGTTTCGCTGTTGCTAACTCTGATTGAAGGTTGCAACTTAGGGATTACTCGAAGATGCAATGTAAAGGTATATCATATTCATTTAAGTCTTGCATTGATTCATCATGTTATCGCTAGTACCAGCATCGTTATTTTGGGACTGGTACTTCTTTCGCGGTTCCGTGGAAAAGCGGTTCACCGTTCTCCTGCGGCATGTCCTTCTCGGTGCCATTTATACAGTGACGCAAGGACGGGGTGTGACATTACGGTTCCATGGATTCAATTCCGTTAGCCTATATAGAAAGACCATTATGCCCCTACAAAGGAATTAGACTCTAAAACATGAAAACAACGAGGCTCTCATCGCAAAAGCCATACTCCACCAAACCCTTGACCCCTCCACACCCTCCTCTTTCTCTCTCATGCGCATCCCGTCGGTGTCAACAATGGGCACCACGATGATAGTGGTGAGGAAGGGCAGGGACTATGGAGAGCCAAATATGGTATCAGGCATCTAAGAGCATCTCCAAGAGACTACCTATTTGACTTGCCAAGCTAAATTTTAGCAAACTTGAAGAAAAACTAGCCTCCAACAGACTTGCTATTAGACTTGCCAAGCCAAATCACTTGCCAAATTTCTCACCTCAATGGCCAATCTAGCAGGCCAAAACCACTTGCCAAACGGTGGGTCCCACCACCCCACCTTCTCTCCTCTCTCTCCATCCCTCAAGCAGTGTCGCTGCCCTCCTCCTCCCCGCGCGAGTAAACTACAATTGCTGGCGCACCGCCGTTGCTCCATTGCATCCCCTACTACCGTCATTCGGAGCGTCGGCATCTCCATCCCCTCCCTCTCCATCTGGCTGCAGGCCGAATCTTCTCGTCACCCTAATCTATCGCGGCAGCAGTGACTTGGGTGGAGGCAGTGGGGACGGGCTGCGACAACGAAGGGGGTGGGCTGCAGCCACGGCAAGGATGAGGAGAATGCGTTATCCGCTGCCTCCACCCCCCGCACCTCCCCTCCGATAGCGCCATTCGCTGCCGTCGTCACCGAGGTCACCGTCGTCTAGAGGCCTCCGGCCCCGCGCGGCTTCCGCCACCTCCGGATTCGACCGACACAGCGTGGATTCAAGGTGGCGCACGGCCTCCGCCACCGTCGCCATCCGCTGCGGCTGTCGTCGTCGCCGAGGTCTTCAGCCACCGCCACTGTCGTCTGCGCCGCCACCGTTAAAGGGTCGGGAGAAGATCAAAAGAGAAAGAGGGGGAGAAAATCAAAAGAGGAAGAGAGGGAGAAAGAGGAGGAAGAAAAAAGGTAATAAAGGCTGACATATGGGTCCCAATGTCATAGGCTCAGAATGAAGAGTGTAGTTGGAGAGACTGTTGGAGTGAGCAATGAATTTGACCTGCCAAATCAATTGGATAACTGGCTATATGGGTGTTTGGAAAGTCTATTTTAGATAGTCTGTTGAAGATGCTCTACCATCAAGGGAGTCCGGGAATTGTGGAGAGCCTGATATGGCGTTGGGCATCTAACATCTTGAGGGAGTGCGGGAGTTTTGGAGAGCCTGACATGGCGTCGGGCATCTAACATCTTCTATTCACCCCTGTAAGCCACAGAATGCGCGATACTCGCGACATGCCGCCGCTGGTGAGGGAGGCACGCGTATGATCTGTGTAGTGGTGAGGAAGGTCACGGTCCACGGAGACGGTTATCGGGAGCCAGCCAATGAGCTAGATGAGCAGCTTTGTGTTGCCTCCGTCGCTGCCATAGAAGGAAAAGTAGAGCTGCATGAAGATGGTGCTGCTGAGGCCGATGAGTCCATTGAACAAGCCGAGCATGATGTCACGGCTCTCCAAGAAGTTCTTGATGCAGGTAACAAGCGCACCGGTTTTGAACAAGGACCTATGAGTTGGCACCGACAGCAATGTAGAGGCAGATGAACCATGGTGGCATCACCTCGACGATTAGGCAAGCGTGGTTGTCTGTTGCATAAGTGGTGCAGTGAGGGAACTTTGGGTATTTGGAAAAATGGGATTGGGCTAATAGAGTTCAATCCACGGAACCTGATGGCGATAGCATTTCTGAAACTGGCATTCGTCGATGGCAAAACGTAGAATTAATTAGGCCCTTGTCAATGGCATAACTTAAAATTTCTCCCAAAATATCCATCATGACAAAGGATACGTGGGCGTTGTTTGATACAGCTCTATATCTTAAATCTATAGTGGATTTGAAATTTGAATGTCAAATTACAGTGATTTAAAATTTTAAATTTCATATAAAATAAAAATAAAATAATTTATTCAAATGTTATCAATGTAATCGTAGATCTAAATCCATAGATCTGTGGAGCTAAAAATAACCATCTCCAAGAAATTTTGAATTTGGAGCTGTGCTAAAGAGGGTCGTAGTTTAGCCATCATTTCAAGATTTGTTGGATCTTTCTCGGTCTAACTTATCATCAAAAGATAACTAAGGGCATTACTGTTAATCGTGCAATTTTCCTCTTTTTTTCAGGGTCAAGTATAGCTCTAATTGTTTCTGGTGGATCAATTTTTCTACTCCTGATACTTGCTACTCCCTTCGTAGCACGCATGGTCAAGCAACACAGGGAGAAAAAATTGAAAGACAAGTTTTATAAGCAAAATCATGGCTTATTATTGCAGCAGTTAATATCAAAAAACACAGATTTTGGTGACAGAATGATAATTACCTTGGAGGAGCTCCGAAAGGCCACAAATAATTTTGATAAATCTCGTCAAGTTGGTGATGGAGGGCATGGCATTGTATTTAAGGGGATTCTAGATCTACATGTTGTGGCCATCAAAAAGTCAAAGACCATAGTGCAAAGAGAAATTGGTGAGTTCATAAATGAAGTCGCAATACTTTCTCAAATCAATCATCGAAATGTGGTGAAACTCCTAGGATGTTGTCTTGAGGCAGAAGTCCCATTGTTGGTTTATGAATTCATTTCAAATGGGACCCTCTATCATCATCTTCATGTTGAGGGTCCAATTTCACTATCCTGGGATGACCGATTAAGGATTTTACTTGAGGTTGCTAGAGCTTTGTCCTATCTACACTCAGCTTCTTCAATGCCAATTTATCATAGAGATATTAAGTCCTCCAATATACTTCTTGATGATAGTTTAACAGCGAAGGTATCAGATTTTGGGGCTTCAAAGTACACCCCAATAGATCGCTCTCAAATAACTACAGCAGTTCAGGGAACAATTGGCTACTTAGATCCCATGTACTATTATACCGGTCGACTAACTGACAAGAGCGACGTTTTTAGTTTTGGAGTTCTTCTCATGGAGTTGCTTACTCGAAAGAAACCTGTTGCTGATACATTTGATGGAGACAGCCTTGTTTCATATTTTGCTTTGCTGCTCTCAGAAGGAAACCTTATTGACATAATAGATCCTCAAGTCAAGGAGGAGGAAGGTGGAGAAGTCCATGAAGTAGCTGCACTAGCGGCACTGTGTACTAAATTGAAAGGAGAAGAGCGGCCTTCAATGAGAGAAGTAGAGATGGTACTGGAAAACATATTATCAGAAAAGGGCCCCTTCCATAAGGGAAATAGGGAATCAAGTAGACCCAGTAAAAGTCAAATTTCAGCTCTCCACATGTCAATTGAAGGAGTTGCCACAGAAGCAAGTAGACAATCTATGGAAGAGGAAATGCTATCGTTTCCTCGTTAATTATGCTCTAGCTTCAGCTAGGACACTAGCAAGCTTGCAAAGGACCCAATAACTTATGTGCCGACGTATATTGCTCATGCTCTGTTCTAAGTAATTCCTAAGATATTTTGCTTTGAGACAATAATGTATAAGAAAATTGCGAGTTATAACTCAAGTACTTGCAATCCGGTTTGGGCTGATTGAGTTTGCTTTACATAAGCAACTACTTAGATTCTTCCTGTTTCATTATCTAATGAGTGTAACTGATTTACTAAATCATGGTGTTGAGGGTATTAGGAACTAAAGTTGAGCATCACAGTGTTACTGTTCTAATGCAATAATGCAACTGCATTGTTCTCTCCAGTCATGGACCTCATGGTTGTGTATATTCACGCATGGTGACTAAAATATAGACGTCTTAAGTCGGGGACTCTAAAATGTTGGTATCCACAACCGCAATCTGCGTATATAGGAAAGAAACGCAGCTTGACGGTATATTAACCTCCTGTCCATCTTCCTCAGAACATAGAGCAAATTGAGAGGGGAGACCAACACAAGAAACAACCTTAGTTGCTTCAAGAATCATCTAACCCAAACTCAATACAAAAATGTAGTAACTAAAAAACAAAATGGAGGAAGAGTTGGCAGGAACCTTTCTGTCCGAGAGGGTTCTCTAAGAATGGCTGTCATTTGCACCATCCCCTTCTTCTATCCCTCTCGCATACTGAAATTTTGCAAGAGAACTTTTAAAATCACAAAGAAAACTTCAGTTGGGTTAAATATTAACACCTTCAGACCAAACAAGGATGGAATATATGGGAAGCATGGTAATCAGATTACACATTGAAAACCTGTGTGATCTGACCAGTTTTTACTCCCTCTTTGATCGACTTGGCTTCAGCCAATTACAATAATTCTAAGACTAAAGGGTATAATGGA